>JAVXUO010003172.1:0-551912 GCA_033065855.1 Escallonia rubra | reverse complement strand
GAGCTGATCCATTACCCTCGCGGGAAACTTTCGCGCAGTTGCTCGTGCGATCTAACTGTCCACACGTGAGATGTGGACGGCAAGATCACGCGCGTGGACGGCCATTTTTTCGTCGTCCGCTACACGCGGGAAAACTTCCGCGTAGTTGCCCCCGCGATCTGGCTGTCCACGCATGAGATGTGGACGGCCAGATCGCGCGCGTGGACGGCCATTTTTTCGTCATCCGCTACATAATGTTGCGGACGATATTAGGACTTTATAAGCATTCTAAGTTTGTATCTAACCTATGCGGTAACTTATTAGGACTTTATTTGAATTATTATGTGTAAAACAAACCTCTCTAACATGAAATAATTACCTATAAAACATAAAAACAAATCAAGAGATTTAATAGGAAAAATTAAATAGGTATTTTAAGTTCATATTCAACATTTATAACCTTACGGTGTATGAATTATGGACATTTTTTTATAACCTTAAGGTGGGCAGTGACCTTCACTCTTTGTAGAGGTTAGTGGTCCACCAATTAATACTGACCTCTACAAAGAGTGTCGGTTAGCTTGTTGGTGGTGGGCATTAACCTCCACTCTTTGTAGAGGTTAGCATTAAATGGTCGGCCACTAACTTCCAGAAAGAGTGGCGGTTAGCTTGTTGGTGGTGGGCCATTAACCTCCACTCTTTGTAGCGGTCAGTGGATTTTACAATGTAAAAGACAATTCTAGCTTTTATCCTAACGCCCATAAGAGTGACGGTTAGCACTTTGGGCAGGAAAAAAAAAAGACAAATCTGGGCCATCCACGGGTACACGTGGACGGCCAGATATGTGGTGGAGAAATTGTTATTTCTCCACCGGTAGACAGGGATCAGCTCCCATATATATATATATATATATATATATATATATATATGGGAGCTGATCCGTTGATAGCGGTAGCAAAATAGGAGAAGTTGCAAACGCGATCTGGCCGTCCACGCAAGATCTGTGGACGGTCCAGATATTTTTTTTTGCATTTTTTTAAGTCTCGCTACATAATGTAGCGGACAATTTTTTTGACAAAAATACCCTTTTAAGTCTGTCCCCGCTACATAATGTAGCAGACGAGTAGGCAGACACTTTTTTCTTTCTCTCTCATTTCCCTCATTATGACATGTTTCTCTCTCTTATTCTCTTTCTTCTATCATCAATTTCTTACTTTTTCTGAGTCTTCCTCTGTCCTTTCTCTCTCATCCTCCTCTCCCCTCCTTTCTTCTCTCTTTCTCTCTCTCTCTCCTAGACTATATATAAAGTGTGCCTATTAACTAGGTTCCCAAGATATCATCCCGTCCTTGAATCCCTTTTTCCTTTACTTCTAAACAATCTCAAGTCTCAACAATCTACTTCTGCACAAACTAAAGGAACAAAGACTATAAGTCTCAACCTAATATGGAGAATAAGCAGCATAACAAGAAGCAAGTTCAAGAGAGAAGCCATGCGACCATGGCGTTATGCTTATCACAGTCCATCTCTCCCCCAGCTTCAATGTGACCTCCTTCCCCATTTTCACTGTTGTCCCACAGCCAAGAAATCGTGTTGTCTTCTTCCTCACCCCACGCTCCCTAAGTCCCCTAAACACCCACATTCCAATCTCAGTCAAAATCAAAATTACCACCATTAACATTCGAGTTGGTTGAGCAACATGAACTCATATTACCACTGCTTTCACTCGTCGCCGATGTGTAGGCCTGTCCAGCGCCACTTTGATCTCTCTCCACACTACTAATACCTCAGGGGAGAGAGAGAGAGAGGGTGAGAGAGAGAGAAGAAAGGAGGGAAGAGGAGGATGAGAGAGAAAAGAGAAAGAAAGGACAGAGGAAGACTCAGAAAAAGTAAGAAATTGACAACAGAAGAGAGAGAAACATGTCATAATGAGGGAAAGGAGAGAGAAAGAGAAAAGTGTCTGCCTACTCGTCCGCTACATTATGTAGCAGAGAGACTAAAAAAAATGCAAAAAAAAAAAGATCTGGACCATCCATAGATCTTGCGTGGACGGCTAGATGGCGTTTGCAACTTCTCCTATTTTGCTAGCGCTATCAACGTATCAGCTCCATATATATATATATATATATATATATATATGCTTATTTTGCATGCCTAATATATTTATTTAGCCATAAGTTTTGACAATTTTCATGATTAGGCAATTACATGCTTTAGTCATATTTTTATGATTACAAAAAAATATATATATATATATATATATATTATGATTAATTGTTATGTGAAATTAATGTAACAATCCAAGCTATTTTTTTTTCGAACAAAAAATATCTCATCCTACCTGCCAATCGTGCAAGGGCTGATGCTAGCATATTTGGTACATCTACAGCGGGACATTGTTATGTGTGTGATTGTTATGTGTGTGTGTGACTGCATTCAAATGCTAGCCAATTTTTAACACGTACATGCTGATGATTACCCAAAACTAAAGTTGTTATCACTCAAAAGTTTGGAAAAAGAAGAACTTATCAGGCTTACCTTCTTCGCTTCGTCGTAGGCTGTAATTCTACCCTTATTGGCCCACGATTGGAGGGCAGCAACCACACGGGGTTGGACCGTAAGAGCAAGCTGACGGAGTGAATCCGGATGGTTAACGGCTCTTAAGACGAAGCTTCTGATCCTTGTATGTGCTGTCCCTTGGACTACCACTAAGGAGGATGTTCCCATAAGTTTTGAAGAGGGCCATTCCAGCATGAAGTTAGCGTCTGACTGAAACACAAACTTGTTGAAGGACGGGGAGCAAGATATGATGGCTGGTGATCCGAAGAGGTATGTTCTGTACGTTCCTACTCCGTCACCATACCTGATTATTTAGCAAATGTGCAATACCAGAAGATGTCATTAGCAAATTAGTGTGGTGGTTGAAGGCTCGATCTCTCTGCAAAGGATCGAGCTTCAATTTGAATCTCTTCCGTCGCTCGTTAACGTGACATGAATGCAAGACACCACCCTCTCTACTCAACTTATGTTCATGCGTATGCACCATTAAACTTGTTATAATGAGTTGAATCTAACAAGTTGAATCTAATTTGAATACCTTCACAGCCTCTGTAGTCAGACAAGAGTATATATGAGTGGCAAGTCCCCACTGTACCATTAGTGCCCACAATCATTAGAATTTTCCACTCAAGTAAAAGGACATTGTTACAGGTTTACTAAGTGAGCTTTCGGTGATTGACACGATTTTTCGTAGTAGTTAGGATTCCCTTCTTGGGTGCTAATCTATGGAACATTTACCAAAACTTCTTAAGAAGGACTCAAGATTGTTTATGCCATTAATGTACAACATCTTGGGTGCTAATCTATGGAACATTTACCAAAACCTCCCGTATGCCCATTATGAGAAAGACGTCCATATGGAGACAGCAGAGTGCGAATACTCTTTAGAGTTACTTTAAGAGTTATTAGACCCTTTGGTATTTCTATAAAAGGTAAATTTCATACCATTACTACACTTTCATTAATGTAAATGGTTGTCCAAAAGGCATATATATGAATAGGTTCGTCTATATTAAACGCTCTTTGTGGCCAAAAGAAAAAACAAGAATTTAAAAATAACCAAGAAATTACTATCACAAAACCTCAAGAAATATTGTATTCTCGCTAAGATCTAAATGACCAGACTTATTTTTTGAACGCTGTAGCAATTTAGTTTACTATAAGCTATGATTTTTACGGTTTCATTATCCAACCAAGCAAAATGGGATTGAAATGACAAATGTGCAGTAATAAAATATCTTACTTGCGACGTTTAGAATTGATGTAATCATCAGGACGGCAAACAACTTTGAAGTACCACAGAAAGCTAAACAACTCTCCGAAAAAGGGAACACCCATGTGGCCGGGAGGTAGCTTGGTGCAGCTAGCTGAACACCTAACTTTTGCTCTAAGACCAAACCAGAGGTCATTCCACCACCACAAGAGCCACCCCACAAATGGCACAACTCCAAACACCAACGCCACCCACATTGCCAATGTAATCTCCATTGCTATAGTTATCTGCTCTTCTCTTCGCGATGAAAACATCTTATACTTGACTGATTTATATAGCTCTACATGTACCAGTTGCAAGATGTAGTTGCACTTAATTATTCGTGTAAGCAGTAATAAAGCACAAGTGTACAGGAAAGTCGCAAGTTTGAGATAATATTATAAAGTGTTAGTGACGTTAAGTTTTAACTAAGTCGTATGGGTTTTGCATGCATACAAAAATACAACATTAAATTTGGACCAAATTAGGGTTTTTCCAGTCACATCGTTGTGAGTTGTTATATGTTTAACACCGTATCTTATCCTTTTTATTATAGATGACAAATTTCAGACAGAAGGTATCTCACCATCTTTCTAATGGAGGACATATTTCAGATACCTTCCAAACAACTGGGCGTTCAATAAAATGCAAAAACATAAGAGGATGAGGTTGCCTCGCTCTAGTATATCTTCTAGCGCGTGCTCCCCCTCCGGTATTGATACTTGACCAAGTGTAAAAGGTTTAGCGGAGTAGCAAAATCAGAAATCTTGTACGACATGAGCACTTTTTAGTAAAGGAAAAATAAACTTGTCAAAGTACATAGACCATAGATTGTCAAGAGCTAACAAAACCGGAAGAAAGTATGAGCCAATTTAAATCAAAGAGCCAATAAAAGGCAGCTAAAACCTATGAAATCAACAATGGGTCGAACTTAATCAAACCCGTATCAAGCTCTGATTCAACTTTTGTTTTAAGTTGTCAAGTAATATTTAAATTATATTTTGACTTAGCACTTAGGCTCTAATCTAGTTGAATTGAACTGGGCGGGGCTTCCTCGATCAAAGCTTATCGCTTAGTAGTAGAATAGTCATACTCGTGCCATATAGAGATAAATAACGAATATGATTATTGTTGTAAATAAAAAGGGTGGCGCTGTCGTTGATCGCTTTTGAATTATAATGTTATATATGAATTTAATTATGTAGCTTCAGAGGATTTTAAAGGTATTACATATGTTATTAATGTTATTATAGCGATTAAGTAGAAATCTAAAATGAATAAAGTTGCATTTCAAATTTAACAAGACTTATGTATACACCTTGTCACTTTCAAATAAGTTATTATTTGTTGTAAAAGTAATATTTAACAGAACGACCACATAATATCCATGTGTTTCTTTAATTCCTATAAGATGCTAGTAATGAAGAAATTCAATTGATGAAGATGACGTGTCATTACTTTGGAGTATTGAAATTATTTTTCACATCTCTCATGACTACTATTGGTCGTCAAGTTATAGTTTTTGTATCTACTAAATGTATTTCACGATATTTTATCATGAATTACACTTGTTTTACCACAACATCACATAACCTTTACATACTAAAATATACCAGTTTTTACCTAATATTATAGGGCGAGCTTTGATCAACCACTTGCTATTGAATTCACACAATAATCACCACTCATAATTTTAATCAATTCCATTATAATCAAAATTAGGTTTCAATGCTTATAACTTGTCTAAGTTTACCAATTAGTCTTTTTTTTTTTTCAGGAAAATTTAATGAAGTTTACAAGAAAAAAGCCTTTTTATTGGTCGTAAGGACCCTATGTAAAAATGAACTGGTTTATCATTAGTTTTGTAAAATTAAGTTGATATATTCTTGCATAGTAATTAAAATTTATTTCATTTAATTGAAGCATATTTTTTCTAATGCATATATGTAATTTCTTTTTAAAATCTCATATATGCGATATAGCCACTCTATTAATCGTGCGGTCTTATCAAAGTAAAAAATTATCGTATAATTTAATTATTGATCTTATATAATATATAGATAATGTTATGCAATAATTATGTTAGAGATTAGGTCCAAAATAATATTTGCATACCTTGAAATACACTAACATGCTTAGTATATAGCATTAAATTAATTTGAACTATCAGATTTACGAATAAGATTTAGGGTAAATTACACGGGGCACTCCTGAGGTTTGCCCTAAAATACACACGGCTCCGCCTATCTTTTTTTATTACACTCTGCTCCCTAAGGTTTGTACCCGCATTTCGTGGAGCTACACAAACCTGATGAAAGGCCTGACGCCGTTTGGAGATTCCCTGACAAACTATTTTTGCTTTTTCATACCTAAACTACCCTCCTTTATTGAGTCAAAATCAAACCTGTCTTTTTTGGGTTTTTAAACATCCAAATAATATTATTGTACAATTAACAATGCATGTTGTACAACAAATAATACAGGAACAATTTACATTACAAGCCTTATCATCAACAAAACCCAACAACATTAATGCTACTAACCCCATCAAATCCCACCGGAATTAGCTCCACGGCCACCAAGCCTATGCCGGTAACACCCTCGACCAATCGCTACCCACCAACAGCCCCAACAATGGCCATCACACTGCCCCACGCCACCACCTACTGACAGGCCACCATCGCAACCGACCCACCATCATGTAACACCGCTTGCAACGCCCCGCCCGGCAACACCCTGTGGCGTCCCAACGATACCCATCAACAGCCCCACCGACGACTACCAAACAGCCCACTAACGGCCACCAAAACCCATCACCAGACTACCAAACCGTTGTGGTTGCCAATCTGTGTGATACACTACAAGAAAATTCACTTTTACCGACGGAATTTTTTGTCGCTAAAAGTGGGTATTCCGTCAGTAAAGGCTTTTAGCGACGGACTGTACGTCGCTAAATGGCCGTTGGTGACAACCCCGTCACTAAAAGATTAGAGACGGAATTTGGTTGACCGTCGGGAAAAATTCAATTTTTACCGATGGAATTGATTACTTTTAGCGACGGAATTTCCGTCGCTAAAGGTATTTTCTATATTTTGACTAATTTTTGAATTTTTTTCGAAAAAATTTCAAAAACTTTAGCGACGAATTTTCTGTCGCTAAAAGTACGTTGCAAAGTCTTTAGGAACATTAGTTTTGCCGTTAAAAATGTGTCTCTAAAATGTTTATTGATATGTAGGAGGAGTTTTAGCGACAGAATTCCATCGCTACAAAAGGTTTTTTTTTTTTTTTTTTTTTTTTTTAAATTCAAACCTACTTCAAACAATTAATCCTAACCAACCAACCCAACAACAATTTAACTCTTTAAACTAAGATTCATCCTTTACCAAAGTTCAAGTAATACAAATAAAATTTAAATCATAAACACCACCAACTTATACTCGATACAACAAATTACATGTTCACTAAATACAATAGATGACATTGTACAAATCCAAAAAACAAAATAACAAGTTTCATTGAAACTAAAAAAATATAAATCAAGATCCTAGCTCCGAAGCCTGAAAAATATCTTTGTGTCCACAGTTGTTACTTGTTTCTCTTTGTTGATCAAAACATGAAAAGGAGCATCAATTGCACAAAGGAGTATCAGTTGCTATCTGACAACATCATAAATTACACAATCATCAAAGATTTTTATTAAAGAACCTGGAAGATGACAAATAACTAATCCTCAATGCTTATAGAGCCTAAGGAGTTGTTAGTACAGCTCACAAAACTTACCTCAGGCACATATTCTAAATATATATAAGTGCCTAAAACATGTGAATGTTATATCATTAATAGCTGGAGAGAGCAGCGTCCAAACACATGAATCGCATATCATGTAATACCTGCCCTGAATTGTGGCTTCTGTTGAGATCAACAAGGTCGGTTAAAAGACTGAATTCCTTTAGGAAGTTCATCAAGTTGTGATTTTCTTATTGTTTTCACCAATTTGCTTATTGTTTTAAACTAATTCAATGTAAGCACCTGACAATGAAAGATGAAATGCTATGGATAACTTATCAAGAAAAATGTGGATAATGCCCCCCCTTTCATGTACCCAATGAGTAGCAATTTAAGCCTTGGCTATTAAAGGCTTAATAACATGCAAATCATGACCAAATGCAACAAGAACATTGAAACGAGAATAAAATATCAAGAAAGAGAGATGACAATAGACAGACCTCTACTAAGATTGCAAGGTCAACAACAATGCTTGTTACGTATTCAAGGACAATTCCAATCACACTCCTTGCAACTGATGATGAACCAATATCCACATCAATCTGCATATATAAGATGCTCTTTTAGTTTAATGTTATTCAAGGAGCAAAAGGAACAAAAACCTAAACCAAAGGGAACTCTAATAGACCCGTTTAACTGTAAAATAAGTTGGATAAAACCCAGAATGATATTTTAGGATCAAGATTAACCATTAAGTGACAAAGCACACAGTTGACACTTTTCTTCCTACAAGATATATGTGCAATCACATTACTCTAGCCTACATTGAAGAAAACCACAGTTCATTGAAACACTTTATAAAATGGCAACTTCAAAGTATATGCATAAACAAAGATTAACTCGAAAAGAGGAGATTGCAGGACTATTCAATTAATTTGCCAAGCCAAAATAGCTAAAAATTTCATTCATTATTCTTGTCACGCTTTATCACTTTTGGTTCCTTTTGAATATTGTTCAAGTAAAAGCACAACTGCTATTGATATACTCAGTGCTAAAGACCATGTCACTGTTCGCTTGTCAAACCTATTTCTAAAACCCTAATTAAAGTAATTTTATATAACACCCTTAATTCCATACTCTAATTGAAACCCCTGAACTTTAAAACCCTAATCTAAAACAAATTAACAATCAATTAGTCCATTAGAAGAACAAGAAAACAAAAATGTAACAAATCTATTCTAGAAAAAGAACAAGAATTGAACTACTGAAGAATAGAAAAGTCATCAATGGAAGGAGGAGAAATTAAAGAGATAGAACGAGATTGAGGAGGAGATGAGCACTTACCGTCGGCGAGACTCGAGATATAGGATTGAGGAATGGTCACCGCCGCCGGCCGGTGGAGTCCGGAGTCTAGACTCGAGAAAAAGGTGTGAGTGCGTCGTGCGTGGGTTCTGAAGTCGTAGAGTTGCAGAGACCAGAGAAAAAGGCGAGAGTGCGTCTTGCGTGGGTTCTGAAGTCGTAGAGATCTAGTGTGGTTCCACCCCTAATGGCGGCAACAGGGGTGGGGGTGGGTGGCTTTGGAGATGGGTGCCATGGGAGGTGGGAGGGGGCGGCGGAGGTGGGCTTCGAAGCTGGAAGGGTGAGAGAGATCAAGAGAGAGAGAGAGAGAGAGAGAGAGAGAGAGAGAGGAAGACGAGGGGGGCGAGTGAGCGGCGGGGAGAACATAAAGAAGGGTAGGGTTTCTCTAATTTTAATGACTTTTAGCGATGGTAAAAATCTGTCACTAAAAGTTATTAAAAATTTGGAAAAAACATTTTTCGAGCCAAAAATTCTGTTAAAAATTTAAAAATTAAAAAAAATGAGAATTAGCGACGGATTTTTCTATCGGTAATAGTCCGTGGGTAAAAGTCTGTCGCTAAATCTCTTTACTGACGGGTTCCTCTGTCAGTAAAGATATTTAGCGACAGACTTTTACCGACGGACTATTCCGTCGCTAAAAGAGCCTTTAGCGACGGAATTCTGTCCGTCGCTAAAATTCCGTTGAAAAATGATCTTTTTGTTGTAGTGATATGTGTGGTGGTGTGGTGTACGGCTGCAGGTGGTCGCCGATCGGTGTGATGTGTGTGTGTGTGTGTGTGAGCGATCAGAGAGAGAGATAGGGGTAATGGAGACCACATTGCCCCGCCGCGACCTACCACCGCCGGCGCACCCACATATAAATCCGATCCACCCACAACCAACCACAGCCATCTCGACACACCCACAACCACCCATGGCAACCAATCACAAAACCCAAGGGCCACCCACGGGTCTGGTCTCGAGTCAACAGGTCCACCAATGGCCACCAATCTACCCCGCCACGGCCCAACAACACCGGCCCATCCACATCTAAATTCGGCCCACCCACGGCCATCCCGTCACACCCACAACCACCATCGGCCACCAATCACAAAACTAGGATACCTTTCTCCTTGGTGGGTAACACAGTGTTGCTATGGTCTCAAGGTCAAGGGTTCAAGACCTAGTAGAAAAAGGGAGAGGAAGAGAAAAAAAAAATGACTAATCAAATTTTGTGAGGGCAAAAATGTCTTTTTGCGTCAAACTGTTAACACTGTCAGAAAAATCGAGAGTCAAGGAGTATAGTTTAATAAAAAAACGATAGGCGGAGCCGTAAGTAATTTAGGGCAAACCTCAGGGGTGCCGAGAGTAATTTACCCTAAGGTTTATCATTATTACAATTTTAAATAATAATACCTAATTAATTGATCATCTTTCTTTTTTAAACTGCCTAAAAAAAATGATCATTTTTCAAATTAAGAAAGATTCCATGAGTGTTTTTTTATATTTATCCTTCTTACACTTTACTAATTTTATTTCTCTCTCCCCATTTAATCTTCCACAATCCCATTTTTCTCTCTTCTGACCCACTTTCTTCCCTCCCTCTCTCTTGGGATAGAATGAAAAACTCATAAAATGTACTTCACTCATATCCTAAATAAGTGTGCAAGTTAAAGATGATCAAATGAAAAGGGACGGAGAGATCGAGTGGTAGTTATTTGTTGGTCGTGTGGTCCCATCCAAAAAATACCGTCATTTTTTTTACCAAAAGGATTCTAAAAGCTATATATTATAATGAGGAATCTTTATATCGATTAGGGTAAGCATATATTAAAATAAGATATATACGAATCAATTGTTATAGTATTTTTATTATAATTTCAATCTCAAAATTTATTTATTTTTTGCTTTTCTATATCTAATATGTAATTTTCGTCTTTTATATATATGAATTTTTATATTCATATTAGAGAATCATTTTAAGGACACAATATTTAAAATTAATTCATCAATTAGTCAGAGTTTCAGAATATTTAGTCCTAATTAGTCACATTATTGGGAGTTGTGATAACACTGTATCTCACCATGTTTCTTATGGATGACAAATTTCAGACAAAAGGTATCTCACCATTTTTTGGATGACATCTTCCAGACAAAAGGTATCTCGCAATGTTTCTTACGGAGAACACATTTCAGATGCCTTCCGAACAAGTGGACGAAATTTTCAATAAATAAGTAAAAACGTAAGAGGATAAGGTAAAGTAAAAATCAGTGGATATACTTGACTAATTAGTGTAAAAGTTATAGTAAAAATCAGTGGCAAAAGCAGAAATGTTCTACGACTTGAGCACCTGGTGAAGAACAAATAAGCTTGCCAAAGTACGTAGACCATAGATTCTCAAGGACTAACAAAACCGGAAGAAAGAATAAGTCTATTTAAGTCAAAGAGCCAATAAAAGGCAGCAGTTAAACCTATGAAATGAACAATGGGTCGAATTTAATCAAACTTGAATCAAGCTCTAATTCAGCTGAAAAAATAAAGAGAGAAGTGAACAAAAAACAAAAGTTCTCCAACAACACAGGGCTGAAATCATTTTAACTACAAACTGGCATCGCAGCTCGAGGAGTAGTTTCTCATTAAGATTGCTGTTTAAAGAGCAGAGACCAAAACCCATCAAAAGAGAACTCGAATTATTCTATGAATCCAATTCAGACCCTCTATATTGGCTAGTCAAATTTATCTACAGCAGCAGGAGAGTAGTTTCCTGAATTGTAAGCTTCAACTTGATAAGCCAAACCCATCAAATTCCCCGGTAATCAGACAAACTAATTGTCATGTTTTAAAATCAATATATGCATTCCTTCTACTAGACTTTGGATCAGCTCAGCCACTGCGTGAAAGAGTGTACTAATGCACACGAACTCACACAAGGAGATCGATGGTGGCTGGTGGCAAAAAAAAGTATTTTTCCTTGTTCGAGGCTGTGCTGAGTGAAAGGGTAGAGAAGGATGGGAGCACGTAGGAGCGTGCCCCACTATGCTCCCTGCTCTTTCCGCTTCGTCAGGGATTTATCATGTTACTTGTGCATGATGGACTAAATGGCCGAATTGATATCATATTGTACCATAGACCAAATGTTATACATTGTGGGAGTGACACATACGTTATTTTAGCGTTCTTTTTCTTTTCTATTCTTATAGTTATGCGACTAGTCATCTTGGTTCAATTTTGTGTCAAGTCATCATGTCTGTTTTCATGTCGTTTTTTCTTTTTTATTCTTACTTATTAAAGTCACACATGCATCATGACTCTTTACTATATTTTTATTAAAAATTCATACGCTTTGTTGTAATCATTTTAGTGTTGCCCTATAATTTGTAAAAGACCAATTTTACATCTTTTAAAACTCTACCTAATCAATATAGGACTTGACTTTGAATGTCAACACCTCAAAAACACTTTAAAATAACAACCTAATACTCAAAAAATTGAAAAAGGCAAATCAGTAACGATTATTAAAATTAGTAGGTAACAAGTTCAAAGTTTTGAAGCAACACATAAAATGAGTATGACTTCATTGTTTAAAATATTTTTAAAATATCAAAATGATAGTTTACTTAATTCACAAATAAATTTTAATTATATAACATTAAACTATGAAACACATAAATACCTTTAGGCGTTCTTTTTTTACCACTAGTGCGACACCTCATCCTATTTATTTTGGGTCATTTCCTTCTTTTTACACGAACTTATTAACTCTTTACAATAATTTATTATTCAAAAGTTTGTACACATTATCGCAACAAATTTTGTAAACCTCTTGAAACGAAGAAACCTATTCTAAAAAGTTTTCTTTAATAACACTGAACTTTCAACCCACTTTGATTCTTCAAAAATCAAAATCAGTTTTTAAAATCAATTTTAATTTATTTTAAATATAATAAATTAAAAGTAATTGAAGATGTTTTGACAAAAAGAGATCAAAGTAGGTTTAAAGTGGCAAAATGACTGAATAAATTTTTGAGATATAAAGGGGAAAAAATTTGGCTGTTACCCTGGTTGGAGGAATCTTCCTCATACCCCCATATAGCGACAATCAATCATATCTAAATATTTCTAGTGACTTTTATTTACTGACGCTAAAAAAGTGCTGCTAATAATTATCGCTGAAAGTGTTAGAAGAAAAAGTCACTAGAAACATTTAGTGACTATTAATTTTCATTACCACTACAAGAAAACAGACTTTTAGCGACGGGTAAATCCGTCGCTAAAAGCCCAAAATCCGTCGCTAAAGGAATTAGCGACGGATTCACCGTCGCTAAAAATCCCTCGTATAAAAGCCCGTCACTAAAAGTTTAGCGACGGAATTTTTAAATCCGTCGCTAAATATGTAATTTTTACCGACGGATTTATTATTCATTAGCGACGGAATGTCCGTCGGTAATTATATTTTTAAAATTTTAATTTATTTTCTCTTTCGTCCAATTAGCGACGGAATATTAATATTTAGCGACGGAATATTCCGTCGCTAAATAGCTTATTTAGAGACGGAATATTCCGTCGCTAAATATTAATATTCCGTCGCTAAATATTTAATTGAAAGGATATTTTAGCGACGGAATAAATCCGTCGCCAAAAGTCAATTTTTTTTTTAATTTTTCAATTACCTAAACCTGTACAGAAATACAATTCCCAACAACAACGCGCAATAAGCGAAATACAGATAAAAAATATATAATCAATAAGAAAAAATATTTATTATAAAAGAAACTAATACATGTACAAGCCGGTAACCGGAGATAGCCGGTTAGGAGAGGGGAGAAGAGTACAACCCGGTCGCGGGGGGGGGGGGAAGCTAGGAACGGGCACGGGAAGGGGCTCATCAGGGGTTCCCGAGTCCCGGATCTGGATCCTGCTGAACCGGGGCCGGGGCGGCTGGTCCAGCAGTGCCCTGCTCCCTCATCATCCGGCACACCACTGTAGCAATGCGCTCGATATCCTCCTCGTGCAAATGAGGCCGAGGAGCCGGTGTCTGTGGAGGGGCAGCAGGGGGTGAGGACGCTCCTATCACGGCACGAGGAGTCGTGCTAGGCAGGCCGCGTATGCGGCCTTTCGGCCGATTCACGACCTCCGGCGTATCCAGCCATCGCTTCAACCCCCCAGTACTCGCAGCCGTACTAGTGGACGCTGATGGCTGTCCGGACTGCTGCTCGGACCCCCTTAGCTGTTCATACGAGGCCTGCAAAAATAGTGGTTTAACGATATGTTATGGCATTAATTAACGAAACAGACATCGAGGATAGAAAGAAACAGATTAACTTAAATAAATTGACTCACATCGATCCGCCGGGCAATATCTGAAATATAGTCGCCCGCCTGGTGCGTCTCGTCCTTGTCCTTCTTCCGCACGTGCGTCTGAGTATAGGTCAGAGCTATGACCTCATCCTCCTCTAGATCCGGGTGCTCGACCGCGTTCATATGTCGGACGATGTCGTGTGGCACCGACCCCCCCGTGTGCGTCGGATCTCTGTTCTGTCTGTTCTGAGCCCCGCTCTTACTCTTGGCGTCCCAACCTGGATCCGCAGCCCACCGATCTATCATCTCCCCCCATACACGGTGAGATATCCAATGTGGGGGATATTTCGTCATGTCCGTCATCGGGGCACCCGCGGGCAGCGCCCTCTTCGCCCGGTCCCGTGCATCGTGGAGCCATCGGCGGTAATTCTTGCCGATGTAATTAAAGAAAGCCTGCTGCCCCAGTCCCTGCTGCTCAGGCGTATCAAACGTGAACCCCTCCTGTAATGCATTCAATAACACAAATTAACAACATAAAACAAACTGTAATTTAACATTTACTAACGCTGAAAAAAATACTTCACCGTACCAGCCACTCCTCCCATAGGGCCTCCCTCGCAGCGGCATCCCATTCCTTCCAGTATAGGCGTGGCTCGAAGAATCGGCCCTTCACAAGAACGCCGATCTTCGTCCTCGCCATATTCTCCAGGATCCTGCCAAAGAAGTAATTAAATTAATTAATACAGTTCAAATATAAATTAACACCCAAAATTTTTAAACATAAGGCATGAGGTGATATTTTTAGTACTTACAGGCCCTCCTGCGTGAGCGTAACTCTCTGTTTACGCTGGGGGTCGATGCGTACCCCGCGTGTCGGACCACGGCCTCGTCGAGATCCTACAAAACACAGACATTAATACAGTTCTAAACTGGGGCTAGCGAAAATGTAGGAAACACCGTTATCAACTATACCTGAGGTAGAACCCGCGGAAGATGGAGACGGCTGGGGCGACGGCGATAGCTGGGGCGACGGCGATGGCTGGGCCGACGGTGACGGCGACAGCTGGGGCTGGGCCCCCGATGGCTGTCCGCGATCACTCTGTGCCTCGTCATCAGTAGGCAATGACGAGGTGGGACTAACCGGGGAGGAAGCAGCTCGGCGTCCAGCCCGGCCACGAATAGCCCGTATCCTATCCATATCTGACTTCATATAGATTATATACAAAGACATTAACACGTGAAAAACAATAATCTTGGCATAAATCATCATCGGCACTATATATATATATATATATATATATATATATATATATATATATATATATGAACGGATGTGCAAAAACACATCAATAAACACCAAGTTCTAAAATGTTACTACATTTTTCCCGTGATGTTACAACATTACAAGTCAATCATTTTCAGTTTGCGAATCATCTTCATCACTATCCTCGTCGCCCTCTTCTTCGTGGGACTCGTCGTCCTCTTCATCTTCTAATTCATCCTCTTCATCAGTAGACTCGGTCACATCATCTCCAACACTTTCAACATCTTCCGCGTCATCATATACGACTTCTTCTCCCACAAGAAGTGTTGTTGGAAGAGGAAGATCGTCCTCCTCGTTGTTGACCTCAACAGGGAACAAGACACGTGGTTGGTCGGCTTGAAAGGAGTCTAGCTCACTGTCATACGTCACGGGCAATTTCTTGGACTTGATAGTTGTATACCAATGAGATTTGGTATACCGTCGATCAGACGTGGTGTCCGTGTCTGCGCTAACTAACAGGTATCTCAATCCAATTGGGTCCCATCCTCCGTCAACAATCTCAATTCTCAATTCTCAAATGCTCAATGCAATAAAAATTAACAAAAATCACACATTCAATCCAATTGGGTCCCATCCTCCGTCAACAATCTCAATTCTCAATTCTCAAATGCTCAATGCAATAAAAATTAACAAAAATCACACATTCAATCCAATTGGGTCCCATCCTCCGTCAATAATCTCAATATCTCAAATGCTCAATGCACAATCTAAAATCATCAATTAACAACCTAAAATCATCAATTCATAATCGCAATTACTTCAAATGCACAGCTAATAACCTAAAATCATCGATCAATAATCACAATTCTAAAACGCACAATTAACAACCTAAAATTATCAAACAAATGATCAATGTTCAAATGGAAAAAAAATGTTCAAAATTCACATATCCGATGCGCTTGAATTATTTCAATTTAGGGTTCGATTGTATTAGGGCATTCAATTTAGGGTTCAATTAGTTTCATTTAGGGTTCGGTTCGATTAGGGCATTCAATTTAGGGTTCAATTACTTCAATTGAGGGTTCAATTAGGGGGTTCTATTGATTCAATTTAGGGTTCAGTTGATTTGAGGCATTAAATTTAGGGTTCAATTAGTTCAATTTAGGGTTCGGTTGGATTAGGGCAACCTCAATTTGGGGTTCAATTAGGGTTCGGTTAGATTGGGGCAATCAATTTAGGGTTTAATTAGGGGTTCAATTAGTTTAATTTAGGATTCGATTCAATTAGGGCATTCAATTTAGGGTTCAATTATGGGGTTCTATTGATTCAATTTAGGGTTCGGTTGATTTGAGGCATTCAATTTAGGGTTCAATTAGTTCAATTTAGGGTTCAATTAGTTCAATTTAGGGTTCGGTTGGATAAAGCATTCAATTTAGGGTTCAATTTGGGTTCGGTTAGATTGGGACAATCAATTTAGGATTTAATTAGGGGTTCAATTAGTTTAATTTAGGGTTCGATTCAATTAGGGCATTCAATTTAGGGTTCAATTACTTCAATTTAGGGTTCAATAAGGGAGTTCTATTGATTCAATTTAGGGTTCGGTTGATTTGAGGCATTCAATTTAGGGTTCAATTAGATTGGGGCAATCAATTTAGGGTTTAATTAGGGGTTCAATTAGTTTAATTTAGGGTTCGATTCAATTAGGTCATTCAATTTAGGATTCAATTACTTCAATTTAGGGTTCAATTAGGGGGCTCTATTGATTCAATTTAGGGTTCGGTTGATTTGAGGCATTCAATTTAGGGTTCAATTAGTTCAATTTAGGGTTCGGTTGGATTAGGGCATTCAATTTAGGGTTCAATTAGGGTTCAGTTAGATTGGGGCAATCAATTTAGGGTTTAATTAGGGGTTCAATTAGACCCGTCGCTAAAAATCTATTCCGTCGCTAAAAATCTTCATCAAACTATGGCTTAATTAGTAGCTCAGCCACGAGGAGCACACAAAACTCAATGTTTGCCATAACCATGTCACATAACGTAACTTCCAACTAGGGCAAAAACAACAAACAAAAGTCAATGTTTGCACGCTCGAATTTAATTCTATTCTAAGGAACTTCGCCAAAAAATGAAATGACTTACGATATCACACAGAGGTCAAGGTTCACTTGCTATGAAATCATATCAGCACAATGCAAAGTCAAGAACGTACATATTGAAGACAGAAGACAAAGAGACATACATTCGATCCAAAGCTGTCGGAGGTGAGAAGGGTCGTAGGGTGGTCGTCGATGCTCGCCGGAACCGTGGGTGGTCGCGAGTCGCGACTGTCAAGCACTGTAGTGGGTTGAAATGGCTGTTCACAGGAGCTCGCCGGTGTCGCGTGGCTGTTCACAGGAGCTCGCCGGTGTCGCGGGAGCTCGCCGGTGTCGGGGGAAGTCGCCGGTGTCGCGGGAAACGATGTCGATGCTCGGGAGAAAGCTGGTGCCCTAATTGAATTGCCTCAATTTGAAATACATCTAATCTTTTTAAAGCCTTTACCGAGGGACAATACCGTCGGTAAAAGTCCGTCGGCAAAACCGAACTTTCACCGACGGGTATTTTTACCGACGGGATTATTCCATTGTTAAATAGTTTTACCGACGGGTGTGTTCTGTCGGTAAAAGTCCGTCGGCAAAACCCTACTTTCACCGACGGTTATTTTTACGGACGGAATTATTCCGTCGTTAAATAGTTTTACCGACGGACGTTAAGCGACGGGTATGTTCCGTCGCTGAAACGACTTTTAGAGACGGAATTTCGTCCGTCGCTAAAAGTCCGTCGCAAATTGAGTCTTTTCTTGTAGTGTACATATGGAGTTGGAGGAAGATTCCTACAACTCGGATAGGAGTCAAAGTTTGTTCATATAAAAGGGGGGGGGGGGGGGGGGAGAGAGAGAGAAATTTGGCTGCTTCTCCGGTTGGAGGAATCTTCCTCCTACTCCCTATACAGCGACAATCAATCGTTTCTAAATGTCTCTAGTGACTTTTATTTAGTGACGCTAAAAAAGTGTTACTAATAATTGTCGCTGAAAGTGTTAGAAGAAAAGCTACTATAAACATTTAGTGATTATTAATTGTCACTATACATGGGGTTGAAGGAAGATTTTTACAACCCGGGTAGGAGCCAAAGTTTGTTCTAAAGGAGGCGTTTAATGTATGTCTATATGTGACGATAGTTTGGTAACTTTGTTTTGGTCAAATTGGATTTTCAAAATTGATTAAATCACAATTCAAGAAAACAAGGATTCAATATGAATTTGATTAGTTTTGAGCATACTAAAGTAAATTTAATCAGTTTTTTTTTGTTTTTTTCTCAAACATTTTAAACTTGATTTAATCGAAATTTAATCAAGTTTGCCTATTCTGCGATCAATCTCAAACACCTCTCATGTAAATGAGCTCCAAAAATATATCCATGTAAGCTCCACTCATACATTTGGCAACAATCAGGGATGCCTGTAGCAGATCATCAGGGAGCTCACATGGCTTAATGGCTTTAGCGGCAGTTTAATTGATTTAATGACCATCTGGAGCTCAATGATATGACTTGGAACTCAAGTATCACCTCCCCATCTATTATCCATCTACATAAGTATTAGACAAGAGCTGGATCAGTTTATTTGTTGGGAAGCTGTGTATAGTCCTCTGCTAACAGGGCTGCCCATAATTTAGCAGCCAATGCCTTTGCTCGTAATCATTTTGCCTTTGTCCCTCCTTCATCCAAACTTTTGCTTAATTTGGAGGAAGTGAGGAACAATGTTCTTTAATTGTATTTTCTTTCCGTTTCTGTTTTTTAATGAAATTTCATTCCTACCAAAAAAAAAAAACAGTATTAGACAAGAGCTGTCAAGAGTTCATCAAACCTCTCCCGTCCACGTTGACTTGTTTGTCCCTTTTCTTTGGACTTGTGCAAGGCCATCCATTCGCTTTGCCGGCAGACACATTTTTTGGTCAAGAGTCCATTTATTCCATTAAGCTCAATACAAGTATATACCGGCAGCAGACACTCCAAGATGAGCATTTCAGCAAATCCCCAAGTGAATAATTAACCTGTTCAGTTGTACAAAGAATCCTACGACACATTGATTGCTTTATAAGGAGTTCAATTTTGAATCTTAAATAATTTGCATCACTTCAGTTTCTCTAAATTGGGGTGTTAAAGCTTGTTGAAAGAAATCTCAACACCGTCCATTGGTTTCGGATTTGGAAGATAACTCAGATTTGCATTTGGGTTGAGCAGCTCCCACCTGAGATTAGAATGAAGACAGTAATATCAATCATACATCTGTCGCATAAAGCTCTAATAGTCAAGTATATATTAGCTCTTGCTTGTATCCGATAGATAGATGATGAAGGATGATGGAAAGTTGTAAGCAAGCAAGCATGTTTCCCGCACATATTCTTGACCCCCCCGCCAAATACATGGTATGCTCCGGGCTTTACTAGTTGCTGAGGAATTCGTGACACTTTCAATAACGAAACAAAGAATATGCAAAAAGACTGAAGTTGAACGTCTCTTACGTTCCATCTATCCGGGTTGAAGCACATCGGATCCTCAAAGTTTTCAGGATCTGTGTGGAGGTATCTTACCCAAAGCATGACCTTAACTTCCAGCCCTTTGGGATTTTATAACCTGCAAGACATGTCAAAATATATAAGTGACACAGCAGCAACTACTTCTAAAAATCAGTTTAAGGACAACCACCATGCACATGTAACAGTACATTATTATTAATTGTCTCCATTACACACAGAGAATCAGATAGTAAGTCGCTGTGAAACAGCACATATGTCCAACTCTTCCCTTACCCAAAAGAGTGATGGAAAGGGGAGGACAGGTGGGAAAATGGAACTTGTTCCATACCTTTGTTCTCGACATCTTTGGTAGCTTTTCGAAAGATAATGGCTGCTATGTTAGCCAATCTTATTGTTTCTTCCACAACCTGGATAGAAAATATAGTAGTGCAAGCAGTTAATTAATAAGGTTTCTTGAAACTACAAAATTGGGATTGCAATGAAGCTAATTTATGATTAACCCAAGCGTCGTCGTGTACTTTTATGAGAATACAAGATTCATGAGCAAGCAAACAGGCATATCTTTTCCTGCTTGAGGAAAGCGTCTCGTCATATTATATGATTGTTCAAACAGACCTTGTTCGTATATATAAGTTTAGCAACATCGTCGCTGGTAATGAACTCCCCATTCTTGTTCTTGCTTAGTGCCATGTTCTCCTCCTGTAAGTTGTATAGAGATGCAGAAATGAGACAAATAATCAAAGCAAAAACAAAAGAAAAAACAAAAAGAAGATGATGAAATAGTCTACACATGGCAATTTTCGACAGTTATACCCGAAGCGTTTCGAGAACAGGGGGATACTTAGCCAGATAGTAAAGCGCCCACATTATTGCAACAGAGGTTGACTCATAGCCAGCCACAACAAGGCTCACAATGTTATCTAGCACCTCGACATCGCTCAATTGTTGTCCTCGTTCATCCTTCACCCGCATCAGCCCATCCTATCATGCAATCTTACTATGCATACATGCATGATGAATATCTCACAGCAAAAGTGTAATTATTTTCCTGAGTTGTGAGCATCAAACTGATATTTCCTATCACAACCCCATCAAATTCCATGGTAATCTCACGCCAAGTAATTATCTTGTTCTAAAATCCATATATATGTTTCTTCTTCAACCTTACTTTTTATCAGCTCCACCACTGTGTAAAAGAGGGTATGAGTGCACACGAACTCACACAAGGAGATCAATGGTGGCAGATGCCATTGGTCTTCCGTTCGGGGTTGTGTTGAGGGAAAGAGTAGAGAAGGATGGCAAAAGGTGGTGGGCACGTGCCCTCTTATGCTCCATACGGCCTCTGCCGCTAATAGAAATTATCACATTACTTGTGCATGATGACATAAAAGACTGAAATGCCAATACTAAATTCATGAGGGTCATATCATTTTTGTCACAACAACCTAATTCCATAATATAGGTACATCAAATAGCATTGTTCTCTATCCAACAACCCCTACCCTCCTACACGAGGATAAAGACCCATGTATCACTACACGAAGAGGACTTGTTCGCTTGTAACTTTAATTCATTTACTCTTAGCATTTATTATTGGGTTTGTAAGTTTTTTTTAAAACAAGCAAACTCATTTGTTCCACATTGCGTCAAAATGGGTTTCGGAAAGGGTTTATAAGTGAATTCGAAGGTGAATTTTTGTACACTACTTCAAAGAGAATTCGAAGGGGACATTTTGAAATTGTTGTTTGCAGATCACCAAAAGACTTTGTTGTATCTTGGAGGATTATTTGTCATTAACCCATTAGCAAACTTGTTTTTCGAGTGGGGACAAAGAAAGCCTTAAAGACAGTGATTACGCACCTCAAGGTCTTTATTTGTTGATTTCAATTCCATCAAATTTCCAACAACTTTAAGACTTTACTTTGTTTTGCTTCAATGGATTCGAAGTCAATCAACGTGATGAATCAAGACTTGGTGAAACTAGATTGTTTTGATGGCAACAACTATGCTCGGTGGAAGGACTAGATGATGTTTTTCCTCATGTCATTGAGGATTCTGTTCATTCTAGATCCTGATCTGATGGCACCACTAGAGAAACTAAGGACTTCTGCAGAAGGTGTTCTACCCGATGCCGAAGAAATTGAGTGTGTCAAGAAGGAAAGGAAGAAACGCGAAGATGATGAACTTTTGTGCCGTGGACATATTCTAAATGGGTTGTTAGACCGTCTCTATTATTTTCACTGAAATCAAATCTGCTCGTGATATTTGGAGCGCATTGGATTACAAATATAAGGCTAAGGAGGAAGGTCTCAATACTTTAATTTGTTATGGTTGATGATAAACATGTGTTAGAACAAGTCCATGCTCTTCATGTGATTGTTTACAAGATTCGAGCCCTAAAGATTAACCTTCCAGAATCTTTTCAAGTGGGGGCTATAATTGTGAACTGACCCTCTTCTTGGAAGGATTATCGGAAGAAATTGTTGCATAAGTCAGAGAACTTCACTTTGGAACAGTTTTAGAAGCACCTTTGTATTGAAGGGGAGTCATGTAAACGCGAAAATAAGGTTACTGTTCTAGTTGAATCCAATGTACACTATGTGAATGGAAGCGGATCTCATTCTAAAAATCCGGCCTTGCAAGTAAGGAAGAATGATGAATAATTTAAGAAGAAAGCTAACCAAGATGGAGAACAAAAGAAGAAGAAAGGATGCTGCGATGTTTGCGGGAAAAAGGGTCACTACGCTAAGCAGTGTAGGCACAGAAAAGGAAAATCCAATGGAAAGGATGGAAGGCAAACATGGTGGAAGACAATCTCGTTGCTATGATTTCTGAAGCTAACATGGCAAAGGAGAAATCTAGATGGTGGTTCAATTCTGGCGCCACAGTTCACGTCTGCAAAGACAAGTCTATGTTTAAAACACATGAAGAAGTGACTGATGGCCAAGAGGTGCAAACGGGAAACCATACTTGTGCCAAGGTTTCCGGAAAGGGAACTATAGAAATCGATTTCACTTCGGGAAGGAAAATAGTCTTTTGAATGTTCTCTATTTACCCAAAATTTGGAGTTGATTTGCTTTGTAAAAGGGAATTTCGGGTAGCTTTTGAATCTGACAAGGTTATCTTGTCAAAGAATTGTAACTTTGTGGGAAATGGGTACTCTTGCGATGGAATGTTTAACTTAAGCATTAATAAAAGTACTACTTCTGCTTATATTGTCGAGTCTTCTACCTTATAGCATGGTCGCTTGGCTCACTTGAATTATAGTACTTTAAAGAACATGAAGAAATTGGACTTGATAGATTTTAATGATACTTTGGATAAATGCGAAGTATGTGCTAAATCTAAAATCGTCAAGATACCTTTTCTTAGCGCTAAAAAAGATTCTAAAATTTTAGATTTAGTACATTCTGATATATGCGAGTTAAATGGGATGCTAACTTGCAGAGGAAAAAAGGTACTTCATAACCTTTGTTGATGACTACACTAGGTTAGTATATGTTCACCTACTAAGGTCTAAGGATGAAGTATTTGCTTTGTTCAAGAAATATAAGGCAGAAGTCGAGCATCAACTTGAGAAGAAAATTAAGATCCTACGTTATGATAGAAGTGAGGAGTATTTTCTAAATGATTTTACAGATTTCTGTGAGGAACATGGATTGATTCATCAAAATTTCGAACCATATACACCTCAACAAAATGGCTTGGCTGAAAGAAAAAACCATTTGGTTAACTGCATGATAGTTAATGCTAAACTACCTCTAAACTTGTGGGGGGCAGCTTTACTCACCGCATGTTTCATTCATAATAGAGTGCCTTCCAAAAGAAATAACGTGAGCCTTTATAAATTGTGGTAAGGTAGAAAACCTAACCCTTCGTATTTAAAAGTGTGGGGGTGTTTAGCATACTATAGAGTTCCAGATCCTAAAAGGACTAAGCTTGGACCAAGTGTTATTATAAATATAATTGTTGGATATGCTCAAAATACCAAGGCCTATAGACTTCTTTATTTGGAGCCTAATGTGATAGTAGAATCTCGAGATGTAGAATTCTTTGAAATAAATTTTTCTACTGATTATAAAATCATAAATGATGATTCTCAAGGAAATGGTCAAAATGAAGCTTTAGGATTGGAAAGCAACAGAGGGATTAGCTTACTGATTCTAGAATTTAGCCAACAGAACCTAGAAGAAGCACTAGAGCAAGGAAAGAGAAGGAATTAAATTCAGATTTTCTTTCTTAATTAACAAGTACCCTATTGTGTTAAAATTAGAGGATGACCTTAAGTCATTTAGTGAGGCTGTGTCATCAAGGGATGCATCCTTTTAGAAGGAAGCAATTGATGACGAAATGGATTCAATTATGTCCAATAACACATGGGTACTAGTTGTTACCTGAAGGTTCCAAACCCATAGGGTGTAAGTGGGTTTCTAGAAGAAAATACAATTCTGATGGTTTTGTCCAAGCCTTTAAGGCTAGATTAGTAGCCAAAGGGTTTAGACAAAAAGAGGGAATTGATTATTTCGACACCTATGCATGAGTTGCTCGCATAACTTCAATCAAAATTCTCATGGCTTTAGCATCCATTCATCGTCTTTATGTTCATCAAATTGATGTTAATAAGAGGTGGCATAAAATTGGAAATTTTCTTCTTCTACTTTTCCCATGACAACCTTAGCAGGCAAACTTAAATTAGTTAGGCAGGCGAACTTGCGAGCGGAAGGAGTTTTCCTAAAAGTAGCCGTCCCTTACCTTCTCAGACGATGACCTAAGGGAGCTCTTGCCGAGAGAACGTTTTGCATTGGGCGACGGCTGCTAGGTCACCTATTTTGAGTTATGGACACACAAGGCTGAAACATGTGTGCGTGGCTTTGGTATGGAAAATTCGATGACTAAGTACGCCAAAATAGACGCAAAGGTAGGTCTAGTACAAATGAATATAGTAGCCCTATACAATAGATGGCAGTTCCATTAGAAATTATATGTCAAAAGTAACCTATCAGAACTATAGACACGGTTCTTGCTTAATACGGAAAATCTGAAAGAATGCCACCTATGCCCGAAACAGGGTGTCGCGCCCCCAGATATATAGGCAATAGCTACAGCTAAAATAACACCAGCAGCCCATTTAGCTATAAGAAGTAATGATTAGGGTGGCTAAGTTCAATTTGTGTGGCAATATTTTAAGTTTCTAGTTTATGTCTTTCGTAATCTTGAATGCGGTGTCTAATGATTTGGATGAATGGCTTGAGTTCCTCAAGCATTGAAAAAGGTACAAAGACAAGGATTATACCTATTGGAGAATCCTGACTAGTCTCATCGACTTCTCAAAACTCAACTCTTTTTTCATGGTCAAGGAAGTGGGCCATCTCCTTCCGATTGCATTACGTCCCTTTCTTCCACAAAGAAGAGCGAAAGATTCTAAAGCAAAAATTAGAATCATGTTTCGGCAGCTCATAAGGCAAAAGTTCCCCTAGTTTTAGCAACGCTAATTGAATGCCAAAATATCCGAAGGATGGGCCAGCGGGCTATTGAGAATCATGAGGTTCTCATATCAGAATCCCTATGAGATTGTCTTGTGGCGAGCAGCTCTGGGATACTTACTTCGTAAACATATCTACGTTGTTGCTTTTTTCCTGAGAAAAGTAGAGGTTACCAAGGAACCATGTTAGCTAAATCAAAGGAGGCCGGGTAGGGTCGTAGAGAGGGCCATTCCTCCCTTAAACGAAGAACAAGCCATCTCGACCAAGCAAGCATTACCCCTTTTGGAAGATGCCGGTAGGAGATGACGGTATTCAGCTTGGCGAACCTAGCATTCACCAAGTCTTTCAAGTGAATCAAAAGGTCCGTTAATGTTCTAATCTAATAGGGGGGCATGGACTTTAAATGCCAACAAAATAAGCGACTTTACAGTCTACGATTTCTTTGTCTACTACAGAGGCAAAGTCTATGGTGCGTTTCCACTATATTAGAAAAAAACTAGAATTACATCTTCGAAATGATCGACTCAAATAGGCATTTTGGATGCTGTTGTTGAAATAGCCAACTAGTTGAAGTATCCATCGCTTTCTTATAGTTGGTACAGATAAACATAGCTCCCCTAGAATAGATTGATGGGAGGAAACTGAAAAACAATGCCTCTAGAACAGTTAGGATGGATCGACGATGTAATATCAACAAACTTTATTAGTGAAGGGTCCTTGTATTGTGATTGCCTTCTTAAATGGGGACTTAAGTGAAGAAGTCTACATGAAGCAACTCGAAGGGTTTTTCTTACATGGAAATGAAAAGGAGGTATGCAAGTTAGTTAAATCACTGTATGGGCTTAAACAAGCACCAAAGCACTGGCATGAGAAATTGGATTAATTCAGTTATACTATGTTTCGGTTTCAAGCACAACAGTGCAGACATGTGTATTTATTCTAAATTCACTACTAACTATGGAGTGATAGTTTGCTTGTATGTTGATGACATGCTGATTTTTGGAACTAATATGGTTGGGATAAATAAGACCAAGGAGTATTTATCTTCCATGCTTAAAATGAAAGATTTGGTTGTGGTAGATACTATCTTAGAAATTAAAGTAAGGAAACACAGTGGGGGTTATGCTTTGAGTCAATCTCATTACGTTGAGAAAGTATTGACTAAGGTAGCGTTTGAAATCACTTAAATTTTTAGTTTTTTTCTCCTATTTTCTAATTGAAGAAAAAAAACACTTTTGGTACACAGTTTTCATTTTTTTTTTCTTCAGTTTTGAAAACCAGTTTTTAAAACACGACTGTTTTTGAAAACTCCCATTTTGGAGTTTTGGTTTTTGTTTTGAAACCACCACTGCCACCACCGCCGCCGCCAAAGAAAAAACTTAAAATAAAAATTGGGTAATAAAAAATCCAAAATAAAAACTCAAAATAAAAACTATGTAATCAAACACCCATTTGTTTTTGTCAAAAATAAAAACTAAACTGGTTTTGCTTTTTGTTTTTTTAAAAACAAAAAACCAAAGCTGTAAGTGATTTCAAACAGACCTTAAGTTTAAACATCTTGGATTTAAAGAGTTTAGCACTCATTTTGATCCAAATATGAAATTAGTATGTAATTCCGTTAGAGCAGTAGGACACTAGAATATGCCAGTGCTATTGGTAGTTTATTGTATGCTAGTATGCTACTGTTTGTAAACTTAGTAGATTTACTAGTAACCCTAGTGTAGAACATTGGAAGGCTATTGGCCAAATCCTCGGTTATCTTAAGAGAACCAGGGGATTCGCATTGATCTACAATGATTATCCAAATGTATTAGAAGGATACACTGATGCAAGTTGGATAACGATGTAGGAGATAATAAATCTACTTCTGGCTGGGTATTCACCCGCGCAAGAGGAGCAGTTTCTTGGGCAAACAAGACACATACATGCATATCTCATTCCACTATGGAATTCGAATTTATTGCTGTTGTAGTAAGTGGTACGGAAGCATAATGGATTAGAAACTTGTTGTTAGATATAAAGTTATGGCATAATCCCATGCCTCCTATTTATATTTACTGTGATAGTGAAGCCACTCTATCAAAGGCATATAGTGGTACCTACAATGGTAAGTCTAGACATATAAATCTAAGACAAGACTTTGTGAGAAAATTAATACAAGATGGTGTTATAACGATTGTCTATGTGAGGTCAAGCAAGAACTTGGCAGATCCTCCTACAAAAGCTTTGTCAAGAGAGCTAGTAAGAATGACATCTTATGAAATGGGGATGAAACACATTGAATTAATCACCAATAAGGGTAACCCAACCTAACACTAGGAAATGAATAGTTGTAAGGTTTAATGGGTAAAAACAAGTATTAAGTAATGTCCGTTACGATTTAGAGGTTGAGAGTTTTCTCTTAATAAAGTATGAGACTATTTTTTTGCGACACCCTCAACCCTGGTGACATCACCGGGCTGAGTTATCGATCATAATCACATTCAAAATCCTGTGCTGAATACAGAGCAATTACATCCTCATACTCATATATCATTAATAGACGCTCCAAAATGCGTCCTTACAAAAAATTTCCTTACAAACATACATCATACTGCATCGGAAGACTTTCAAGTTTCTAAACAACGTGAATATTTACAACCTAATATACGACTGTAGTCGTAGGATTCTTAACAACTGATCTCACAGCTCAATCTTTACCTCACACAACGTATCCCCTTGCTCAACTTTTCTAACTTGTTTCTCTTCCCTTCTCTAGAGGGTTCTCTTTGATCAACCTTACAGCCTGCACAATACAACATAAGGAATGAGCGCAAATCGCCCAGTAAAGACAACACGGGGAATATCGTGTACAAATGATTCAAAAGACTGGGAGGAATAATAATCATCTCAACGCTAGCAATGAATCAAGAGTAGTCAATAAATTTCAGCATCAGCATAACTTGTCAAACGATAATTTTTCTTTCGTTAGACTGAGCGGCTTTAAGGCCCAACAGAACAGCATTACTGCCACCTCCTCATGGACTGGATTGGACTGACTGACCATGCAACTGAACCCGAAATCCAAGGTCGTAAAGATAAACATCATTTAAATACAAATCATTAAAATTATCAACATCAAAAGAAAATCAAATGCAATGCACATGGACACGACGGACGGGACTCAACCAGACACGACAGACTCTGCTCGAGCGACATTCATCCTCTTTGGCCAGTGATTATAATTCATAGGCCATCCTCCTCATATTGATCTCCCATTTTATGGGATGTTCATCTCAGTCTCAAGTAAATAGAAGAGACATTGTTAACAAGAAGGGAACTCATTTAGAGTGCTTTCCCTAACTGCCTTACAACCAAGCAGTAGGACTTCTTCAACGGGGCGGACTAAGGGAAAATTTATTTCGCCTTACGTCCTCAACAACACAGCTCAACAAGGAATACCGGATCAACAAATCAACCGGTGTTCAGACATAACAACAAGAGTTCAACGTGACATCATCAACAGAGCGGACTTGGGAGAAGATTAACGCAAGCCCTCAACAACGTCCTTACATAAGAGAAATGTCAGCTACCAATAAGTGCCAACATTTCACAACAACACGCAACGACCTCAACAACATCATTATCAATGATAGGGTGGACTCGGGAGAAGTTTGCCACAAGTCCTCAATGGTGTTCTCAAAGAGAAGAGATATCGGCTATCAATAATTGCCAACATCTCACAACAACCCCTACACACTATCACCCCCAACGTCAGGTATGCTAATCGAGTCGAATCATAGCATACTAGAGCACACGCCATCCTCATTCAATTCTATCAACAAGGCGGACTAAGGAAATTTATTCTACCCTAAGTCCTCAACAGCACAATTCAAATATTGCGTATACCGGTCAAAATGACTACCGGCGACCAATCATAACAACAAGAATTCAACAATACGTCATCAACATGGCATGCTAAACGAAACAATAAATTAGCATATCAGAATCGCATTGTCCTTACCTCATTGGCTTATAGCCGAAGCAACTCGCAACTTCTGATCGCAACAAGCTGCGTCACCTAATCAAATAATACCCTGCTCGTTAGACATCATTCAACATATACACACTCCTTATTCTACCCCTTCCCCTTTAACCGCTCATCGCATTTTATGACAGCTAGTTAACCCGATCCAATAACTGGATCCTTAACCTAGCCTTACCAACGCATTAACAATAACCAATGCCTCATTATTTCAACGGTTTAACACCATTCCTCATTTTCCACCTCTTCAAACGCATAATATTGCGCGTTCCCAAAAATTTAGCGCCAACTTGGCAAATTACCAAAATGCCCCTGAGGGTTTCTGGCATCAGAAAAATCTCAAAAGTGCTTTTAAACGCTATTTTAGGCCTCCTGAATTCATTTTTGACCTAAAAACTATTTTACAGAATTTTCGCCCAAAAATCCCGAACCAGTGTCTGCACCGAGCGTTTAAAAGCCCGTTCGGCCAAAAATAGCTAACGACTTCGGAATGACCCGAAATATTGGGAAATGGAACTTCATAGAGTCTTAAGGTACCCATAACATTTTCACGCAAAACTGCGCTAGTTTGATATTTTAAATTTTATCGTAAAGTTTCAAACTTCCCGCGCCCGTTCACCCTCTTCCCGACTTCAAAAAACTCTGAAATATTTCAACGATGTAAATCTCCCAAAAATAACTGGGGTTACAGTTTTGTACTTTGTCCAATTTTGGCCCCAGATGTCTATAAAAATTCGATTATAAACTGCTTAACTTTTCCCTATCTTTAGTGACAATTGCAGTCACTATTCAGATTGCTTCACCTACCATTTCATCCCAAACACACACACTTCTTCATCTTCCTCCTTCAGCCGCAGCACCTGGGCACACACACCATACACACCCACCCACTAATTCACCATTAAACCTACTTTAAATCACCTAAAACAATTGAACACACACATTAACACCTTATACACAACCAATACCCATGATCTCACACACCCGAAGTATTTACCCACACTGTCAAGAACACACACACACACACACAGTTTCATGGCACACACTGAAACACCCACACGCACACCTTCGGCCATACAAAAGCACACAAAATTCATCCATTGTACCAACGTTTCTACACCTACATCCCATTTTATCCATAAGATCACACACAATTTTCACACAAATTCCCACGGCCACCATGAATTTTCCTCACCAACGCACTGTGTATGTTCTTCTCACCTCCTCTAACTCACTCAACACATACATACGAAATTGGTTGAGAGATCACCTTAGAGGGATTTCGTAATCTCTCTCTCTGTTCTGTTCTTCTTCTTCTCTGTTTCCCTTGCTTTCTTTCTGCTTCTCTTCTCTGTTTCCCTTGCTTTCTTTCTGCTTCTCTTCTCTGTTCTCATTTTCTGCTTCTTTCTTCTTGTTCTTCTTTTCTTTCCCGAAAGGGAAAGGTTTCCTTTTTGTTTTTCTTCTTCTTTTTTTTTTTTTGACTTATCCTCCTTCTATTGTTTACAATACACATTGATTAGTCATCCACAAAAGCAAGATGTGGCATTTCATTATCCGAACTTCTGAAAAATTGACACTTAAGGCTAAGATTTCAAAAAGTACGAAATAGCCCCTCAAGTTTTTAAAATTGTATTTTGACCCATCGACTTTGGAAAAATTGCAATTTGACCCCCAAATCACCCTAACCCCTCCTTTAGCCCCCTAGCACCTCCTTACCATTGAAATGATACTACTTAATAAAATATTTATCCCGTCACCATAATTTTCAAAATTACACTTTTGCCCCTTAACTTTTCAAAATTACATTTTGACCCCGAAGGCCAAACCAACATCCCATTTTACTCTAATTAGTCGATTATCGATTAAAATAATAGTATCGATAAAAATAATGCCATTGATTAATCTAATTCTTGCTTAGATTAAATCAGGGTATTACATTTGTAATGTGTTCTAGTAACGGAAACACATAGCATAACTTCACCTATATGAACTTAGAAGTGGTGCCGCTTCTTATGAAAGCTTGGGGTTGCTTTCTAGAGAGTTCATGAAACAGGATACATCACAAGGCCGTAATAGTGCTAAGTTGACTAAAAATTTCTCGTCGAAGTAAGAAATTTGTATGTGTGCAATAACTCTGATTTTATAATAAAGAATAGTAGTTTAAAGCTAAGGCCACTAGTTGCTTACACTAATTTCTCTCTCTAAAATAACTCTCTGACTTCTCTCAAAACCCAGCCGTCCATAGATATGATAGCCACCGCCATGGTTTGGGGGGGGGGGGAAGGGAAGGGGTCCTAACGTCTACCTCTCGCTCTCCCTTTCCTCTCGATTTTTATTTTTCTATTTATTGTCCGTGTTGTGTTGTTCATGTCCATGAAGAGGACTACGACAGTGGCCAGCTGCAGATTGCAGGGTGGATGAAGGTGGTGGCTTTGCCGGCGTATCTCCCCACGTCACCGGAGATGAAGATGTGTAGATCCCACCGAATCTAATTAGATCAATGTAGATCTTAGTGTCAATCTACTAGTTTTGATAGATATACTCACTTTGGACGGCCGATTTGTACTAGCACATGAACTGCAGGGCTGGATGTTTCAACACCAGCAATGGCCGGAATCTCACAGGCGATGGCAGGATTCGTTGTTAACGGTGGAGCTGTTTGTTTGGTGTCTCTCTTTTTGTTTGTTTTTTGGTATATATGTGGGGAACTTGCTGTCCTGAGGGGGGAGGGTTGGGGTCTTTATGTGTGTGTGTGTGTGTTGGGGGGCAGGGAGTACGGTGGGGGCTTTGGGGGTGAGGGAGGGATATGGGGTAGGCTAGGTTTCTGATCTAGGGTTTGTATTGCAGGGGGGGTGTTTCTGGGATTAGCCATAGTGTGGTCATTGTTTCATTGCCCGGTTTATCGGCGCTTTTGGAAATGCTGGTGGAAAAGTGGACCTTGCGGTGTTGATAGCTTCTAAGACTCTCGTCCTGATGTTGTGGTTCCGTAGGTGATCGAGTACACCTTCATTTGGTGTGGTTCCGGTTGTCCTCCTCATTATGTTGTATGTTGTATGTTACGTGTTTTGGTGTATTTAGTGTTAAAATTGTAACATGTATGCCTTAGCAAGTTACGAAAAGTTAGGCTGACCTGCAGGATATGCTCTGCTTTAGTCTAATTGTAATTTGTATAGCATTTATAAGCTAGTTGTTATTTAGTAGTGTTAATGGTAGTAATTGATGTTACCTCTATGTCTGTAAAATAGATGATCTAGCCGGGACTGTTTGTAAAACTCTTTTATTTATGAAATATTTCTCCTCTTAAAATAAAAAAGCTAAGGCTACTAGTAACTCTTATATAACTTTGAGCTATTCGAACTAACAAAAGGTTTAAATCGAAAGATACATTTACGTATGCATATTTGTTTCTCATATGTCTTGGCTATAGCTGTTTTTAATTCGTTTGTTGTTTTTGCACAGTGGGGGATTGTTGGATTTGTAAGTTTGTTTGAAAACAAGCAAATTCATTTGTCTCACATTGCTTAAGGTATTTTGAAAAGAGTTTATAAGTGAAAAGGTGCTTTTGCAATACACTTGGTAGTAAGCCTAGAGTGAGCTAGTCACTATGCTACCCCCGCGTGCAGGTGCCCGAGTTTAGGCACGTTTGGCGTGTTATTAGGTACACTTAGCACTTAGCATGCTTGCGGTGGTCATGAGAAACGTGATTTATTTTTTGAAAAATATTTTGTATTTTCGGATTAAAATAGCTTTGCTGAAAAGGTGGGACTTATTTAAATTCAAATTTTAATTTATTTCAAATTTATTTCTGGCAATTATTTATTTTAACTGTTACAACTGTTTTCCCAACAGTGGTGTCGGTCCAAATACAAACCCTTTCAGGTTTTATAAATACAAGATTTTTTGTTCTTTCAAAACACTTTTACTTGCAATTTAAAATAAAACTCATTCTTTCTTTAAAATTACTATAGCCAAATAGTACGCTCCTTCAAAGAGAATTTGGAGGAGTATTTTTGAATTTGCTATTTGTAGATTCCCAAAAACTTTGTTATATTCTGGAGGATTATTTGTCATTAACCCATCAACAAATTATTGTTTTTCGAGTGGGGACAAATAAAGCCGATTACGCACCTCAAGCTCTTTATTTGTGATTCCGATTCCATCAAATTTGTAACATTTATTTCATAATAGCGTTATAGTTTTGAGGAGCTTACTTCAAGTAATGCAGGGAAAAGGTTTTTTTTCGACCCATGTCAAAGCCGAGTGTCTTAGAGGAAATCCCTACAATAAGGGCACTAAGAAGGAAAGATTTCAATGTTCTAAAAAGAACTAAAAATCCAAAGGTAGATTTCATTAGTCATCTAAGAGTGTGTTTGGAACGATGGGATTGATGAGATTTCATTTCAAATCCTCAACGTTTGTTGTTTGGAACATTAAAAAAATTGGAATTGGATTTCATTAGATTTGACTGGATTTGCTTCTATGGTGTGAAATCCGATGAAAAATGGTCGGATTTCATGGAATTTCGATTTACTTGAATTAAAAGTAATTATTTACCTATCTTCCCCTTTTTTTGGACCCACCACCACTGTCTTCATTGTTGCTACCACCACGTCACTTTCACTACCACCATTGCCACCACTACTGCCACCGCCGCCACTAATGCCGCCACCACCACTGCCAGCACTAGTGCCACTATTACCGCCACCGTCACCACTACTACTGCCATCAGCACAGCCACTGCCACCATTATCATTACTGCCATCGTCGCCGCCACCACCATCACTACTGCCATCACCACCACTGGGGCCACCACCGCTACCACCACTCTCGCCACCATCGCCACCACCATTACTGCAATTAGCACCACTACCGCCACTGCCACCACCACCACCATTGTTGCCACCACTACCTCTATAGCCACCACCACCACTACCACTGTCGCCGCCACTATCGCCACCGCCGCTATCACCATCACTACTGTCACCACTACCACCACTACCACCATCGCCACCACTACTGCCACCACCACTGGCAGCACCACCACCATCGCCATCATTACTACCACCACCGTAATCGCAACCACTACTGTCACCACCACCACTGTTGCCGCCACTATTACCACTATCGCCACCACTACTACCACCGCCACCGCCGTTGCCGCCACTGCCACTGCCATTACCATCATTTGATCACCCCACTATTACTGCCACCACTACCACTGTCGTCGCCGCCACTGCTATCACTGCCATCGCCGCCATAGTCGTCAGCACTACTGCCACCGTGTCACTATTGGCGTCACTTCTCCACCGCCGGTTACACCTTGTTACACCTCAATACCACCACCATTACCATCACTTGACCACCTCCACCACTTCCACCGTCGATGCTGCTACCCCGTGTGGTGCTGCCACCACCACCACCATCTGGTGGCACTAGCACACTTAAAACCACTGACTGTAGTTTGTTTTTCATCGTAAGTTAAGGATATAATTGTCCAAAAAATTATATATTACCTTTCCATTTCCTTTGTTCTCCAAACACAAAATAGGAATTCTGTGATTTGAATTCCCTTTTGTTCCAAACAAAAAAAAAGTGAATTGAATTCCAAATCCAATTCTGAATTTGAAATCCAATTCCTAAAAGAATTGGTTCCAAATAGACCATAAAAGTCCACTACAAATTGCCCTAATTAAAATTTATATAAGAAGGTGAAGGAAAACATTAATGCTATGTTTGGTCGGCGAGATTCGATATAGGAATCTAATTAAATAACGTGGGATATAGCCAAGATATTGTATCCAAGGGATAACGGTGGATAAGTATGTATCCAATCCAATTTGCAACAACTTCATATTAGAACTTGCATTCGTTGAATATAGTTCGTGGCATAGTACTTCTTGGTGTTTTTCAGAATATAGTTTTCCAAATGTGTTTGTTTTGGAGTTCATTTGTGCATCAATGATTGTATGAATGAAAGGTGAAGAGGCAAAGATGTAGGAATCCCACATAGAAGAGAAATGAAAAAGTAAGTCACTGCTATATATAATACACACCACTTATTAATATACTTATGTGATATGCTAAGGAGTATGCATGTACAGTGAATATGGAGCGATCACACTCGCATAAGCATGAACGGTGAGACGGTATGATTGCGCACTTTGCATGTGCGCATAGTCATGAGACGCAATTAGATACCTTAAAATTTTCATGATCAAATTTGGGCTGTCAATATGGACTGATGTGATGATTTAGTTGCAACGATTCAGGTCAGATCCGACAGTTAGCAGTTGGATGGTTAGGGTTGCACCAATTCAGGTCAGACCCAACCACTGGGCAGCTGGGTGGTGCCAGTTCGGTCTTACCTCCCCGTTTGGAGCTGGATGGTTAATGGTCCAAAATCTGCACTATAAATCTTAATAGTTTGTGATCCAACAGTCTAGACCAAATAGGTGCATGGTGAAAGGGTGTGACCTTTGGTGAGTAGCACTAGTGCTCTAAAAATAGAGCAGAAAAATAAGCTTTTTGTACAACTAGTATTGTGGCGAACTACCTCGGAAAAAATCCTAGACCCGAAAAAGGTTTAAAATTAAGGAGTTGGCCTCTTATTTAATAACACAGGAAGCTAAGAAGACCTGGAGAATAACTTTAAAAGATCCAAAAGACTAACTAGTCTATTAAAAAAAAAGAGTTCAAGGACTAAGTTATACAGCAAGAAGACGTTGGGAACCCGCTATACCCTTTCAGTTTCTATTTTATATATTTCTGTTAGTTTTTGGCCTTGTAATACATAAAACATGCAAGACCCTAATAATTGGTTTGAGCTCAACATCAGGGATCGAATGGTCTACGCATCTAGTTGGACAAACCAAAATTGAAACCATTGTAGTTCGACTCGGATCCTACAGGAGGCGACCTGCACTTCGGTCTTAGACTCAAACTAAGAAATGAAAAAACTCTTATTTATGATTTTTGTACTGGAAATGAAATGTAATCATAGGAAAGGGATTTATTCTAGACCACTATACTAACCTAGAAAGCAATAAAATCTACCTCGCGAGTTTGCTTGCCTAGAAGACTTGATAACACTTTGTGAAGAATTCATGATGCAAGAGACTTAAAAGTCTTTAGAAGTGAATTATGAAGTGCTAATTTCTCTTAAGAGATGATATAACACTTCTAAATACGATGGTATGAAAGCTCTAGGGAGAAAAAGTTAAACCCTGAAAATGTAGGCCAAAGACCCTATTTATAGAGGTCTACGACACTAGAAATGACAAAGATGACCATATCAATCCGAATTTGATGATAAGACATAATATTTGATAAAAATTACAAATTGAGAAAAGTCAATTACCAACTGGTTTATCGAGAACCGCTCAGTTCATTCCATAAGCTAAATTTGTTTTCCAAATTTTGAGATATTATTTGACCCTAATTTGGTAATTATCTCTAATTTTGTTAGACGGGATGTACCAGATTCAAAAATCATCTTCATATTTCATGTAAATCAATGGTTTAATCACTTGCATCAACGATAAATCACAAATAATTTTAATCTTCTAAGTAAATCACAATCTTGACCTGTGAACTAGACCCACCTACTGACTGGACTAGACTTGAGTACTAATTAAATTAATCAAGTTATATTATTAGGCTTAACCCGTAATAACTAACTCTAATCAATAATAAAGCCCAATAATTATTTAATTAAAATGACTACAAAAATGGGGTGTCTACAAGTATTATTCATCCCTTTTGCTCTTATTTTTCTTTCATTCGACAAATTTTCTACTAGAACGAATTTTTGCAGAAACATTTTTGTAGTTATATTATCCAGAGTTTCATATACTTATAGGTGGGGATTTCATCATTTTTTGCAAACGCTGGTCACTAGTGCGTTTCGTTGTACCTTAGAAGATATTTGCTTGTGACCCATTGCACACCATTGGACAAATATAAACTTACGAAAAGCGTTACAACGTGCCTCAAAGCCATTTATTTTTCAGTCACAGCTTAATTTGTTTCCCTCAACAACCTTAAATTTATATTTTTTGACAATGGAATTCGTGACTTTGAAAGACATGGCTTTGATTTCCACTGCTTGGAATGCTTTGATGGTTGGAACTTTATTCCTTGGCAAAGGTAAATGCATTTTTCGCTTGTTATTGTGAAAGTGTATCATGCGATCGTGAATCAAGGCCTCTGGAAACCAATGTAATATGAGGAGGAAAGCACTACTCATACACGTAAAAGGTTGAGGCAGGAAAAAGATGAAAAAACATGTTGCGGATATATTTTGAACGGCATGTCCAACACACTCTTCGATGCCTGTCATACTGTCAGGACTGCTAAGGAACTTTTGAACCAATTAGAGTGTCGTTACATCCCTGAGGATGCCACAAGTAAGAGGTTGATTGTCTCTGATGTTTTTTTAATTACAAAATGGTTGACCATAGGTATTTTTATGGAACAGTTTAACGAAATTAAGAGCATTCTTGATTGTTATTTCCAACACAAGTTATCCTTGGATGAATTTGTTATTGTTAAATCTATCACTGATAAATTGCCTCCTTCTTGTAAAATTTTAGAAACAGCCTTAGGCGTCGTGAGGAAGACATCAACCTTGACGAGTTGGGTACTCATCTTCTGAAGAAGACTTGCGCAAGGAAAACAAGGTCTAAAAATGAAGTCGTTTCTAAAATTTTGGATGTGGAGGAGGGAGAGCATCCAAGAGGAACCTCTATGGGAACAAAAAAATAAGGCTTCAAGGAAATGACGACAAGGACAAAGAAAAGAAGAAAAGGCACAAGGGAGAGTGTTGTTATTGTGGCAAACCAAGGCACAATAAGCATGACTGTCGTGCCTCTAAGAAACAGAAAAAGGTGACTAAAAATAATCTAGTCGATATAATCAATGAGGTTAATGTCCTTGAAGATGATGAGGCTTGGTAGATTGGTTCGTGTATGACAAGGCATGTGTGCAAGGAAAAGGTTTTTTTTTTGCAACCTATGAACCAGTGAAGAGTGAAAACATTCTTTATATGAGGAATTAGTCGATTGTGCAAATTGCAGGAAGGGAAATATTAAACTCAAGTTCACATCCTAAAAAGTTGTTATCCCCAAAAATGCTTGTTATATGTCTGAGATTAGGAAGAATTTAGTTTCGGGTTGCATGCTTGACAAGTTTAGTTCAAACTTGTTCTTGAGGCCGATAAGTTTGTACTCTCTAAGGGAGGGTTTTTTGTTGGAATGGGATATCTTTGTGAGAGAATGTTCAAACTCATTATTAATAATAAGAATAATATTTCTGCTTATATTGTTAAGTCCCCGTCTTTACTTTGGCATAATCGTCTAGGACATTTTAATACTAGGAAAATGAATGACATGATTTATATGAATTTTTTTGCCTAGTATGCATGTCAAAAAAGGATAATGCAAAACTTGTATGCTTACTAAAATCAGTAGAGCTCCTTTCCAAATGGACAAAGAGAGTCAAATATTTTAGAGTTAACATGTAATATGTTTTAAGACATTTTCACTCCACTCCTTCGATAGGAGGTAACTTCTATTATGTGACACTCATTCATAATTATTCTAGGTATAGCTATGTTTATTTGTTACATAATAAAAGTGATACCATGCCTAAATCTCTCACACATAAGGATGAGGTAGAAAATTTTTGCAATGCCAAAATCAAAGGCCTTGGGACCTATATAGAGGAGAGGGATATTATGAGCCACCATTCTTTGAAGAAAATAGTATGGCATATGAACTTTCAACACCACAATAAAATGGTGTTGCAGAAAGGAAGAACATGACACTAGTCAAAATAGTTAATGCCATGCTCCAATTCGAGTCTAAGAAAAAGGCATTGGCTGGATGCTTCAATAACGGCTTGCTACATTTTAGATAGAGTTCCTACTAAAAGAAATAACGCAACTTCTTAGGAATCATCGAATAAAAGGAAGCCTAATCTAAAACATCTTTAGGTTTGGGGTTGTAGGGCCGTTGTAAGAATTCCAGAACCAAAAAGAAAGAAATTGAGTAAAGGAGGAATTGAATGTACTTTCATTGTTATGCTTTACACTGTAAAGCATATAGATTTATGGTAGTGAAACTAAAAGATTGTTATTCTAAAAACACTATAATTGAATCTAGAGATGCCATCTTTGATTAAAGTAGGTTCCGACCACCTCCCAAGCAAGTTGGGCAAAAGAAGGTCAACTTAAGTTGAAGAAACCCATGAAAATAAAGTGGAACCTAGAAGGAGCAAAAAATTGAGAACCGCAAAGACTTATAAAATCGATTTTTATATTATTTGGTGGAAGGAACTAGGATGACAGTACATAACGCCGTACCAATTTTCTTATATGTGAAATCTGACCCTAGGACTTAGGATGAGGCTATGAAATCTCGAGATTCTTCCGTTTGGAAGGAAGCAGTAAATGAAGATTGATTTAATCATGGAAAATAGAACATGGAAATTGGTGGGTTTATCACTTGATTTTAAACCCATTGGTTGTAAATGGATCTTCCAGAAAAAATTAAGGGGTTATGGATCAATTGAAAATTTTGAGGGCAAGGTTAGTGGCTAAGGGACTTCTGAATTATTTTGACACTACTTATGCATCAGTTGCAAGGACAGCCACTATCAGGGTGCTCATAGCACTGGCTTCCATCCATAAGCTTGTAATTCACCACATGAATATTAAAGCATCATGCTTAAATTATGAATTAGATGAGGAGGTGTACATGCAGCAACCATAAGGGTTGTTGTATGTAGGTATGAACATAAAGTTTGTAAACTAATTAGTCCTTGTGCGGACTTAAGCAAGCCCTAAACATTGGCATCCAAAGTTTGATCAGATTGTGCTATCTAATGGTTTCAAAATTCACGAGTCAGATAAGTGTATGTACATCAAGTTCAATGGCCATATGGGAGTTATCATTTGCTTATATATAGATGATATGTTCATTTTGGTTATCCGACACTTTTGAAATGAAAGACATGGGTGTTGTTGATGTGATTTTAGGAATTAAGATCATAAGAACCAATGTTTCCATATATAATCTTCTCATATTCTCATTATTTTGAGAAGGCGTTAAAAGGTTTGACCCCTTGGACAGCTCCCCTTTTAGCACTCCGTTTGATGAGAGTATCAAGTTGTCTCCCATTGATTGTAGAGTCGTGAAACAATTAGAGTATGCGAGTGTAATAGATAATTGTTTAATGTATGGCATGAATTTAGTAGAAACAGATATTTCTTATGCACATTAGGGAAAATTATAAGTATATTAGTGTCCTAATAATATGCACTGATATGCAGTATATAAGGTCTTTAAATACCTAAAACGAACCATGGATTTTGGGATGGTTACAAAGTGTATACTTTGTTTTGGAAGGATTGACAGATGCCGGTTAGATTACGAATCAGGAGGACTATTCTTCAACAAGTGGCTGAATTTTCTCACTTGGTGGGGGTGCAATATCCTGGGAGTTTACAGATACAGACTTGCATCACTGATTTACCATGGTGGCAGAGTTTATTACTTTGGTTGCAGGGGGCGAAAAGGCAAAATGGCTAAGGAACTTGCTTGTAGAAATTACTTTACGGCCTAAGCCTATGGTTCCAATATCTATAAGGTGTAATACTCAGTCAACTCTATCACGAGCATGTAGCGAAGTGTATAATTGATAGTCTAGAGATATTGGTCTTATACATAGCTACGTGAGGAAGTTGACTAGCGAAGGACTAACCACATTGGAATATGTGAAGTCGTAGGAAAATTTGGTGGATCGGTTAACCAAAGGGCTTACAAGGCTAATGGCTATTAGGACTTCACAATGGACGAGTCTCAAGCCCATTTCACTTATCACTAAAGAATCTTGACTCAACGCTTGCTAACACCAAGTCTTGAGTTTAACGAGTCAAAAGTACATTATAATGAGTTGCAAGAACTTGAATATTTCAGTCATAACCGTAATGAAATAATAGGCTGAGCATTATGCTATTAATAGGTCTATAAAAGGATCATTTTTTGGAGTGTTAGTTATGGTACACTCTTGATAGACCTGAGTAAGTCTGAAGTGAGGCTGCTTCTATCGAGTTTAAGGACTTAACTCTAAAGCACTCATGAAAAACAAGATACACATTACAAGGCCTTGATTATATAAGCTATTTTATGAATTTTTTTATGGGTAGGAGTTCTATGTGTGATATGTGACCAGTTAGTCAACAATAATCGATGGTTCGAAGTTTATCGACCACACTATTGAAATTAGCCTTCTTATGTAACTAAAGATCCAAGTCGTAATACATCTTCATTTATGCATGTACTTCACTGAAGAAGAAGATCTGGCTTCTATTTTTGTTTTGAATATTTTCTAAAACAGTGAGGATTGTTGGTGTTTTAAAAAATATAGTGTCGAAATGTGTTTGTTTTGGGCTTCATTCATGTGTCAAAATGATGGTATGAAAGGAAGATAAAGAGGCAAAGAGAAGGAACTCCACGTAGAAGAGAAATGGAAAAGTAAGTGAGTATATAATAATATGCATCACTTACTGACATACTTATGTGATATACTAAGGTGTATGCATGTGCATTTAGTATGATGTGAAGTACTATAAGATAAACAACCACACGCAATTACGAGCCCGTAAGCGTTATAGTGGGCAGTGAGGCGCAATGTGGCGCTCTGATGGTGCACTTTACACTGCGCACTTCGAACATGCCCATCATCACGAGACACGATTAGTTTTCATGATCGAATCTGGCACTCGGTATGGATGTGTGTGATAAACTAGTTGCAACAATTAGGGTCAGATCTATGGATGTGTTTGTTTTGGGCTTCATTCATGTGTCAAAATGATGGTATGAAAGGAAGATAAAGAGGCAACGAGAAGGAACTCCACATAGAAGAGAAATGGAAAAGTAAGTGGGTATATAATAATATGCATCACTTACTAACATACTTATGTGATATACTAAGGTGTATACATGTGCATTTAGTATGATGTGAAGTACTATAAGATAAACAACCACACGCACTTACGAGCCCGTAAGCGTTATAGTGGGCAGTGAGACGCAATGTGGCGCTCTGATGGTGCACTTTGTACTGTGCACTTCGCACATGCCCATCGTCACGAGACACGATTAGTTTTCATGATCGAATCTGGCACTCGGTATGGATGTGTGTGATAAACTAGTTGCAACAATTAGGGTCAGATCCACTGTCGGTGGCTAAGTGGGTATGGTTGCACCGATTTGGGTCAGACTTGACCGTTTGGTAGCTAGGTGGTGCCAGTTCGGGCTGACCCGCCCATTGGGAGCTGGGTTGTTAATGTCCAAAATCCGTTGAGTAAATCTTAACAGTTTCTGATCCAACAATGCGGACTAAATAGGTGCATAGTGAAAGGGTGTAACTCCTTTCTGAGCAGCCACTGGTGCTCTGTATATAGAGCAGAAAAATCAAAATTTTTATACCATTATTATTAAGCCCTTTTGCTCTTCATTTTCTTTCTTTCTCCGTATTTTCTACAGAGTTCGTTATTGTAGTTATATTATCCAGATCTCTATACACTTATATGCGGGGTGTTCATCGTTTGTGCAAATGCTTTTTATTAGTGCACTTCCTTGTGTACTCGATGATATTTGCTTGTGATCCCCTTCACACATTTTAGTGAGGGTAAATATAAATTTAAGAAAAGCGTTAGAACATGTCTCAAAGCCATTTCCTTTTCAATCACGAAGCCTAATTTATTTCCCCCAACAGTATTGTTACAGTACTAAGAACATAATTCTAATTTAGGCCGGTTGGAAGAAACTCGTCCCTCGAGTTTACCCTTTTCACAATCTGTTGGATGTCCAAACAAACCTCTCAAACTCGTATTTGTTAACTGTTACCAAATTATTACAGTGCATAGTAACCTTAACTAGTTGATCGAAGGATGGCCTCAAATGGAGAATCACTATAGTCGTCCAAGCCAAGACGCCAGTGTTTAGCGACATATTCAACAACAATATATATAAGCTGAAGAGGGATTACAACTGCTTTTGTAAAAAAAATTAGTAAACCCCTAATATAAAGGTACTAGTGGTATAATTCAATTGGGTATATACTGACCAAATATATAAGAGCTGCTTGTTCCCATAAGATTTACATTGTATATCATCATACGATAATATAGGACACATGGGATATCACCAAATTCCCCTCCGCGCGGGGGAGCGTGGAGGGGAATTTGGTGGCGTGGTTGGTGATGCTATGGTCGGTGAAGAAAACGGAATCTTGTAGTGGTGTTGGATTAGGAATTGGGCTAAAGGAAATCAACAGAGGTATCAAAAGGGGATAAAAAAATATTTGAGCGAAAGAGATAGGGTAACCTTGATACAATAACGGTGGGCGGTGGCTAGGACGGTAGAGGAGTTAATCGGATCTTTGCGGCTCTGGTACCATGATAAGAAAGAAGATAATAGTATTCATGTGTGTAAAAGTATGTACAAGAAAGCCTTTACATAGGCATGATAGAAAACCTAAAGAATATTCTAGATTAGGGAAAATAACATAATAATCCCTTGACTATACAAAATTTTATACAATAACACTAACACAGTGTACAAATTGATTGTGGAGAGTGTGGTGGTGTAGTGGCGTAGGGTAAATGTCGGGGTGGTTACCGGTGGTGGTTCCAACTTTCAAGCTCAAACTTCTTTGGAATTGGTTTCAGTGGAGGATAAAGACCTATTGGTTCAAGCTTTTAGGTTGGGCTCATCCTACGGACCTTGTTAATTGTGCACACTTGGTTCCCTGTTATTGTGTGCAAAATCATTGGTTTGTATGAAGAGACTGTTGGAGTTTGGTTAAATGAAATTGATTGAAGCTTGGTTTCTCATCTTGAAAGGTGGGTGCGATTTCGGATATTGCTCTTGAAGTATGTTTCAACCCACAATGCTTGGAGTGAGAAAGTTTCATCGGTTTTTAAGTGATGGCCTTTATTTCTCAAATGGAAAAAATTAAAAGAGAGCAAACATGGGAACCCTGCGCGGGCAAGTGGCACAGGCAAATTGGCTCATTAGCCCTTTGTTTGTCTACTTGAATATATCATAAAAATTTTGAACCAAGTAACATGAATCTTTTAAGTTCTGTGTCCCTTTGTTTGTGACTTTTTTCAAATTTATAAATACATGTTGAAATTAGCCTTTCTTGTTACTATTTCGGAAAGATATTGAAGGATTCTCTTAAGATTGCTACTTGCAGAAGTCCATTAGACTCTGTTGTATCATAAAAAGTGTATTTGCTAGCAACCCTTTAGCGAATTTCAAATTTAGTGGGGGAGAAATGGAGCTTTAGAACATTATTCGTATACTTAGCAATTCGATTCCATTCCCGTCTTTCTATTTTTGCCAACAGAGAGTGCGAGAGTAGTACTGCTGAAAAGATCATCAGCTGTCGAAGAATGCAGAACAAGACCATAATGTTCATTCAAATTGAAAAGACGACCGGTCGATTACAGAAACTGAGGTTAGAGACTAGAATGACAAGGCTGCAGCATAAACAAGAAAGAGTTACAAATCACAGCTTAGCTGTGGTCCTTAAAGTTTACTGATGGCGATCTCAACCCCGTCTACTGGTTTTGGATGCGAAAGATAGCTCATTTCTGCGTTGGGATTAACGAGTTCCCACCTGATATTCCGTTACGATAATCTTAATTCATCAAGAACACAATCAAAGTTCAGGAACTAAAACTTGACAAAAGACGTGATTGTTTCTTACTTATATCCAGTAGCCAAATAGTGAAGAAAGATGCCAACTTGTAAGCGAGCAAGCATGTTTCCGGCACAAATTCTTGCTCCTCCACCAAAGACTTGATATGATCCAGGCTTTGCCGGTATCTAAAAAGCAGATTTACGTTGCATTACGCAATTATATGATAGTTAGCTAAATAGTGAGCTGTTTAATTGTATCTTACGTCCCATCTATCCGGGTTAAAGCACAACGGATCTGCAAAGTTTTCTGGGTCCGTGTGCAGGTACCTGATCCATAGCATAACTTTCCAACCTTTCGGTATTGTGTAACCTATCAGAAATTTCAAGTTAGATTACCAACAATAGAAAGTTGTATGAAACATGATACTGAAACCTTGAGAAACATAAACAAGTAAACTATATTTTGCAAGGAGGAACAAGAACAAGATTGTTCTTTACCTTTGTACTCAACATCTCTAGTAGCCGTTCGAAAGACAGCTGCTGCTATATTCGCCAGTCTTATTGTTTCTTCCACAACCTATACACAACAGCATTGACAGGTCCCAACAATTTTTATAGACAATAAGTTGAAGAAAATGGGTCAGAGGCTTCGCCTCAAGATCATTTTTATTAGATTAGAAAACCTGGATGAAGAATATATATGGAAAGAGACGTCATAACAACCAACAGCCAAAAGATATGCAGACTTATAATAATTTGGAACTCAAAGCAGTTGGCAGCGTAGCGCTTTTGTATCCAGAAGACACTAACTTTATGAGAAAGCTACTGTATTTAGTTTGTAGTGAACATGGAAAAGTAGAGCATAAAGAGGAAAACATGCCTTGTTAGTATATTTTAGTTTTGCAAGCTCGTCACTTGTAATGAGCTCCCCATTCTTCATCTTGCTAAGAGGCATGTTCTCATCCTACAATTGAGGTTACAAGCACCACAAGATAAAATTTAGTGAAAATATCCAGATTTAGTTATCGCAAAGTTTCTCCAAAAAACAGAAAAATCATTTTTGATAATCTTACTCGCAGCTTTTGCAGAACTTTGGGGTATTTAGCAAGATAATAAAGAGCCCACATTATTGAAAGGGAAGTAGACTCATAGCCTGCGACAACAAGGCTGACAATGTTGTCAAGCACCTCCTTATCATTTAAGTGCTGTCCTTCATCATCTTTCAACTCCATTAGCCCATCAAGCAAATCAGTGACATCCTTAGCAGCAGCTTGGTTCTTCTTTTTCTTCTCCAGCTCCTCCCTGAAGATGGCAACAGCCTTCTTCCGACACTGCCAATTGTCGCGAATAGGTATGTCATATACCGCCCAATTTGTGTAAACTACTTACTTTAGTAATTAGACTAACTGTGCAGCAATGTGAAATGGCTTAAGGAATTCTCATGACTTTTTGAGGAGTAGGTCATAAAATTTTATTGTCTTTACAAAGGACTTAAATTGGTTAGAACTGCTACATCTTTGATGGGAATAAATCATAGAGGACCGTGTGTGTGGTTAGTTTGATGAGAATTCATGTACATGAGAGCAAATTTTGTTGGATATTTCCCTTTTAAGCACTATAAATTACCTGGAGGGCGCGATGATAAGCAGTTCCCGGAATGTTAAGAGGATAAGATCGAATTCCATGAACCAATCCTTCAAATAAGTCATCAAGTGTATCTAGGATAGGCCCAGGCTCAAAGCTTGCGAAAAACTTGCCGATGTTCTCAAATGTCACCTGCAAGCATTAGCAATTGATAGATGAACGCATACTAGATTTTGAACCACCACAAGTTACATCAGAGTCGATGAGCCTTAGTTTCGAAAGCTAGAAACAGTTAAATAATGAGCCTAATGTGACACAAGAAAAAAATTCAAGAATGTAGATTTCAGGTTCTGACTCTCGAAATATACTTGTTAGGTAACAATTTACTCTGAGCGTAACCATGCTCGTGAGAGAGAGACCAATTTGCAATGTCTGGCTAAATGATATATGTGCTCCGCGTTTTTACACAAAACGCTTGGATACAAGGAGCGCCATGCAATGATATATGCAATCCCGCAAGTTTGAACCAAAATTTACGGGTTATCGAGATGTCACCTTAATTTGAGTGTATCATGTTAGTTTTTTATGTAATTGGACGGCTAGCTAAAAAAGGATTAGTGTCAATATTGTCTCGTCCTCAGGGATATATACTCTCTCCAGAGCCCTCGACACTAGTACATTCTATCCTGGAATTATAACTCTACCTTCCTGGCTTCATTGATTCCCTTGATTCTGCCCTTATGGGCCCACGATTGGAGGGCAGCGATCACACGGGGCTGCACCAAAGAAGCAATCCGACGAAGGGCATCAGGCTGATTGATGGCTCTTGTGACAAAGCTTCTAAGCCTGGTATGAGCTGAGCCTTGAACTGCTACAATTGAACTTGTTCCCACAATTTCAATAGCAGGCCATTCCAACATGAAAGTGTCTTCTGATTGGAAAACAAACTTGTTGACGCTGGGTGAACACGCTATGATCGCCGGGGTTCCAAATAGGTGAGTCCTGTATAGTCCTTCTCCAACACCATATCTACTCATTTAAATTTCAGAAATTTTGATGTCAAGTTAACTTTCTTTGACAAAAGCGAACAGCTCAAAAAGGAAAGGGTTATGGTGCTACTTACTTGCTCCTTTTGGAGTTAATGTAATCATCAGGGCGGCGAATAAACTTGAAGTACCAAAGGAATTTAAGCATCTCTCCGAGGAAGGGAACACCCATGTGGCCAGGAGGGAGCTTGGTGCCGCTAGCAGAACACCGAGCTCTTACCCCGAGGCCGAACCAAAAGTCATTCCACGACCACAACAGCCACCCAAACAGCGGCCCAGTTCCTAACACAAGTGCCACCCACATTGGTATGGTAAATTCCATCTCACTCTAATTTCTGGTAGCAGTGGTGGGAGTTGCCATTAAGTTTTCGTCTTTATAGGACCTGCTCAACGAGTACATCTGCATGAAAGATTCCTGCTCCATTATTTCTTCTGATCTTGCATCACTACTGGACAAATCCGCCCATGGATGAAAGCATCATAATTTTGTAGAACTGTTTTAGTGTTTCCCAAAAGGAGCGGATTGCTAATAAGCCAGGACTGAAAGAGAGATTGTTAATTAAAAAGAAACACAAAAGCTGTCGTCGATGCAATTTAAACCTAACTGCGGGTCGCGTCATGGACAAATCAAGCGTTTGTATGCATTGCACTTTGCATTCAACAAGTAGTTGAGTGATTTTGTCTTGTAATGCTTATTACTGACATACCAGACAAGACATCAGAATGCAATGCCGTTTGCTCTTAATTTCATCAGGAAGCAGCACTGGCTTGAGTTTTCGCCAACTTTCTGCGGTGCGTGTATTTTATTCAAGGGCTATCCATTTCACCGGGAAAAAGTTCATACTTTTTCTTGTCACAACAATAAAGTTCCTTTCTTTCAGTAAGTATCAGCCCGTGGGACTGAAATATGTAACGCAAACACAAGACCTAACAGAAAATCAAACAAAAAAGCCAAAAAAGAACACACTATTATTAACCATAAGTATGCTTTCACTGTTCAAGGGGATGCATAGAAAGCTAAAACGATATCCTAATGACCTCAACTTTAGTAAAGTAAAACGCTTTCTAATGCAAAATTTCTTTGTTATTTCGTAACTCGAGATATTTTCGTCTTAACCCTATATATTTGTCCCAACATGTTTCACGAAATTTTTTAACTTACAAAGGATGCAACTCAATGACTTTCGAGAGCTACCCAAAAAGCAAACATGATACAAGAATTAATGGCGCTAAATTTCTTTGTAACTTGTCCTCTGCACGCTTGCTTTCTTTATCACAAGAGTAAAACTCGATTTATCCAACTATCACTCTTTCATCACGATACTCACTCAGATGTGTGACCATGCACAAATAAAAATATTTAGCAAGAGGCGAACATGTTCCAAAACAATATGCATGTACCACGTGTGCACGCCCATCCAAATGAAGCTATACAATGTATTTTTCTCACTACTTTATCCCATTTTTCGTTGAAGTTCTTCAATTTTATTAAGAAACGAATGTAATACTTGTGTACGATTGGATGATCATTATACTATCTCCGGTTGGTGGAAATTCCGCAGAATAATATTGCATAGAGCATGGCGGATAACAGGACAATATAAGTAAACTGTGGTCGACCGACGGAGAAAGTAAAGAAAGGTATCACATGAAGCAAGATTCGTCTTTCTCACATTTTGTTTATAAGACATTGCCCCCAGGACTCATTTTTTTATGGCAAAGGCATATATGTTAATCAATGTCATCCACATTGAAAAGAGTATACAATCCACTCTTTACCCGAAGGAGAAATAAAAGATCCCACGTCCAATGGGACAATATTTTCTTTTCTTTTCTTTTTTCTAGATAAAGACAACGCCCAACTCATTTAACTAATAAACTGAGAAGATTAGAACTGATATGTGCCCCAACAAGCAAACGAAAGACTACGACCCCTGAGAGGGGTTGGGGGGTTGGTGTGTTTGTTGTAGAAGAAAAGACTTATTATTCGACCTTTTGCTTTCATGTTGAGATGTGGCTTTGTTTTTACTGGCAATTACCGTTGATCCAGCGATATAAGATTACCCATTTTTCCTCCTCCAGAATCTATTGAAACACCACCTTGTATAGCAATTTGAACGCTTCGTTTGACATTAAACATGGAACTTTTGGCAAATCGAAACTATATCCTTGTGTAGGCGACAAAAGTTGACCTCTAGGGACGATTTTAGTGTAAGATGCTAATAGTTATTCTCTCCACCCAATAAACAAAGGCGAAATCATGAGCTAATGATCGTCTATACTACACGCATTGTGCGTTTCACCTTGCTCTAGTTTAAAACTAATTAAGGACTAAACTCCATCACAGTTAAGAAAGTATGCGTACCTTAGACGGATACGTTATAAACTCCGTGAAATGGCATAAATACCCCTACTTCTTTATCATATTTTAGCTCAATGCCATTCTTCCAATCCCCTCTCTCTCCCTTCTCACTTCTACCCCATCAATCACTCCCACATCGCCACCTACTGCAACCGCCGACCACGTCACGCACCAGCACACACACCACCCACACACACAACTAATACGTAAGCACAACAAACTCACCCACCACCCACCCCATCATCCCCCACCACACACACACACACTGCATGCACACACACATCAACACACCCACACACTCATTGCTCACACACACACACACTGCACGTACACACATGAACAAACACACAACACTGCAAGCATACAAAAACACAACCCACCCACACAAAGACACACTTTCACCAGAGTTTTCTACCCCCACCCCCTTCATCGCCACCACCGGGCAACATTTTCATTTGCACGCTCACACAAAATTAAATACACCACAGGTTGCCCCCTCCCCCTTCCACCTCACCCACCACCATACACACACTGCATGCGCACACACACAAACACACACCCAACAGACAAGGACATACTTAACACACAATCACACACACCACACGCATTCACATAAACACACCCACACACTATATGCGCACATTGAATGTACCCACGCACGCACAGCAACACGTGATGAGGTATTTATCAATTTATGGGGGAGGGGGGGGGGACACTTGGGTTTTGTGTATGTGTGTGAGAAATTGTTGGGGGTGTGTGTACAGTGTGGTGATGGGATGACCATGGTGTTGTGTGTGGTGGTGGCCGGTGAGGGATGGGAGCAAAAGTGGAGGTGGGCACTGGGGGGTGGTGGTGGGGCGTGGGGGCTGATGAGGGAAAATGGGTAAAAGTGGTAAAAGGGCAAAGTTTTCATTTTAAAAAAAATGGGTTAGCCAACTCGTGTGTTGACCACGTGCCATTAAAATTGACGATTTTCGTTTAACGTGCACAATTTTTTTAACTGTGAGAAATTTTAATGCTTGATTTTAAATTGGAGAGGGGTAAATTGCACATCATGTATAGTACTGGGGGTCATTAATTTCCCGTGAACAAAAGATGTCAATCGTTTAAAATTATTTTTGAATCGATTTTAAGAACTTCATTAATTGGAAAATAACAGGATAGAGATACAAACCTGAAAGAAGAAGTGCGCAACAAAAGACGACTAGTAAACAGTAAACTAATGCCTATCAGATTAACAAGTACATTCATCCCCTCCTTTATGGTATCCCTAGTGATCAGCGAGGACAAAGAGTCCAAGTAAGTCGGTACCCAGAATGGCTGTGATTAGATCGATTTACTTTTTGAGCCTTCTTTAGAGCTGTCATTGGGTAATTGTTTGAGCTCGCAGCAATAGAATGAACTTGTGACAACACAGAAATCAAGGAAAGCTGGGGCGATCTTAGGCTGTCTAATCACCACTACCATAGTTTTTTTTTTTCTAAGCAAGACATAACATTCCAAAAACAAAAGGTTACATACTACCTCTGGTTCCCATTTTCCTCCATAGACAAAAGGGGAATGGATGAACAAGGAACCAGGCCAAAAGTATTGTTTACATCAGCCCATTTTGCCAAGTTATGAGCAGGACTATTTGCACATCTACTAATTTTTACAAACACCCAACATGAAAGAGATTTGAGCTTCTCTTTGACTTCAGCTATGATGAGAGAGCATGTCCAGTTGGGATGCAGATCTTCTCGGTTGATCCAGTTTACTACCACTTCCGCATCTCCTTCAAATATCACATGGGTACATTGATTTTGGATGGCCAAGTTGAGAGCTAAGAGGGCTGCAAAGGATTCACCTCTTTCTGGATCCATCGGAGCTTCTAAGGAAGTTCGGGCTGAGATGATTTTTCCTTGACAATCTCGGATGATTGCTGCTTGAACTGTTCTGGAGTTACGGACAGCAGCATCAAAGCATATTCGATGCCAATTTGGAGGAGTTACATCCCTTCCTTTTTGTCTCATTGCCTGGTGTGGAATCTGCAAAGAAAACCTTCTTGTATTGCTCATGTGATTGCTTGATTTGTTTGGTTAAATCAGATACATTGATGCTGCTATTTTGGAACACTACCTAATTTATGCTTTTCCAAATGAAATCCATGACCGTGGTGGCAAACATTGTGTATCTCTTAGTCAGATCAGGGTCAAGGTTGTCTTGGAAGGGAGGAGAAATAACTGCGGTGAGCCAGGAGAGAGTGCTGGTTTTTGGATGGAAAGAGGTTGTTGTGATGGGCACATTGGGCAGGGTACGAGAGCGGAAATTTTCAATGGATACCATCCACATTGCACGAGTTAGAGGGCATGAGAGAAATATGTGGGATGTAGACTCTTCAACAGAGTGACAGAGGGGGCACGTTGTATCCAAATCAGGGATGAAAGAACTTAGTTTTAGTCTAACCGGCGCAATACGCCAAATGAGGAGCTTGTGTCGTTCTCTTAACTTCCATTTCCAAAAAAGATCAAGTTGTTCGGATTGCTGGGTTGGAATTTTTCCTCATTTTCAAACAGGTAGGCTGATTTTGCCAAGAACTTCCCAGATATTGATGGAGTCTAGGCTAAGAGATCCTGGGGCTTTAAGGGAGATAGTCTAATCTTTTGAATTTCCCTAATGTGGTGTTCTGAGAAGAGGCAACTCAACCTCTCTATATTCCAAGAGGAAGAGTTTTGATCCAACAAGTCCGAAACTTTAGTGTATTCCGGATGGCACAGAGGCGAAATCGAAGTTCTGAAATTTGTAAGAGACGGCACCCAATGATCGCTTCTGAAATTTATGTTTTCTCCATCTCCCACTTTGAATAAGATCCCTTGTGTAGAATTTTTATACTAGAACAAATGCCTTTCCATACCCATGAAGCTGATTTTGGGGGGTTGTATTCCAAAAAGGGAGTTCTTTTCAGATATTTTCCTTCCATTAGCTGCACCCATGCCATATTCTTTTTACTAATGATCATCCAACCCAATTTTGCTATCAAGGCCTTGAAATCCTTCATCAGTTTGAATCCCATTCCCCTTGTCCTTTTGGAATGCATATCAAATCTCAGGCTTTCGGGCAGAAACCGTGCATTTTCTCTTCACTAAAGCCCCACCAAAATCTTCTTAGAGCACTATCAATTTTTTCACAAATCCCTGTTGGCAGAATGAAAATTAACATTGTGCATGTTGGGATCGCCATTGCTACTGCCTTGATCAGCATACCCCTTCCTGCTTGGGATAGACATTTGGATTTCCATCCACAAAGCCTCTTTTTTACTCTCTCAACAACTGTAGAAAAAAGGCGCAGCTTGCTTTGATTCGTGAAGATCGGAAGCCCCAAGTATTTATCTGATTGTGGAGCTTTCTTGATTCCGAGACGGCTACACAAGCTACTGCAATTGGATGCCACCATGTTTTTGCTGAAGTATACTCTCGATTTGTCTTTGTTTATGACTTGACCCGACCAAGATTCATACTTCTCCAAGCCTTGAGAAATTGCTTCAACCTCAGAATTGTTGGCCCTGCAAAATAAGATTAAATCATCAGCAAAAAGGAGGTGTGTGATGGCCGGGCTTGCTTGGTTGGATTTGATCCCGTGAATTCTTCCTTGGCTTTCAGCTTTGAGTAGTAAGCGACTGATGATTTCTGAGCTCAAGATAAAAAGGAAGGGTGATAGTGGGTCGCCCTGTCGGAGGCCCCTGGATGGTTTAAAAATATCATGGGGGGAACCATTAATTAATGTGGACATCGAGGTAGTACAAATGTATTGTTCCATCCATTGCAACCAACGCTGATCAAAACCGTAGTTTTTGAGAACCATGAGAATGAACGGCCATTCTAATTTATCATAAGCTTTTTCCATATCTAATTTGATTGCCATCAGCCCATTCTTCCCTGCTTTTTTCCTCATGGTGTGCCAGATTTCTTGAACAAGGATGTTGTTATCGATTATTAAACGATTAGGAATGAAGGCTGCTTGAAGGGGGGAAATGAGCTTATGAAGGATTGATTTAAGTTTGGCTGCTAGGATAGAAGAAATGATCTTGTAGGAGTAGTTGCACAGACTAATGGGACGAAAATGGGTCACTGAGGTGGGATTCTCAATCTTGGGTATGAGGGCAATGTTTGTGTGATTTTGTTCTTTCAGAATGTACCCATAATTGAAGAACGATTTGACGCTATTTCTAACATCCTGTTTGATTGTTCCCCTGTAGGTTTTGTAGAAGAGGCTAGTCATGCCGTCTGGACCCGGAGATTTGTAGGAACCCAGATGGTTTAACACTTCTTTGATCTCATGATCTTCAGGGATTGCACAGAGCATCATGTTATCTTCATGAGAGATTGAGGGTGTAATCAGCTCTTCCAAGTTTGGTGGTATTGATGGCTTTGAAGAATTGAATATTTGCTTAAAATACTCATTGAAGCAATTTCCAATATCTTTGTTCCCCGAAATCCAATTACCATCACCATTTTTTATGAAATCAATGGCATTCCGTCTCCTTCGTATCACTGTTGTTAAGTGAAAAAATCTAGTATTCCTGTCACCTTCCAGTAGTCTCTTATGCCTTGACTTATCCACCCAAATAGACTCTTCATGACTGAGTTCTTCATCCAATTCCATCTGCAAGTTTTTTTCCAAGAGCATGTTTTCATCTGATGGGGCTTGTTGTTGCAGTCAGTCAATGGCTTCATTTATGAGTTTGATTTTGGTTTCAACTATCCCGAAGTGGGAAATGTTCCATCTCTTCAGTGCCGTTCGGGTATTCTTGATTTTCCGACTGAGTTTGAAAGGAGGAGATCCTTTAACATGTATTCTCCAGGCTTGCTGGACAATCATATGGCTCGATTTGTCGCGGGTCCAGCGTGTTAAGAATTTGAAGGGCTTGGGCTCTGTTCTGCCTTCTTCCTGGGTGTTCAAAAAAATGGGGTTATGGTCTGATTGATGTGTAGGGAGGTGCTTTATCGAGGCATTCGGGAAGAGCCGTCGCCATTGAATGTTTGCTAAGCCTCTGTCTAACCTTTCTTTGATGTTTGCATTCAACGATCTTTTATTTGTCCAAGTAAATGGATTCCCAGAAAAGCCCAGATCGATTAAACCTTTATCATTGATGATCTTGAGCAAACCTCATTCGGATGTAGATGCCAGAGGTCTGCCCCCCTGCTTTTCATTTGACGTTATCACCTCGTTGAAATCCCCTATTCCAAGCCAAGGGCCTTCAAAGGCATCAGCTATTTTTGAAAGGCTTTTCCAAAATTCAGGTTTGGACTATTTGTAAGGAGGACCGTAAATGGCTGAAATCATCCAAGGGGTGGAGGATGGGTCTGAGAACACGATCGCATTAATGAAGGATGAATTTCCAGAGAGAATTTCAATGTCTACTCCTAGCTTCCACGCTAGGCATAGACCACAGGCTGTATTTACAAGGGGAATGAGATGGTGATCGTAGAAACCAAGGGAGGAAAGGATTGGGATTAAGAGAGAGGAGGAGATTTTTGTTTCAGACAGGAAAATGATGTCAAGGTGAAGCTATCGGATAATCCGACGGAGGGCTCGGAACTTCTTCTTTGTCCCGAGCCCTTGGCAGTTGCGAGCAAGGATTAACATGGTGCAAGTGTTTGGAGGGTATCGCCTCCTTCCACCTGGAAGATACATTCTGAGGTAGGGCTATTGAGTTGTGTTTTGTTTTTTTGGAACCGGGCTTGTTGTTTCAGGGTGAGTTGCCGTTTTGGAGGTTTTGGGGTAGTTGTAGGTTTTGGTATGGTAGGAGCTGGGTTGATGTTTTCGGGAATCTGACCATGGTTTAAGAGTTCAGAGGTTTTTTGTTTTTTCTCTGGCTTTTCCACAGTCTGTGGTAGCCTTCTTTTCAGAGATTTCAAAGGACAAGAGATGGGTATTATTTTTTGGTTTCGAGTAGGTGAGGTTTGCAGTTCAAAGGGGCTGTCAGATGGAGAAGTGGTAACAGTGGCATGGGGTTGGTGGTAGTAGGATGAGGCAGGTTTAGTGGCTTGGTTTATTAACTTTTACAGGTTAGGGTTGGTCTTTGGCTTTTCTATAAAGTGAAGGCTTGATGATGGGTCTACCAGAATAGAGCTACAAGTTTGGTTGAAGTCAGCTAAATAGGTTGTAGCTGTAGAGAATGGGTGAAGTTGAGCTGGCTCTAAGGTAGCTAGGTGTGGCGTGGGGGTAGGTTATGCTCCTGCCATAGGAGTTGAGTCGGTGTCAGGGGTCTTGTATCTTGGTAAGAGTGTCGTACCCATCTCCGGAATGGTTAGGGGGTTCCGGTTAGCCTGAGAAGAGGTATTCGGTAGTAACTTCTGCTGAACAGGAGATTGTACAAAGCCATCTTCTTCATAGTTTGCTCTTATCCACGGGTTGTAGGGTCTCTGGGCTCCTGCCAAATTCCAATCCTCTGTATGGTCTTTTGGACGATTGCACCATTTTTGTACATGACCAAGGTGCCCACAGTTAAAACAGAAATCAGGTAGGCGCTCATACCTGAACTGAATCCAAGCATCGCTTCATCACAAAACCTTTAGGGAAGGCTTTTTCAATATCCATGTCAATTCTCAGTCTCATAAAACCTCTTTCTCCAATCCTTCCTGTCTTTGTTGAATCTATTAGCAACATATCACCCATTCTTCTACCGATCGTAATAGCGTTGTTCATTGTCATCCTAGTAGGGGGAAGGCCGTAGACCCTCACCCAAAATGGTGATATGTTTAAACAGACCTCCTGTAGCGCTACATCCGGTGGCCATTCCCTGAGCACCAGGTGAGAGCCCATGACCGACCAAGGTCGTTGCTCCCAAAAAAATTTGGTGTCCTGCTCTTCGTTGAAGATAAACAAAAGTCAATTCCCCTATTATTTGATTTTGAGGCCATTGCTTGAATGCCATGCTTTGCTGAGAGTATTTTTAACTTCGTTTCGGTTGAGGGGTTTGTCACTGATGACTTTCCCCACTAAAGTATAGGTGGAGATGTTATCTGCAGTGTTTGGTTCAATTTCCAGTTCTATAGGATCTGAAGAGCAATTAAGTCGATCTGTTTGTACAATGAGATTTGTGATGTCTGAATGTGGGTGAGGATTCATGATGAGAGAAGTTTGGTTATGGGGATGATGACTGGTCTGGGAAGTATAATATTAAAGATGGTGGGTACAAGTGGAGTGAAAGGGTGGCAGGTTTAATGAGATGGTTATTTTGCAGCTCTTGGAAACGTGGATGGTATAAAAAAATGGGAGAGTAAGTTTGAGGGGCTTTGCAGAAGGTTTGGATGGGTGGAGGGGGTCACCACGCACTCACAGAAGGTTTGATCGAGATCTTACCGGAGAAGGAAAGAACCAGAAAGGTTGCCAGCACAAGGGCGTAGTTTTCAAGTTGCGATTATGCGTATATCACCACTACCATAGTTGATACCATAATTAGCTGTTAAAAAATGTAACGGCAGGCTGAAGGATGCCTCGATCCCCCGGGCCCAGTCCAAAATCTGGATTATAAATGATAGCAAAGCATTGTTGTACCAGAGCACGTCACATATAAATCACAATTCTTCAAACTTATTTTCAAATACAAATTCATCCACATTGTAATCTGGTAACTATATAAAATATTCGTTTGAAGTTCAGAAATAGTCATTATAGACTCAAGCTAAAGAGGACAAAAATATGAATATGCCGAAACAAAAATCAGCTTAATCAAAAATTGAATGAGTAAGATATCGTCAAAAAAAAATTTGGATAAAAATCAAAGGCATGAAATTCGATATGATTCTCAAGGAAAAAAGTACACACCTCGGAAGAAGCAACAAATTGAAGGGTGTAAGAAAAGGATGACAACATGTGAAAGATTTACCTAGAGCATCCTTCATGCATGTTTGTCGTGATAGAATAATAGGACATGTCCACACAAATGAGAAAGGAATTTAAGAACCAAACACATTCAAGACATGGGATGAGAGAAATAATAGAGAAGGCACCTCACGCGGGTAAACGCCTTCCGGACTTAAAACTCATGATAAATTAGTTTTGATCTCGTACGTTGCACACGGAAGCAATAGGTATCAAAATACTTATTAAAAAATTTCGTATTTGTATGTCTAATAACAATTACAAAATTAAAAGTGACATTAAGATAATTAAAAATTTATTTTTTTACATTTTTATGTGATTTCTTCTACCAATTATTATCGTTAAAAATGACATTGAGTAATAATTGATAGTTTGTCGTGACTAATGAAGATGAAAATACTGTATGAAATAATAAAAATAGTCTCTCGATCTTGACTAGAGTTTTTTTCCTAATTAATACATATTTAAAACTTAATTACTAATATATTTTATTTTGAAACTTATTTATCCGCATACCACACTTTTTAGAAAATCGTTGTTTGAAATCACGTTTTCAAAGTAGAAATCGCAGTTTCAAACAGCGATTTCTACTTTATTTTTACTTTAAAATAAAAATCGTTGTTTGAAACCACGATTTCAAGTAGAAATCGCTGTTTCAAACAGCGTTTTCCAAAAGTGTGGTATGCGGGTAAATAAGTTTCAAAATAGAGTATATTGATAATTAAGTTTTAAATATGTATTAATTAGGGAAAAACTCATCTTAACTAATAGCAATTGTAATGATAATAGTAATAATAATAACACGTGTGTTGAGGTTGTATTACTCACGACCACTAAGAAAAAATAACAATACATAATAAATGATTGAAAAAAAAATGAGAGGGTAAACAATATATAAAACTTGTATTGAAATAAAAGAAAGGAGATTATGGTAGTTGAAGATAAAAACTGATCGGGAATATAATGTTTCCCTAAATAGTAAAAAATATTTAAAATTAAAAAGGAATATATAGAGAATTACTTTTGTCAAAATCTAGGAATTAATGAAACTCTAAAGATATAAATAAATTTTTGAGTGGGGCATGTTGACATAGAAGAGAGAGAAGTGTAAAATTCCTTTAATTGGTTGAATATCAAATGGAAAGAATGAATTCAATCAAATTGATTGTGTGTGTGTGTGTGTGTGTGTGTGTGTGAGAGAGAGAGAGAGATAATGAATCCAACTTATTATTATAAAGATAAGTAAATTTAAAATATTTTAAAATTTCAAAATAGAAAAGTCCACGTGGCGAAGTAAGAGAGTGTCTAACTAGGCAATGTCTTGACAACATTTTCTCAGCTTCGGCTTTCATATATATATATATATATAATTAGATTGGAAAGAATAATGTCAACAATGGCAAAAAAAAAAAAACTTTCAGAAAGGAACTAAATTCAAATTCCCGAATGGAGTAACTAATTGAATCACATAAAACTGAGTGTGTGTCAAAGACTACATAAGAACTCTTACTTCAAAGTAGCGAATCTAGCATCAAGAATATTCTCATTATCTTAGATCAATCACAACATCATGCTTAAAACCCAAATGTATAAACTAGCCCTTTTTCTGTTTCTTCTTTTCGATCTCTCCAAAAAAATATGAAGACTATGTCTTCCTCATTTTATATAACTTCCTAACGTAATTATAATATAACTTGAAGTTCTAATTGCTCGTGCAATTATATACTCCAATAGAATTTAAAGTCCTCGTTGCTACTAGAATGCCAATAGAACTTAAAATCTTAATTCAAGTCAAAATCTCTTTTAATGCCTAATCTATCACATTAGCCATTATATCTTATCAAATACTAATTTCATCACTAAAAGGACTTCCAAATAATTTCTGTAAGGACCATCACTTAATTCGAACTCACAATACTTTTCCAATGGGTATTTACACAATAGCCCAAAAAAATTAGGGTGCTACTGTAACATCCCGGAAATTTTCGGAATGTTAACATTCACTCGATCATATACACTAAGACAATGGAACCCTCAACTGAACCAATTTAGAACCATCAGTCAGTCACAACAACTAAACAATTGAGTAAAATAATAGTCTTAGCGTACTATCATAGTTGAAACATCAAGTCTAAGTTAACAATTCTAAATAACAATAATAATCCGTGCAGGGGTTCTAATGACTAAGGCTGAAACTTAAGTTCTCTTTCCCTCGCTCGGCTCAGATCTAATCCATACCCAATGCGATCTATTGTTTATTGGTTATCACCTGCGAAAAAGAAGTCAAACGGGAGTGAGCTTTTGCGAGCTCAGTAAGGTCGCTCAAAAATTTAGTAATGGGATACGAAAAATTTACAGATTTAATACGATTGCAATATGGAGGAGATTCAGCTCAATGCCATAAACCAGATACAAATAAGAACATTTTTCAGATACGATGCAAACAATCACATATGCTATTAAACATGAGCCATTGCAAAGCCACACAGGCAGTGAAGGATAATCACTTAGCAAAATCACAAAGGCGATGCTCACTAAAACTTTACACCGGCTAGTCCATTAAGGCATGAGCCCACACCAATACATCGGCTAGTCCATGAAGATACTAGCCCACACCAACACACTGGCTAGTCCGTCAAGGTACTAGACCACACCAATATCCTCCACTATACACTAACTCCCGCCAAAACACACCAATGCAGATTCTCATGTCAATAAACAGAATGACAACAATTGATAATACAACGAATCAATCGATGCCCGTCGAGTAACAAATGCTGAGCATCGATAATGATTTCCAATAAACACGTAAGGCTCAAAATAGGTTTTTAAGGCAATAATGCACATTTCAACTATAACAAAGTCCAAAGAAAATTCGATAACAATACATAAAAATATTTATGAGGACAAATAGATGAAACTGAGTTCCAGATAGAAATTCCTTACTTCGATCCAAGTGAGTTGAAGCTAAAACACTCTCGATCAAAACCCTATGAATTAACCTAGGTTGACAAATCATTTACCAGAACACATTCTAGACTATTATTTTATAAACCTAGTGTAAACTACCCACAGGGCACTCACTCCTCAACCCGGATGGCGAAATTCGAAGCGGGTCCCACACACGACCAACCTACCCAATTGCAAAAGACCTGTCACACTCCTCGACGCTCAGAAATACTGCATAAATGTTTTAAATTTTCATTAAGCATTCTTATAGCTTAATACATCATATGGAATAAAAATATAAATTTTGAATATTTTTGAATTAAAAATAATTCCTTAAATACACTAAAAACCAATAAATTGCCATATGCTTCTAGCTGAAAATAAAGACTCATATAAAAGCCTTAATATATGTATAAAATTTTTAGAAATTGAAATTAGAATTTAAAAGGAATTATAACTATTTTTAAATTATTCGTTTTGCTAAACCAATGCGATACGAAAGTCAAAACAAATCAACTCTAAAAATCCCTAAACTTGATCTGGGAAAAAACATTACTCTAATTTTTACAGAACATTTTCCTGGGTTTTATAGACTCAAAAGAATTTTATCAATCTGAAATTGCAGAAAATATTAAAAATACATACGATATCAGAAAAATATGAAACTATAACAGTAATCCTAATATTAGCTCAAGAAACTTTATGCAAATCACAGGCTCAAAAGAATCCCTAAACTTGATCTGGGAAAAAACATTACTCTAATTTTTCCAGAACATTTTCATGGGTCTTAAGGCTCAAAAGAATTTTATCAATCTGAAATTGCAGAAAATATTAAAAATACATACGATATCAGAAAAATATGAAACTATAACAGTAATCCTAATATTAGGCCAAGAAACTTTCTGCAAAGTTTCATTAATTTATGAAAATCGCAGGATACCCTGCCGTCAAGCGATACAACTGTCACAGCCCAGCACCTCTTCTTCACGCTACAACACATCACAGCACAGCACCTCTTCTATCTCCTTACACTTCACTGTTCACTATTTGATCACCCATGCCATAATGCATCACTTGCACTAGCTCACCACTAACACACTAACATCACACACATATATACCCCCTAGAATTTCACACATGCAATACACAAACCCAATTCATGCAAATCTCACAAACCCACATCACACACTCATTTCTCACGCCCACTGCTGAGGCAGTGTTTCTCTTATCAAATACACACTCACGCCACTTAGCGCGCACACACGCAGGTTCATACAAAGGGGCAATACCCACTTCCATTTTTTTTTTCTTCTTTTCTTCTTCATCCCTAACTACAGACACACTCCACTAGCTGCACCCCGGCCCCCTCTCTCACAATGCACATGATAAACACACATAAACACCATCACACAGCCTTGGTTTCTCTCTCTCACGCAGCTTGGTTTCTCTTTCTCACACACCCACACTGATCACTTTTCACACACTATAACACACACTAATATTTTTCCACATACCCACAAACAGTCACAACAAGTTGTACATTTCAAAATGCAAAACCAGTTTCCTCAGCCCATAAGACCCACCAACTGCTGCACACCAAAACCCATTTCACGCACTTGCATGTACAAGCCTACCTTGCAGCCTCTCTTTTCATCTCACCCACACCAGAAACACACACCTGTCATGCATAAACCATCATTAATTCCCAAAGCCATTCTCCTCTAACAGAAAATAGAACCCCTGCTATCACCCGCACACACCCCACCATAACTGCTCTACACTCACGGCTGAATAGGCAAACCCGTAGTCCATTCTTCACACTTACAGATTCGTACTCATACACTACACACTACACCTCCCTTTCAGTACGTTACACGCACTGTTGCACGCTAGAACACCCATACACTAATATACAGAAATTATGCGGAAGAGAATGGTTCGAAGCTTACCAAAAATTGTCCCTACGCTCGCCGGATTACGACAACAGTTGCTCTTGTTCTTCTCTCTCTTTCGTGTAGCTTCCCTTTTCCTTCTCTCTCTCTCTCGGTGTCTCTCTTTCTCTCTCGAAAAGTACCAGACACAGAAAGGGAATGAGAACTGGGACGGCTGCCTAAAGAATGCTGAAATATATGTATAAAACCCTAACTAAAAAAAATCACAAAAACCCCTTACACTTTCATTAGCCGCTCAAATTTTACCGGAAACTTTTATATATTTGCGAAATGGTCCAAAATAAATATTTATGATATATTTTTCGTGCTTAAATAATTTTAATGATTTTGCTACATGACCCGCTTCACTATTTTTGTTGCTAAAAGTCGCTAAATCAGTATACCGATGCAAAGAAATAAATCGCTACTAAAAATTGTTAAATAAAATATCGACGCTAAACATTTTAAATCAAGCCGTTAGAAATATCGGGGTATTACAGCTACATTCCTCCTCCCCCCCCCCCCCCAACCAAAAAAAATCGTCCTCATAATTGAATGTCCTTAATCATCAAAAGTGACGTCTTCTCTTGAAACATGAGTGATTACGTTGCTTTAAAATACTTATGATGACTTAACTAGCATACCAAATGCACTGAGTTAAATTACTCCACTCCATATTCAATGCATATGAAACCAATGAAACACATCCATAATCCATTACGCTTCCACTGCGTTACTCTCATAATATACCAAATCATACACTTTGCATTGTCTACCTAATAGTAGCACACTTAACTTCAAGCCTAAGGTGCACGAAAGTACATATAAATTTTATATCAGATATGACTTGTACTCAACGAGATTCGAACCTTAAATTCTGACTTCCGTTCTCATGACCACCCCAACTGTATATTAGCATTTAGGTAATCCAAATCTAGGCCTATACAAAACCACAAATAGAGTCATCTCGGTGCTCTTTTAATGACATTTCGCCGGCAATTGAGGCTAACTAATAACTAAAGTAGCTAGGTTATTGGAACGCATTCCGCCTAATGCATTAGCCACGCCATTACCCTTTGAAGTATGATAATGCACAATCAAATTGCCAAAATCAAATTACAGAGTCAAATATTCTATACCCACAAATTAAACATCTTAATAGTTCAAACACATGGTTACTCAAGATAGCATAAATTCAATTTTCATATCCATGTTCTGTTGACTACAAGGACGATAAACACAATGTTTAGGGCCTAACTAAAATTGAAATGATGCAATGTCAATAAAGTTCACTACTCAAAACATGAAATCACCTGAAGCTTAATGTTTTTCCCATCTATTTATTAGTTTGACACCAAAACCAATACCATAGAACCTTTGAAACATACCACTTTGACTAAGCCAATATGGATAACTAATTACTATAAGAACTTACGCATCACATAAAAAACCACCATGTTTTCACTGCAAATTCGAATCTTTCCTTATGTACTCTAATTTCTCAAATCAAACAAGTTCATACTATTACAAACCTGTTAGCCCTAGGGTTGGATAACCTAGGCTTACATCTTATTTTGATGATAACTACACATTGATTATGTTCTAATGTGTGCTTTGAGTGTATTCTTAGTAGGTATATACATGCACACTCATGAAGACACATTTGAGAAGTTGGATAGATGGATTAAAGCCAAAGAAGCTTAAAGTTATAGTGGACATGCTATAGAAGCTTCATCAAGTCCAATGTCGAAGAGCAACAAAGAATGCATCGGCTAAGTTACTATCGATTATAATTTATCTTTCCTATTATATAACTAGTATTGGTTTGATGCTTGGATTGATGACTATGACCTAAAAAAACCTTAGGATAACCTTTGCATTGCATGTGAGTTCATAACCTTTNACANAANTGTGGTTCTTAAAAATGAGTGAACTTTAGAGCTCACTCAGATTTTCTCAAAACATATTTTGGTGCTAATATTTTCATATCTTGATAAAAAATTTCATTAGCTTTCCAATGCAAAAAAATGGCATCTCAATCTAATTTTTTTAGAGAAAGTTATGCCCAAAATAGGAAAGGGGGTTCCGTGAGGCAGCTGATAGGCAGTAGGGTAATACAGTCGACTGTATTTGAATCCAGTCGACTGCATTGGTCAAAACTCAGTTCCAACGGCTATTTTCGAGGACAAGACTCCAACGGCTAGTTTAGAAGGAATACAGTCGACTGCAATGGCAGTTTTGCTCACTTTATGCCTATAACCGCTATATTTGATCTCTTCTCTATATAAATGTTTTGGGGCTTCATCAAACACCATGGAAACCACATTCTAAGCCTCCATTCATTAGAGAAACATCAAGGCTCATAGATTAAACTTATCTCTCTTCATCTTCATGATTTTACATCATTAAAGAGAGCATCTTTGTGAGCAATTCTTTGATTGAGAGTGAGCATCCTTCAAGTCATCAATTCTCTTATCTCTCTATTGCACTAGAGCTTCATTTGTACTCATTTCCTTTCAAGAGGGTTTCTTTGTACACATTTGATCTTTGTAAAAGGATTGTGATCAAGGCTTGGGTTTGTCAAGTCTTGGGTGAGCTTTGTGGATTCAAGGCTTGTGCTTGGTGTAGGGATATCACCAAGTGTTGTAAGGGTTTTGATCTTGACCCGGAAGAAGATTGTTGCTAGTGGATTCTAGTGCTCTTGCAAGGGACTTCCTTGAAGAGGTGGATGTAGGCTTGAGGGTAGTTCAAGCCAAACCATTTAAATCTCCTTGTCAAGTATCTCTAACTCAATCTCTTTACTTATTACTCTTTAATTGTTTGGTTAGCATCTTCATTGAAGTATTACTTGGTTTGATTGGGATTTATGATTGTGCTTAGTTTAAATTTTCCATTAATTATCAAAAATCCTATTCACCCTCCTCTTGGGTTGTTTTATTGGTTTCAAAACCCATCACAAAGAAAAGTATACTCCTTCGGTTCCAAATTATTTGATCTCATTTGACTTGCATGCTTATTTAGGATATGAGTCATATTTTACGAGTTTTTTTATTTTACCTCAAGAGAGAGAAAGATAAAGGGGGAGGAAGAAAGTAGGTCAGAAAAGAGAAAATGGGTTGGCGGAGAATTAAGTGTAGAGAGAAAAATATAATAAATAAGTGTAACAAGGGTAAACATTAAAAAAACAAATACAGAATCTTTCTTAATTTGGAAAGTGATCAACTTTTTTGGGACAACCTAAGAAGGAAATATGATCAAAAATTTTTTTTTTGGACAAAGAGAGTATTACCTTAAAAGGACCCAAAATCTAATTCAGCATACACATGTCACGCATCCAGTGATTCAGCATACACATGTCACGCATCCAGTGAAGTTAAGTCTCTAAGTTATTACATCATTTATATCTCGCAATCACAACATTTGCCGTCAATTGCTACCAGTTGCTACAGCTACTAAAAGACACCAGAAGATTATAATCTTATCATCTAATCTTCTATATATATATATATATATATTTAGTTTTAGTGTAATACCCTTTTGGTGTTATACTGAAGCTCATTGAGGTGAAGACATATGTCCATTTTGAGGACAAAAGTGTAAAAGACTATTAACCACTCTCCTCAATACCTCATGGTAATTGCTATGTCTCTCTTCCTCCCGATCTCCTTTCCTCCATCTCCGTTGTAGAGATCAAAATAGGCAACTGATCATTGTTGAGATCAAAATAGGCAACTGATGACCTCAGTTTTCATCGCACAAGTTTTATTTTCAACACCCCCAATGTTAATGATCACTTTGGCTTTGCATTTTCTTGGTATTTTTTTACGACTGACGGTAATGGTGTGCATATTTTTTTCCATGCATCTCTCATTTTCCATTTTGTTCTCTGCATTTCCCTTCCCTTTCCCCTTCCCCTTCTCTGTATTTCCCCTTACCCTTCCCCGTGGTTGTGTGATTGCAATTGATTGGTGGCGGTTCAGCGTCTGCTGGCAGGGCACAACGGCCGTGGGTGGGCCGATTGATGGGTTGTTGATTATATTAGTGGTTGCCGATTATATTGGTGGTTGGTGGTTGGGCGGATTGATAAGTTGTCACCGCGGTGGCGTGGATGGACGACGGGCATGGTGGCTGGTTGTGGGTAGCTGATGGATGTTAACCGTGTCATAGGTGGTCGATTGGTGGCAGTGGTGGCCCTTGATTGCTGATGTGTGGGTGTGTTTTGTGGCCCTTGGGAACCAGGATCGGTGGCGTTTGGTGGTCGTGGGGAGAGTGGTTGTTGCGGTGGCATGAAAAGTTAGGTGTTGCCGCATGGTCACCAGAGGTTGTCGCGGTGGTGTTGGTCACGGGTGGGTGGTTTTCGTGGGGAGATGGAGGCCGGCGTGGTGGGTCGTGGTGATGGGGAGAGCAGTGGCAGGGGCAATGGGTGATGGCGGCAGGTGGCGCGCGGGTCGCCAGAGGTTGATGCCGGCAGTGTCGCCGGATGCTTCTGGCGGCAGTGTCATGGGTGGGTGGTTTTCGTGGGAGGTGGAGGCCAGCGTGGTGGGTCGTGGTGATCGGAATAGTGGTTACAGGGGCAGTGGATGATGTTGGCGTGGTCGACGAAGGTTGTTGCCGACATTGTCGCCAGAAGGAGTCGCCGGTGGTGGTGGATGGTGATGTGTGAAATGAGCAGCCCGTTTGTTCCAGCATTATTGGTTGTACACTGTGAATTGTTGGTTGTACAACATGTATCATTGACTGTACAATTTCATTCTTGTTTGCAATAATCAAACTCTGAAATGTTATTTGAAGCTTTAGCCATTGTATTAAATTCAATGTCCACCATTTTATGTAATTTTTTCTTTATCCATAAAAATTTAATCTTCAACATTCATATATATGCTTAAACAGTAAACGAGCTCCCGTACCAAAGATAGTCTATTTGAATTGATTCGAAATAATTTTTCAATCCAATTAGACTCTCTTTGGCGCTCGAAATATTTTTTCAATCCAAATGGACTCTCTTTGATACCGTAATGTTAATTGTTTTGTCCTAATATTATTTTTTCATAAAATTCATCATCACACTCGCACACGCATCGCGTGTGAATTGCAGCTCGTACAACTTATAATGAAAACAACATTTTCCCTTTTGATGTTACACTAAAACCATGTATGTGCTGACATGTGTCAATTTTGAGGATAAAAATGTAAAATAACACTTCGCATTCTCCACCGACTCCCTCACGTAACTGCTCTCCTCCTTGCATTTTCTTTTCCATTTTCTCCTCTGCATTTCCCCTTCTCCCTTAACAATTCACAATCTACGATTATAGAAAATTCAATGCGTTCACATTTCATCTCAATAGCTCGCAAATACAGAGACAGATCGATTAAGGCCGTTAACGTAAACTTTTTACCTTTCGACGTTGCCGTTAAGTTGGAGGCCGTTGAAGGTCGTGTGTGAGGAGGTTCGTGGTCGTGCGATTTGTGAGATTGGTGGTGTTTGGGCAATTAACGGTTGATGGAGGGGTGAGCACGATTCGGTTTGGTTCGGTTTGGGGGTCAAACTGCAAACCGAACCAATAGATTTCGGTTCACAAATTCTTAAACCGAACCAAACCAAACCAAGAAACCTCGGTTTGAACAGTTCACTCGGTTCAAATTGAACGGTTCGGATCTGTTTGAGTATAGTTTAAACATTATTTTGTTTCAAGAAAAAATAATAGTCCAATAACAACAAGTTACATCATAATTGCATTACATGGCAAATTGAGAAGCTTAACAAGTCAACAAAGTGTAAAAGTCCAACAGAGTTACATTAAATAATGAAATGAACCATTAATCTGGTCCAAAAAATAAAAGTTAAGCACATGACTTGTTCAAAAGACAAATTATCAAGATTACTACATGACAATGGGTTAATGAGTTCTCCATTACAGATCAAAATGGTGCATTCTGAACTCTTGCTGCCATTGTGGTTTCAATCAAACAACCAGAGAAACCATATTCAATATGGCATGGCCAATCCAATAAGAACTTCAACATTTCAAGACTTGCGCCAACTGTCAAGATCCCACTTTTCACATTCAAGTTAATCAGCAAAACAGGTGGCAAGTTCAATAAACAAGCTGTTTCAAAAGGATTTGAAATTGAGCCTAAAAGTGTATAAATTATGTACTGCAATTGGTGTTACACATGATGTCCTATGCTTGGCTGAGCAGTAGTACAGCCAGCCACTAGTGTTCCAAGGAAAGAGCTTTTCATTCATGTAAAGCATAGTCAACCACTAGTGTACTGTACTTTACATTTCAAGGCCAACAACCAGGAACCTTGACAATAGGGATATGTTTCACACTATTAGTCTACAATAGGTTTTATAAACCAATAAAACCTGTTTTATTTGGTTTTCATTCATGTAAACCTGTTTTATGAACCAACAGATTTTCATGACTCTTGTTTCCAACTTGAGCATTGATCATATGTTACTGCCTACTGGGTAGTAGGGGACTGTCTATTGCTTTAAAAGAGTAGGGGTCAAAGGGTATTGATCCAGTTTTCTGAGCATTGAACTTTTGCTTCACATGTACTAGTATTAAGTGGCTTTTAGCTTACGACTGTGGAAGAACTTAAATTAACTACTTTGTGGGAAATTTCAATTTCATCTCAAAGAACCATATTTTGTGCATTTTCAAATTTCCAGTACCTTGTAGTATGTATATTGATAGAAGGTGTAAGGAAATTTCAGCTTAGTCAAGGGCATGATTCTCAATTAAACCATCTAAGGATGGGTATATCATAAACATATACCGTATATGTATTTGTCTATTGCAAAGGCTAAAATTTTGAAATCGAAATTAAAGATCTAGGGATGGGTAAAACCTAAAAAACCAGAATCAAAATTGAAACTTACATGTTCAATAATCACTAATCAGAAGCCGAAAATAGCACTTGCATCAAATAATATTCTGCTGGGATTTTGGAACGAATGTGAAAACTGGGCAGTGACCTTAATTTTCAATAAAAGCGTGGTGACCCTTAATCTTTCCACCTATTGCCGATTGAAATGGATCTGTCATCCGTGGGCTGCGATTTCTATGGATGTGTTCTCCGAAGAAAAAGAGTAGAAGAAGAGTGGAAGTGTGGAAGAGTAGCTGCGAATCTGCGATAATGCGATAAAATGGAGATAGTTACGGCTGGAGTCTATGAAGAATGAAAGAGAATGGGCTGATTGGCTGAATAATAGGTCTCCAAAGACCAAAGTCATCTTACTCTACCCTGGTTATCTAGCTAACCAGGGTCAAGGTATTTATTTTTTATTTAATTCATATATACCCTCGGTTCGGTTTAATTCCGGTTTGGAAATTCTGAACCGTGAACCGAACCGACCTCGGTTTGAAAATCTCAAACCAAACCGTTCAAGCTCATCAACAGTTCGGATTCGATCGGTCCAGTTCCATCGGTTTGAACGATTCGGATCGGTTTTATCGGTTCGCTGCTGACCCTTATGGAAGTATGGTAGCGATCGGGGATCATGGGTGGCCGGCAATGTGTGTTGTCATGACGGCGGTAGTGGTGCATCACCATTCATTTGTGAGATTGGTGGCATTTGGCCGATCGGCAGTGCTCGCTGTTGGAAAAAATTCCAAATAAAAGAGAAATATATAGTATGTCAATAAGCCCAAAATATGAAAGTAAACAAAGACATAAGAATAATTACCTCAGTCGATTATGGGCATAAACTTTTTCATTTACCTCAAAGCTCTTTAAGAATGCGGCATACTACTCACCGTACAAGATACCATTAAGGGTCCAAAGAATCTACCTTGAACACCTTTGAAACAAGTATATTACCACTGGGTAGAGGCACGGACAAGATCGCTCTCTTTAAGACGGTTCGCGCCCCTACAGTATAATACCAGTGCAGTAGGTCTCAGCACGCCATTTCCAAGATACAACAACCTAACTTATAACACTGATGTGTCTTCTCTATGTTTGCACTACTAGATAAGACGAAGCTTCACACATACAACACCCTTCTTTGCCCAAATATGCATTACTAGGATCAACTAAAAACATAGCAATTCTGACATAGCAATGAAGGAGTGTTTGACCTAAAAGTACTTTGCACAAAACCCTCGTTTGTATCGTAAAATAACTATAGACGAAGAAGGGCTACTGGCCATTTTTGAACTCAAGCAATCTTCAGTAAAAGGCATCAGTCAAATTTAGAGACCACCTACTGAAAATATATAACCATATGTTACAGTTAGAGGCAATATCATGGCTACCGCAAGACAAAAGCCATTATTCTCTCAATAATTGGCCTTTAATCCATCCGTTGGCTACCATAAGAACTATGCCATGCCTTCTAACAGCTAGATTAATGATAGTCAATAGCTAATTACTTCCCATCTTCAATAAGAAAATTAATATTGCTTTATGAGGAAAATAAATAATTTGTAACACCCATAATAAGTCCTTAACAACTAATTATTTTTATTAAAATACTCCAACAATCCCCCACTTATTTTAATAAAAATAAAATCATAGTAATATTAATGCAAAGTTGGGCAAAGATAGAATATCAAGCATCATGAAAGTGGCACTGCCAGCTTGAAACCTTCATTTAGCGTTTCAGCAATTCCCGGAGTTAATTTTACCCAGCACCCTGTACTTAGGGGTCAGTTGCACCCAGCACCCTAGGGTTTTAAAATTGGCACCCAACACCAAATGACGGTCAAACTGCCTGTTGACTAGACGGCTGTTAGTTTTTCAGGGGCAAAATGGGATTATTGCCCCTAAAGCTTACATGTCATCCCAGGTAGTGACACATGGCCAATTGGCTGTCCACGTCATTTCCCTCCAACAGCCCTTATTCTCTCTCTCCTTCCACATTTCCCTCCAACAGCCCCTCTCTGTCGTTCTGGGGAGTTCGCCGGAGTACGGCCGTTTTCTCGGGATCTTCGCGGGAGACTTGCTCGGCCTACGAGCACTACCTGCGTCTGCCGGAGCTGAAGAAGATCTGGGACGCCGAGGCCGTCGAACAAGCTGAGCATACCGGTGCTGCCGCCGGTTCGCGTCGCGGATCTGGCGCCGGCGTCTGATTCGGCTTGCTCGGCCTACGAGCACTACCTGCGTCTGCCGGAGCTGAAGAAGATCTGTGCTGTGTGAGGACGAGGAAGAGGAGAGCGAGACGCGGGGGACGGGGGATGGCGCCGGTCGTTGATTTGAGCACGTCGGGATGCGTGTTGGCTCGAGAAGGAAGCTCGGCGGAGGTGTGGAAGCTGCATGACATGTATGCTTTAAGGGGCAATAAGATTATTTTGCCCCTGAAAAACTAACAGACGCGTGGTCAAAGTGCCTCTTGACTGTCATCTAATGCTCGGTGCCAAGATTTTTCAAAATTTTGGTGTGGGGTGCCAAAATTAGAACCATAAGGTGCTGGGTGCAACTGACCCCTAAGTACATGGTGTAGCGTAAAATTAACCCCAATTTCCGTACTAGAGTCAAAGTGGCTCAGCCTTGAAACGATGACTACTTAAGGGCACGTAGAATCGCATCACACACATAATATTCCAGGTATTCTAAACCAAGCTTCTCAAGCCAGCACGTTATGGCCTTGTGCTTTATCCCAGTTTTCATGAACGCTCTAGAGAATCAGCTAGAGTTCTCATAGGAAGTGGCCCCACTTCCACGCTCATATAGGTGAGTCTATCAAGGATGCTCTCGTAACTAATACATCTCACTCGTATGGGTTATAGAACTCATTAAGAGATTATAAATAATCTCAACCTCCAATATCGTTACAAGAACATGTACTTATACCATATGGAGAGACAGTATGTCATGAGACAAGAATAGTACATGTATAACCATGAGTCATTCTATAATTCGTTGGTCTCCTTGCCTAGTTCCTGGGATCTCCAGCCCTTAGGAGATTGTATCCTTATAGGTGACTTATTACATTTTTTGGCTTAAGTTACGTCCCCCTCGATGTATATCAGACCTTTGCCTCTAGCTGGAGTTTGATATATTTCACACAAATTTTTAACAAAGGTCTAATAACAGGTGGCATTCCTTTACAATTTCACACGGAATCACCAACCCTGTATATTACTTCCAAGGCAACATTTATGTTCCCTTGTTTGATCATATCCATCGAAGTTCGTGGAGGCAACCAGATACTCTATAAAATAAAGGACAAACCATGTAAACATGGTCAATCCAAAAGCTTGTACGAGTTCCACACTCACAGTGGTCAATCAACAAGCGATGCTAATGGTTACCTCACACTTGTAGTCAGTAGTCTCACTCCTCGGAGTCATACCGACATGATCAATAGAACTACTCTTCCTTTGATGCCAATAGTCTTCCGCCTGCTATTAGTCATTACACAGCATTCAATAATATAATATTTGTAAAGGCCAATTAGCCTAAGAAGATGACAAGTGTGTAATCCCCTTCTTCGCATAGGTCATGGAAGAATTAAATGACCTTCTTCTTATAAAGTTTGTGCCTAGATTTTTTAAAGTCTTGCTAGCCACAAGCTTTGATATGTGAGTATAAACTCACTTGAAAACCTTATTTTGCACAAACAAGTCTGGTCATTTCTTAATGTACATAGAAAAACTAGTCCAGTCAGGATAATAAAAGCACATATGACGGATAAGAGGCTAAGCAAAATAAACCATTTTCTTTCAAATCACCTCATTTGTGTCTTTTACGTACTTATTTCACTTGTTTCTGCAATTTGCCTATATGGTACGAATTTTTTTTTTTTTTTGGTTTAATATATGGTACGAAATTGTTGTCTTCCCAAGCTTACTGCCTCAAGTAGGTCATATGTAGCACATTGATGACAAGAGATCTGGTGTAGAACGGACTATCCTTCTAAGTCTCCAGCGCCATCGTGTTAATTTAAAAGATAAGACATTAATGCTCTGACCAAAACATACTTTAAGTATGTCAGTGTGCTCTGACTTCTTTATTGACTGTTAATGTCTCAAATTATTACCAAATTAAATATACGTAGACAGTAGCTTCTAGAAAGTATAGCTACGCATATAAATCAATATCACCCAAAACAGATGTATGAGATGAATCTAGACATTTTATGCAGGTAAAAGAAGCTGCGAACACTGTGCAAAGGCTAATATCTTTTGGGGGTAAATAATTAGCAAAAGAATGCCCTTAAAACACATTCCCGCCAGTCAAAAAACAATTTCACAAAAAAAACACCAAATTCATATGCCTTATGCAAGCATCAAAATTAGGTTATAATTCTTTGGAAAGAACCAAAATAATTCTAATCGCAGAAAACACGGTTAGTTAACCACCAACGGTCTGGTCACTTCTCAGAAAAAGAAGCAGTGATGTTACTACTTTCAAGATTTCTAGTAACATTTAACCATTTTCATCATAGGAAACTAAACATGAATCATCCCATTTATATTTCTCTGTTTAACTTGCTATGTGAGGTCTTCAAACTAGTTATTTCCCGAAGAAGTACAACAATGACATTAGGGTCATTCTTATTTATCATGAAGGAAGACCATGTATAGAAGAAATTACCAGAAGCTTTTCTTTGATTTTTCAAAGCTCTGAAAGTGACCAAACGAAGCATGCAACACGTGACAGTATTTTTCCATCAATAAAAGAAAGTTATGCATGCATATCATAGAGGAACCAAATGACATAAAGGACAATAGATGTGGTTCGACGTGCTTGAACTATTTGCTTCCGTTTCCTTATGTTTAGCATCGGGATAGTCTCTTGCAAGCAACTTAAGTTTGGAGTAGGTAAAGGTCATACACTCGTACTATAGAAACTAATGACTGCAAAGTATGACAGCTCAAACCTGTAAACGACGTCAACGACCACACCAGTGGCTTGAACAATTTCCTTGACAAATATAAGCTCCTCGGTGGTGTTCATAGCATAGCCGAGACTTCAGGCATTTTGAATGTTGAAAATATCACGTGACTTAGACCTACTTGGACTCCATTTAGTAGGCCTTATACTTAATCATATAAGTTACAGGGGCCATCGGCATACGCAAAATGCATTAGCTTTGCTTCTAATTCACTAAGCTAAGACCCTATTACCAAACCAACATTCTACGCCAACTGCAACATGCTACAACAATGTCAAAGGATCCAACCTTCACTAGTTCATTTTTGGAGTTGCTGCTCAATACAAGCAACTTAACTTTAAGTACTAAAGAAACTTAAGAAGTCAATGAGACGAAGATACTAGATTTCTACAAGGAACTAGGTGAAAGTATCAATTGAGCTTCTAGTCAAGCGCGACACTTATGTCTGGTACAACATATTTTTTAATTTTTGTTTTAGGAAACTAAGGAAACACGAAAAAGAAAATCGATTAGCACCATTTTGGAGTCCCATAATTGGCAAAAACTTGCACGTACCAATGTTACGGATAGACCAGAATGGTCTTCGCAAGCAGCACGCTTAGCATCCACTTAGCTGTGAAATGATTTCGCAAGCGGAAAGGATAAAAAGGCATGAATAATTATAGTACTTTGTCTGTGTGACCAACTAAGTCAACTAAAACTTACATTCAATGGCAAATGTAACAACTACGCCTTTAATGCCTAGGTAACAGTTTGAAAAGCTAACGCTCATACACGAAGTTATTGTTTATCTGTCTATTATGCAATAAAAGACTCTAGTGTATGAACATGTTTTACTTTAACTAAAAACAAAGTCAATAGTAGCTTCTTTACACAAACAATAACATATGCAATAGAACTTGGGGAATGCAAACTTGTCATTTACAGCATCAGAGCAACGTGGTTAAGTTTGCTCACAAATGCAAGTATCAAAGAGCAAGAATGAGGATCATAAGCTCTAGAAATCAAATCAAGCATGTCCAAATGACTTTGTTTATCGAAGTAGACATCAATGCAGATTTGCAAGGAAACTTCAAAAATGAAACATATATATCCAATGTAGACTAGCTTACAGAAAACACACATCCGAAAGTATACTTTCTTTCTTAAGAACTGAAACATTTCCAAAGCGAGGTAGATTCAAACCAAAAATTCAAGTGCAACCTTTTCTTCCTGCTTTTTTTTTTTTTATAAAACAACCTAGACATTTTCTTTCCCATTTTTTCAATTGTTGTCAAGGTAAATTTTGCAACAATAAAAAATGTCACCCATGCACTAGATGATATACCATAACCAGAAAAGGAGTGCGAGATATCAAGGGTTAGCACATATCCTATCTTTGCATCATCCCACACAGAGGAAATCACTAATAAAATCTGAATTACAAGCAAGAAATAAGACACACGTGCATATAGGTGGCAAATTAATTGTTTCCAAGGAACCTGAAGGCTAAAGCTAATGTAACCAACTAGATGGCTAAGCTTACAACGACTACTCAGGTATATATATTCTTTCATTCATCCATTGACCAACTTCTTCACCCCCACTACTTTAGACATTTACATAAGCTCATTATTCAGGCATGCCATAGTTAACTCTCAACAACTAAATGAAAAAGTTTATGCCCATAACCGACTGAGGTAATTATTTTTATGTCTTTGTTTACTTTCATTTTTTGGGCTTATTGACATACTATATATTTCTCTTTTATTTGAAATTTTTTTCAACAATTTTAAGACGGTTCGATTATCTGATATGGTTGCATCATTTTCTATGAGCATTGACAACAAGGACATCAAGTAGAGGTGTTAAGTGCTACGTGTGAAGCAACAGCTATTCTTCCAATTGACTGGCTAGGCTATGCAAGGTAAAGCCTAACGAAAGCAGTAGTTCAAAAAAAAAAAAAATTGAGGTGGACTGGTATGGTTTTATTTTGCAGTATGAAATAGAGAAAAAGAATCATCAAATGAGGAATGTCCGTCTTTCTAAGTGTTTCTTAGGATCAACTAAAAACATAGCAATTCTGACATAGCAATGAAGGAGTGTTTGACCTAAAAGTACTTTGCACAAAACCCTCGTTTGTATTGTAAAATAACAATAGATGAAGAAGGGCTACTGGCCATTTTAGAACTCAAGCAATCTTCAGTAAAAGGCATCAGTCAAATTTAGAGACCACCTACTGAAAATATATAACGATATGTTACGGTTAGAGGCAATATCATGGCTACCAAGACAAAAGCCATTATTCTCTCAATAATTGGCCTTTAATCCATCCGTTGGCTACCATAAGAACCATGCCATGCCTTCTAACAGGTAGATTAATGATAGTCAATAGCTAATTAATTCCCACCTTCAATAAGAAAATTAATATTGGTTTATGAGGAAAATAAATAATTTGTAATCCCCATAATAAGTCCTTAACAAGTAATTATTTTTATTAAAATACTCCAACACTCGCGACGGGGTGGCGTTTGGGCGATCGGCAGTGCTCGCAGCGGCGTGGATGGACGCTGGTGGTGGCACTTGATCGACGGTGGTGGTGACTGTTGTTAGCTCTCGGCGTGCGACTGGGATTGGTGGTTGTGCAGTACTGAGGCAGTGGTGGTTTACTGGCGGCGTTGGGTTGAGGAAATGGGTAACTGCTATGCTGTTTTTAGATGACTGACCATGTGGATCCTCTTCGCGATTTACTTGACTCTACCGGGAGATGTTGCTCTTTGTTGAGTTGATTGGTTAGCAGCTTTGTAACGAGACATTACCCAGTCGTGGACACTACCCAGTATTGACACAGGGACATCCAATTTCACGTTGGTGCACTATTGGGTAGCTCTTCTTAGCGGGGTGCGCAGCAGGAGAATCACTCGGGTGTCATGGCTGGTACGCTTTATATAAACGTTAGTTCTACAACCAGTGATTCCGGTTATTAGGATCTAGAGAAGTAAAAAAACTTGGATGCAACACCTCGAGGGATTCTGCTATCTCTTCCATTACCACTTTCCTTCTATCCATGGCATCTGCACCTGTTTCACAAGTATGTTGGGTAAAGTTAAATTCCTTCTATAGTAGAATCAAAGCTAATTTCTTTATTAGTTATATAGCCATTGATCCAATCTGCATGTCGTGGTGGACCTTCTGCTTTTGATGGCTAGGTTGTAGATGATCATGGAGAAATTAATACACTACCGCCGAAGGAACCTTCTACTTCTAAGTGCAGGGTAGTGATGGTTTACTGACGGCGTTGGGTCGTCGTGAGTCGTGACGGCGGAAGGTAGTGACTATGGCCCTCTGCTGGTGGGTGTGGGGTGTGTGTGGTGGGTGCATGTGTTTTCTGTGTGAGAGAGAAACTGCGAGGTAGTGGGGCGGAAAGTTGAATACCGTAACATATGATCTTTTTTAATTAACAATAATATTGAAACTGTTGTTTCGTTACCTATTCTAAAATCCGATTTAGATACCAAATTCAAATATGATACCTATCAATTCCTTGGAAAATGTTAGTGCAAAAAACATTGGACATTCAAATGTGTAGAAAAATAATAACAAAAAAAAAAGAGTTGTTTACATAATTCTCAAAACTATAATTAATTGATCCCTATAGTTTCAATGATTTTACTATCGTTTAGACTTTCTTTGTTTTGGTGTAATATCCTTTTGGTTTTATATTTAACTGGCTAGCAATTATTTTTTTGAAATATAAAGTCGATGAAGTTTAATGATATCTAGGGATTTTGTTTACAGTAGAACTATTTTTATTTATTTATTAAACACCGCGTAAAAATTGATAAAACCACGCGCGCGATGCGTGTGCACAGCAGCTCATCTTTGTTAAAGCAATATATCATGGCATGATTGGAAGACAATCGATCCATACCTAAAATTACATTGAAGTGTTCATATCCGACGGAATTAATTAAGTCAACTGTTAAATCTCTATCATCGATACTGATAGGACAAGAATTGAAAACCTTAAGGGCTACCACAAGGTTTCCCCTAGGGTTTTAAATATATATAGCTCTGGTTTCAGGTCTTTAGGCCTAATAGTTAAATGGTTACAAAAGGACATCGACACAAATAAGTGAGTGGCACCAGGATCTAGTAACGCAAATGCCATCTTAGAAATTAACTAAAAAACTACTTGTCACCATGTCATCTGATGCTCATGCCTCATGAATCGTTAAAGCAAAATTCTGGTATGTCCCTCCTGTGCTCTTTACTTATCCTTACCTTGGTTATTCCACTTTGTCTTACTTGGAGGCTCTGTGCAGTCCCTACCATATGTCCCAGTACTCCACAATTATAACACACTTATGTGCATTGGAAGGCAAATTTCCATGATTTTTTCCCCACAAGTGGTATAATTTCCTTTAATGTTTTGAGTCTGCTGCCTTTCTCGAATTCGGAATTGAATTCGTCATAATTCCTCTTCTTTTTCTCATCCTCCTAGATAGGATGCTACTTCTCATGAACATGTTCGAGACGTTGAGGTCCACCAACCACCTGAGCAAAGCTTGGGTTATCCATGATAGACACCTACCACGTTATCTCGAACAATAGTTCATCCTGAAATTGTGTGCATGATGTCTCTCATCTTGAAAAATATGCAGGGCAAACCTTGAAATTCTAGCAAACTGCTCATCATACTCACAGAGAGTTTCACTGGGATGCTGAGTGATCCTCATGAAATGGCTCTCCATAACTTCATATTTGGAGGAAAATACTTTGTGAAAAGTAGGTCCTGAAATCCCAACCATGTCATATCAGCTCTCTTTTCCTCTGTAATTATCCTTGTTGTCATCTTCCACCACTAGTTTGCCTCCCCAATTAACTGGAACACCGCCGGCTTCACATTTTGCTGATTTGTGCACCCCATCACCTCAAATATTTTGTTAAAGTCATTGATCCAAGTCTCAGCATCCAAAAGATCTATGGCTTTATCACACATATTTGGCTAAAAACTCGTGAACTATCTCAAGATCGTTGCATTAGCTGTGACCTGAGTAGCATCGGATTCTCAACCATTTCTTCTTCCTCTTTGGCCTCCATGGCCTCCTCTACTACCCCGAATTCCACCACGGTTACTCATTCTGATAAAACTTATACACATACATAAGTCCAAAAGCTTACAAAATAATTCTTAATGAATACTCCTAACGAGCGTAGAAGCAATAAACTAAGGGAAAAAATTGGGCTACTACACGGGTTGCAGGAAGATAGCTACAACCTCACATATATTGACAATCTATTGTCGTAAATTTCTTAGTGACTTTTATTTAATGACACTAAAAAATTGGTGCTAAGAGTTATAGCTGAAAGTGTCATTAAAAAAGCAACTAATAACATTTAGCGACTATAAATTGTCGGTATACAAGGGTGTAGCTATCTTCCTACAAGGAGGGTAACAGCAAAAATTGTCACAAACTAAAAGGTGTTTCAACTAATTCTAGGAGAGTATAGAATCTTTAACCTAGCTCTGGTACCAAACTATAACGCTCTGAATTGAACCTGAACCCGAGGGTCCGTACACATCCTTAAACCAAATTCTGATCATGTCTTTAACACCACTATCATGATGGTAGAGCAGAGCAGCTAAAATCCCATCAACATAATCATATAAAATCACAAATATTCATCACCAAAATAATTTAAAACCTACTTATAATCCTTTCAGATTAACCTTTTGAATCCAAATTAAATTGAAAATGAACAAAACTAACTTTTTTGTCTAAACACATTCATTACATCTACTCTTCTGATTGCAACACCAAAGAAATTTCATTGTTGTACTAACATCTCACATTTTGTGCTATTCTTGGCCTGGAAGGGGGAAGGAAACGAAAAGCAAAAGGGTAAGCATAAATTGTTCAACAAGAGATCTTACACACAGAGGGCCAAAAACGGATCCAAAATTGAGTAATCAAATAGAGCCAATAAATATGAATTTAGAAAAGTCAATCAAGTTTCACAAACAAAAGACAAAAGTGACCAAAATAGGGTTAAATGACCAATAAGCCAAATATCAAATAAATTTTATCAAATCTTATGGGGTCACATAGACAATTGCTTATTTTTAAGCATCACAAATCTAGTTGTAGCATGTAGAAAATCGCAGTCATCGCCTCACCAATTCATGTTTTTGACCTATCCATCGGCAGTTCCAGCTAAGTATTAACATTATGTGAAATTCGAAAGTCAGGGCTCCACACTCGGGCCAATTTGGATATCAGAAGATGGGTTATTCCATCGAGATTAGAGTCTCGAAAGTCCAGTGTCAACACTCTAAAATTTCCACCTCCTTTTTTTTTTTTTTGGGTGTGTGTGCAGAAAGAACGGGGTTAGCTTGTGTTAATTTCTAAAGATTACCACGATAGTCATTCTTATGGTTCTTAGTGTAAGGCCAACTTAAATACCGTGACATGCATGTACTGAACAACTGAAACTAACCAATAATGTATAAAGTAGAAGGGGGCTATATAGGAACCTGTCTCTGGCGGTTGTGGTTGCGGTTTAAAAGGTCCAATGATCTTGAACTTCTTCACTTCCCCGTCTTGGTCATCCGCAGATACCTTTTCTCTGTGCTACTTGCGTTAGGGATGTCGCATGTCTTTGCTTCCCTTTTCCCTGTGGGTCTCCACGCATTACTGGTGTAGTGTTATTAAAAGCTTTGGCAGAGCGTACTATGCCTTATCGTGTGTTGATGCATAAAACGGAGTGTTGTGCTGTCCAAGTTCCACCGAATCAAACTCTCTTATCAGATCACTAATCACCTCTACTACAGTCACATCTTGCTGCAATACTTCCAAACCATTAAGAGGTTCAAGGAATATTCAGTCAAGGGAAGTTGTCTGCCGCTGTTTGCATCGTCCACCAAAACTCCATCCTAAAGGCATACTATTCCCAGCTGTGATGGCCGAGGCTATGAAGTTTGATGTATGGTTTTTGCGAAGGTTAATGGCCGGTGGGTGTATCTGCATGGGCTCTTTCCCTTGGAAGTGAGAGAAAAGCTATGCTTGCATTTTTACCACTGGTATAGTCGGGAAAGGCCAATGGAGGATCTTTGTTTTGGAGACCACCGAGATGTTGTAGGTTCGAAGGACTTTTGTGCAGAAGGGTTTGGTTATGCGGGCATACATGAGGGTGATGATGGCCATAAAAGCAGGAAGCAGGGAGAGAGTTCCCGAACAACAAGGGGTTTGGCCAAGTCTCTGTTATCCGAGGAGTAAAGGCTGCTAGGCTTAGGGTTATTGGAAACACCTGGAAGTGGGGAATCTTGGGCTTGTTAGAAAAGAGCCATGATTTAAATTGTATGGGCCTAGAGAAAAAAACCAGATATTGGGCTCATTCCATGATTTTATAGGTGCTGGGTGATAGTTGTAAGCATTGGTTTAAGATTTTATTAGTGGTGGCTAGTCTATTAGGGTTCAGCAGTTGTTTAAAGGGTTGTTCATCGGATTGGGCCCAGCCCATATTGTACTTTGTTATGAGGGCAATGAAGCCTAGTTCTTCTCAGGGGTTTAATGTGGCCTCGTCCATGGGCCTGAGCATGTCCGTAATGTGATCTCCGTCCGAAAGCCACGTGTTGTGCGATACAGAACGCCACGTAGTGGTCTCCCTCTAAGTTCACCCACTGTAGCTCACCTTATGCTCAATCCATGACTTATTGACCAGCTAATTCCAATGTTGCCAATAGTTCCTCAACCAAACGGTTTCGGCGACAAGGTCTGGGAGGTTAACGGTGAGACTGGTTCTTGGTCTGAGTTTTCTATATTCATTGGCACCGGATCTGAGCTTTCTAGCAGGTCATCACCCCAGGAGTCAAGTGATAATTATAATTAGAACGTACCTTCAGACTAGATAGGCAGAGAGAAAGCCGAAAACAAGTGGTGCAACTCTAACCCAAATGGTGTATCTACCCTTCTGATCCTAGATGATCGCTTGAAGTCTGTATTTGGCAACGCCCTTACCAAATCTCCGTTATTGGTTGGCCCAATATAAACATGGGTGGTATTTGTGAGAAATTCACAATCTTATACATCTATCTCGAAAAACCTCCTTGGACAGTTTCTTCATCCTTTCCACGTCGAGCCGATGTGTGCCCTCAATACCCACAGAAATAGCAACTATTAAACACTTTTTTAAATTGAAAGTTTAGCCGTATCGCAGTGTGATTCAGGAGTAGAATTAACACTCATGTTAGTAGTGGTTCATCCATAGGAACTTGAACAAGAAATCAGATATAGTCTATGTTTTTTGCCCGAAGCTCCAACCAATCGAGCCGGATATTGAGACCAATGACATTGTCTATCAGGTTAGCCAATTCCATAAAATAACAAGGACTAATTACACCTAAGTCGCTGAGGTTAGGGTATAATTACAGTCAAGGATACTAAGTTTTAAAAGGTATCAGCCGCGTCCTTCCGTCTTTTGTCCATTAAAAAATTGTACATTTTGATGATGTCATCCGTTACATATTTTTAAAATAACAATACTGCCCTTAATACAGATTTAAACCCTATTTTTTTGTCTTAAAAAAACCCTAATTTTTTCAAACTCTCTCTTTCTCTCTCTAACTCTCCTTACACTCTCTCTCTCTTTCTGCAACTCCCCAACCCGTCGCCGCCCCTCACGATCAAAGGGACGCCAATGAATTCAATATCGGTAGTTCTCGCTGTCCGATCTGTTCTACCTTCATGAGACCTTTCCCCAAAGTATTCGTGCAGAAGACTATTCAGATTGTCTATTTGATGCACAATTTGACATTGGCCTCTTGCAATGAGTAGTATCTGTTAATGAAAACATAAATAATCAAAATACAGTTCAATTCATTCATGAGATATTGGATAGAACAAAGAAGCAATCACGAAAGTTGCAAATTTGTAGATGGATTGCTAGCGACCTTCACTGGCTTACACCAACTGTTCGGGTGTGGGGTTGCAACACCAATTTGTTAGAGGCCGATACACCATTGACGTTTGTGCAAGCCAGCATTTGTTAGAGGTCGATTCTTTGATGACGAGGCGTGTGCGGCGCATGAACTGTTCACAGAGCTGCTTCCGGCGCTTGTTGGGGATGTTGTCTCTGGGGATCACGAACCGTTCCCTCGGCGGCACGTTGTCACCGATCTCGTGCATTTCTCCGTCGACCACCCACCACTCCGACTTGTCATCGGGCTTTTTCATTCTGGACACGGGGGCTTGGGCTTGGGATGCCACCGGAGTGGGGTGAGGGAGGGGGCTTGGGCTGCCGGCGGCGTGTGCACGTGGTGATGAGGGAGTGGGCGGTGAGACCCTAATTTCAAATCTGGAGATCAAATTACGTTTCAAAACCCTAATTTTCAAATTAGGGTTTTGAAATCCTAATTTTTAAATCAGGGTATGAAATCCTCCTAATTTCAGGGTTTCAAACCCTAATTTTAATCCTAATTTGAAGAGAAATTGGGGAAGAGATAACTGAATGACATTTGAAAAATTAAGTTCCTAAATCATGGGCAATTTGGTCTTTTCGTTTGAAACCGTTATGTATTTGTATTTTCCGTCTGGTCAACGGACATAAGTGTAATTTGTTCAAACTATTGTCTTTACCTGTAATTATACCCTAACCTCAGGGACATAGGTGTAACTAGCCCAAATAACAATTTGCGGATATTGAACACCTTATCTAAGTCTGTACTGAGGATCCGTATAATGTAAACTAGCTAAAACCCCGTGCTACACACGGGCCAACAGTCATAATATACGTATACGTTATATTTTGCCAATTATTATTGTAAAAGTAGTTTAAGTGTAACACACTAACTAAGTGGCCACAAAACGGGCTTCCCTGTTAATCATCTCTTCTAGGTAAAATTTCGTGCTAAGCACGGGTAATATTATCATGTCCTAAAATTTAATCAAACTATATTACGGAACGATGTCATAATAATAAAATAGTACAAGTACTCGAACATAAAAGTAAAATATACAAAATATTAATCTAGGTAATATGTACAAAATATGTAGCAGAGCTTAGTTCCTCATCATTTTCAAATTTCTTTTACTAACTCTTGAACTGCATGTCCTTGTGCTACAACTTCTTCTCGGCATTCCTCCTTAATAAGTCAAAATTGTAGGTCTAAATGTTAAATGTCCTAGATAAATTCTAGTCACATATGAATTCATTTTATAATTTTTCTACTTCTACTTACGCTTCTTGCCTCTCGTCATGAAACCTTTCCCATGCATGCACACATTCTTCCTCCCAATTCAACCTTAACACCCATGCTACACACATAGGATATGCATTTTCATATAGGTTTCTCGGTGCGCAGACTATGAATGAATACATATCGTCCTTCAACAGCTCCACGTACTCTTGTAACATGTCATCTCCATAATTCTACAACCACTAAGATATTAAACACAACAGACATCTGTTAAGTTAAAAGATAGAAGATGTCTTGGTTTTAAATGTACCTGGCACTTCAAGTTTCGAAGTTGGGTTACTGGACACTGTAGAATATACTCGGCTTGCTTATTTGAGAGAATAAGTTGCTTACTTCTGCTTGAATCAAACACTGTAATGTGTAGTTTGTACCTGTTTCAAGAACACCAACAACGAAAACTCAGCTAATATATTAACGCGCGTACTATTAATACCAGATGCCTAATACATACACGGGGACAACTTGTACTTCTTTTCCGGTGCAGGTACTGCATGTTGCCCTGCCTTCATGGTACTCTATCTTGTTCAGACATGCCACACATGCATCGTACCAAAGATTCTCCATGTCTATAAATTCAATACGTGCCGTTATGCAAAAGTTTTTGACCTACACAATTATGTCCATTCATCAGTAAGCATTGGAAATTGAGAAATGAAATGTGCCAACTTCAGTAAATTGAATTACATTTGTCGTTGGTGCCAAATCCCGTATGCACACTTTCTTTGAGTTGAAATCATCAGCAAGCGTGCTACAGATAAGCCATTTGTCCTATTCCAGTGTACCAAGTGTTTTGCACGCTGATCCTCACCAAACCTAGCACACCGCATTCATTATCACTGATAGGTGTAACTAAAATAAGCAATAAATTCAATAAAGAAAAATGTCAAGTAAACCAAAAAAAAATTCCTACCACTCGTTGATTCAATCGCTAGCTTCATGTTTGATGTTGATATACAGTTTGCTGAAGCTGCTCGACGATAGACTTAATCCTGCATAGATTAGAAGATTATAATGCATATTTTTCAAATTCTAAATTGATGCTAGAGTAAAAGAGAATATGCATATACCTTCGTACTCTTTAACATACACACTCGTCACAATCAATGTGATGTCGTTCGCGACATTCTCAAACACTTTCCTCCCCTCTACAGTTGCAAGCTCGCCCCAAAGAGTAAGTCTTACTGCAGTCATACTTTTGTTTTTCAAGACAAATTTAGCTCAAGAGTTGTCCGATAACTCTATGAAATTCATAAAATAAACAGCTCAAAAAAAGTAGGAGGAGTTATTCAAGAATCGTACCTCGGACCGATGAGCACGATATCTCTCTTTGGTGTATCATCGCGTTGTGTAATTTGACATTTCGTGACAGATACGACCAAACCAATAACATCTACAAATGTAGACAGTTTTGTTAGTATCTTTGCTTTATATGTGATAATACAATGTAGTATTAAAAATTCATCGCAACGTACCTATCAATGTATAGTCCCGCTTAACGAATTGATCTATGTCAGGTAATTTGACTAAGAAAAACTTATGAAGTGGAATTGTATCGCAGTGATCAATAATGCGCTCAACAACAGTGTCTTCCATAAGATATAACTAATACTGATTGGACACCAAGTTGTACATCGAATTAGCAGAATATAACTGAACCCCTTTCAGACAATAAATGTTGCCCTCATTAAGATACTCATCAAAATAATCCACTTCACTTGTGGCTACCATCGCTTGCATAGCATCACCCTAATGAATTAAATGTGTGAGTACTATTATTCAAATAACTGTTAAATAATTTACTTTGATGGTATTCACCTGTTCGTCAACAAACAGCAGCTTGAAGTTCTTGTACGCCTTATTACGTCGATCGTGCCCACGAAGAATAATCATCATGACCAGTCGAGCCTTTACGTTCCATCTTAATCCGAGTGGATTAAGGAACGTGAAAGGTGTATATCTGTTGAGCTCTTCTCTTGCAATTTTGATTTCCAAAATAATGAGAACATTAAACATGACATTACTATTAGTTTCGGTGAACATAAACAAACAGGGATGATAAAATTAATAAAATACTCAAACACGTCACACAGAAGCTAAGTAGTACGTTAAATTCAGCAAAATAAAGTAAGAATCTTAGTTGATATATACATATATCACTAACTAAATTGGTAAAGAAAAAAGAGATCACAAATTATTAAGATGAAATAGCATTAAGAACTTCATACTACACTAAGGTTTTTGTGTGATTCGACGAACGTAATGAATAGAATAGTCAGACCTATGTCACATATAAGCTACGTATTACATTAAATTCAGCAAAATATAGTAAGAAGCTTAGTTGACATATACGTATATCACCAACCAGAGGCCAAAGATGAATTGTGGAAGTACTCAACTAAAAGTTATCAGATAATGAGCAGACCAATAGTGGAGTAGGACACCACCTCCATTGGACATGCTTGTACACATCAAACCTTATGTAACAGAGAACAGCAAGGGGTAAATTGGATAAGAAAGAATAAAATGAATAAAATGGTCAAACACGTCACACTAAAACTATGTATTACATTAAGTTCAATAAAATACAGCAAGAAGCTCAATTGACATATACATATATCACCGACCAATTGGTAAAGCAGAAAGAGATTACAAACATCAAGATGAGATAGCACTTATAACTTCATGGTACACAATGTTTTTTGTTTGGTCTGATGGCACGTCGTCTTTGTTAACTATCAGCATCTTTAATCTTCCAGGCTCTGTCGCACGTGATACTGCCACATAAAGCTGCCCATGAAAGAATACACGGTTTGGAAGGTACACAACAACATTCTTCAACGTCTACCCTTGAATTTTGTTTATAGTCATCGCAAATACCACTTTCAATGGAAACTGTCTTCTTCTCAGTGGCAGTGATGTTTGTTCAGCAGTAGGTGACAAAACAATAGCGGGATTAAAACAACATCGCCACAGTGTGAACCTGTAATGACTTGCGCCTCGATGACTCTATCGCCACTGTGGTTTGACGTCCACCTTCTGGAACAATTGGCAGTGTTTGTCTAAAGTCACCTCCTAGCACAATTAACTTTCCACCAAAAACACGCTCACTCGAGCCTGACTCGCTTCCCTATAGAATGTTTTTTAAAGTACGATCAACGACCTCAAACCCATAGTGATGCATCATTGCTGCCTCATCCCATATGATCAACAATGCTTCCCTTATTAAACCTGCAAGTTCACTTTGACGATTGATTGGGCAACATGAGAATTCATCAAGAGATAATGGAACTTTGAAAAGGCCAAGCCCAGTTTTCCCGTTCGGCAGTAGAAGCGCAGCAATGCCAGATGATCCCACTGAGAGAACAACATTTTTCTCTTGCCTCATATTTGCAATAAGCGTTCTCCACAAATGTGTTTTCTCGGTTCCACCACTACCATGAACAAAGAATAAACCACATGTCTTGTTTTCATAAGCCTTCATTACTGCATAAAAAACTGAGCGTTGCTCGGTATTTAAAGTGGAAAACAACGTGTCGAATAGTTGGCCTTCTTCCAGGCTATCGTAGTCCAGAGCTTCCCTGATATGTCTGTTCGTCACTAAGTTAGAAGCTTGTGTATCAAGCAAAGGCATAGGTGGGAACTCTTTGAGGGATCTACCGTTTCTGTTTAGTATGTACTCAATCTCCACCAATCCCAATTTTTTTCTTTCTTCGTCTCCAACACGAATATTGATTTCTCCCGTTTCACGCCTCATATTGTAGACCAAATCATCCGTCAAATCTCCCCAATGGCGCTCCCAAAGCTCTGCTGGGTTTGTAACTTGACAAAACATTAACATCGTACAATATAAGTTACGAAGCTTTCTTGCGGATGCCCATATTGATGCCTCAAATAATGCATCGTGCCACTCATTGTCATCGTCTAGCAGCCAAATTTTTGGGCAAGCTGATTTATACGTCGGATGTAGGACTCCATTAAAAGTTGTGATGTCGTCCCAATCCTTGCAACCTCGAACCTTGTGCAAAAGCATTATGAGATAGTAGCGCTTACGAGAGTTTGGGTGTGCATAAGGAAGTCAACCAAGGCAATGTTTATTTTTTCTTTTTTCCCATGTTTTTCTATTACCATCTGTTTTCCATGTCCACTCAGGTGGGAAATCGACGTAAGTCAAAGCCTTTACCTCTGGATATCTTCTGTTAGCTTCAAACCACTTTGTTAATATGGTATCATGTACGCCCGGTCGATCAACGACTTGGTAAAGATGATCGTTATCATTAAATGTCACAAATTGTTGGTTTTGAAGATGGTATTGAAGCTGCATGACAGATGGGTATTGTTTTTGCAGCTCAAACTCGAATATCCTCTAACATGCTTCAATGGCTGACACATACCGACAATCTAAATAATGTTTACCTCATCTATAATTCCACCCTGTCGTTGTCCTCCACCATCTTGAATCGTAGCATTATCTTGAATGAGCGTCGTTGCACGATCATGACCTTTAGTAACATATTTAAACAAATATTTCACCACCTTCTCTCGTGCACAGCGCTCGACATTTATATGCGCATCAAAACAGACAATGTAATCGCGATTATACGGGATGATCTGTTGTCTACTGTGTGGCCGTTTATTACAACCTTCATCCCATCATTCCTATGCATGTACGATAGAAATCTATTTTCATCTATTGTTGTCTCGTTACAAAATTTCTTTGGGTAGTTCTTTGAGCATCTATCGTTGACCATGCACGGAGCGTTTGGATTCATATTGCCATAAGAGTCATGGATCATGCACCGAACAACAGTTTCATATGCCAGTGGGTCAATATCTTTATCAGGTATTCCAGCACATATGATATCGTCAATGTCTTCAATGGACATTGGTTTGTCTCCTGGGGCCAGAGTAAGTATTATATAGGAATGCGGGAGTCCACGTTTTTGGAACTCCGTGACAGAAATATCTGTTTACACGCGCAAAATCGTGTTAACACAGTTTATAGACTATATACATTCTAAATGAAGGCTGTGGTAGAGGGACGGTGGGCTTAAAGTACCTGTAATCACTGTCCCAAATATCTTTTTCTTCTTCAAATAATCCATAAGTTGCCTTTGTTTTATTCTAAAAACTCTGGCAACTATATCAGGTCTATCTCTTGCACGCTGACCTTTTATCCTTCCAAGATCCTGGCCAGCTAAAATTGGTTGTGAATGTAATGAAAAGATCTGGATATCCAAGAGATCTGCATATTTCCATTGCATCTTGGTAATGCTACACCATGTTTCGTGGGCCACCATAGAAAGAAGATGGTAGAACAAATCTTCGTCTTACTGCTGCTGCTTCAACATCTCCAGCGACAATTGTATCCTCTACACCCTGATATAAGTCAGCGCGCAACTCCTTCTGATGGGTCCTGATATAGAACAATCTGCTATGTTCAATAGCTGCATAGCAATCAACAACAAATTACTGGAACAACCGTCCCCCTTGGAGGAGCGTCTTCCCTTCACCTTCTCTATACTGTAGTCGAAAAGCATAAAACTCTCTCATCGACACCCATTCTCGTGTGGCACTTGTTTCAGAAGTCCGCGATATACCCGTACGCTAACCATCTGTGCCATATGGAAATAATAACGGCTACTGTAAAGGCATGTAAGACGAATGTGCTTCATTAATACGCCTCAGCGTCCCATCACTTTTGTAGACGATAACGTCACGATGTGATACAGATCCACTATTATCACCTATAATTAGTGCTGCAACTTCTGCAGCTGTCGGTGTCACGTACTGTCTTTCACCTCTAGAGTGTCTCAACCGAACATACAAATTTGGTATGTTGTGTTGACTCATCACATCTCGAACACTTCGAAATACTTTTACGTATGGATTAATCTCATTCAACATCGTTTGTAATCCATTCAACGTGACCTCATTGGCTCTCGAATCGTCAACACCTCTGTTTCTTACTACACTCAAGCAATTTTTTAGCTCATGCTTAGTGTCATAAATGTATAGTTGAGCAAATTTAGGTCTTTGACCATCTGATGGAAGTAGTGATCCGATTCTATGATAGTTTTCACCGCTAATCCTGAATGTGTATGGGCCCCCTCCATCTAAAACCGAGTGATCTAATTTCCCTCCCACTGATGTGAATGACAACATAGAATTGTAGGCCCTTACATTTTCCATAAAAGTTGGACTACGAAATTGAGCCTACAAAAACTCAGGTGTTGGTGGTAGCAAAGGTAAAATCACTTCCCTGCCTTGACAGCACAATTGGAATTTTGGATTAGTCAAGGTGCTTTGAGTTGTCTTTTCCTGAATCCACATGAGTGCGTGACACGCAGAGCATGTAGAGTATCTTTGAGCAAACACTGAGCGTTCTGTGACTTGCCATCTTCTAGAGCGCGTTGTTGAGGTTACTACTAATTTTTTTTTAAAATTACACCTTAGTATTTTCACCAAAAATAGATATAAATTTATTATTTCGTCCACTCCAGTTTCCTAGGAAAAATATTGGTGGGTAAGGGTGGTAAGGAGGAAAAAAATGTACGTGTTCATTTCATGTATGTATGCGCGTGCGGGGACACATGCATGTGGTGTGGTTTTATTTTTCTTGTTTTAGGGTGGAGGGGGTGTCGTGGTCTGTCCAAGGCTGTTTATGTTGTGGGGTGGATGGTGGGCTGGGGCGGCTAGTATTTCATAAACCAACCATTTTGGTACCATATGTTGGAATAAATTATGATCTAAACTGGCATTAATTACAACGACTGGGATGTTTGGTACCTCTCTTATAACGTATATTTGTGCATTACGTGAGAAGACCAAAAGATATGACAAAGAAGAAATCTTTTTAGGAAGTAGTTGTAACATGCATACCATTTTGGGGAGCAACGCTAGAGTTGTCGATTGAAGTTGCCTCCTTTGTGCGGTTGTGATGTGACACAACCTCACCACCACCTTGCATTTCCATGTAATCCTGAGTGTCTGGACCTAAACCATAGAGAAGTTGAAATTAACAATTTTTTATTTAACAATGCAAAATTTGTGATAGTTTCAATTCATCACTCAATAACGATAATAAATCTACGCTTAGTGTCATTTATTTTTTGTTTTGAAACTACCATTTGAAACCCGAGCAATTCCTTGCATGGTTGTTGCACTCCGATAGTCTACATCTCGGATGACTTGTGCCGAATTTACATCTGGAGTCGAACGTGCTTGGTTGGCACGCGACACTGTCTGTAATTGGGGGACATCCGTATGAGCTCGACGTGCTCGTTTCACACGCAAGAGAGAGACTTGCAAACTCCTTGCTTGTCTCTCTATCTGCTTAATTGATGCTCTAATCATTGGTTGCCCATGGTCTTCATTTCATTGAAGCAGTAGTTGTCTCATCCTTCTCAATCTTGCTAGCTTGCTTCTAAGTATCTTGTCCTCTCTCAATGCATCCATTCTGGTATATGAGTATACATAAGAATTTGTTTTGTTCTTTTTTTTTATCATACTATATTTGAAGCTAAATCGTACTTAATGAGCATGTTTATTAAGTACTTTCTTCAGTTTTGGTTAACTTTTGTTCAACTACGAGGTTTTGAGCTATTCTATTTTCTTATGTCGGTTAAAACTTTTTAAACATTATACAATTATCTCATTTCATCTTATCATTTTTCTATATACTTTTTATTGATAGTATCTATATTTTTCTAAAATTTTATTTATCAAAATTACACAAACATGTAGTTAACATTGTGGCATGCCATTTAAATACTTGCACAACCATAGTAAAATTGTATCATGGAATAACAAATTGATCTCAATATACATTCTCTGCATATTCTAATAGTCTACTTTTTTCCTTTTCTCTTTTCTATGTTGAGATTTAATCTTGATTCAACGAATTGGGACACTAGATGTGGAAGAATCTATACATAAATAAATAAAAAGAAGATGAAAAGTGAAAGGTTAGGGGAGTTCCTTCTAAATTATGAGTGATTAAATTAGAAGATGAAAAGTGAAAGGTTAGGGGAGTTACCTTTAGGATATGAATAAATCTGTAATGTTTTTTCTATGTAACAGTACAAATAAGTGCATCTCCTAGTCATTTGAGAATATAATCAATCAAAGAAAAGAGAATGAGTTTTATGAATAGAAGTATTGATTGAGTAGAGAAAAATATAAGAGTGTTTCTCATCTCCACTACCTCATATTCCATAATACTCTAAGTATTTCCACTGAATCTTTTATATTATGTCCATCCCGCAACAAAGTGGTATCAGAGCGGAGGTTCTAAAAGCAGCAACAAGTGGAACATTTCCTATCCCAATGCATATGAAAGACAACTATGAAAAGTGGAGCATCCAAATGAAAAATCTTTCTTGGTGGTCAAGACGTTTGGGAGGCTGTAGAAGAAGAATATGTGGATACAGAAAACTTGGTCAGTTCTAACCAAGCCGTGAAGAAGGCTACCAAAGAAGCTCGAGTGAAAGATCAAAAGGCTCTTTCACCCATCCAACCTGGTGTCGATGACAAAATTTTTTAGAAGATTGTGCAGGCCACCATCGCAAAGAAAGCATTGGATACTTTGGAGAGTGCTTCCAAAGGCATCGACAAGGTGAAAAAGGTGCAGTTCCAAAGCATTCGAGGTGAATTTGAGTCTCCATTAAAGACTCTAAAACAATTTTTGACTACATATCAAGAGTTCTCTTTGTTGTGAACCAACTTGAGAGGAATGGTGAAGAGATGGAAGTTTGTCGAGTGGTCGAGAAGATCCTTTGATTTCTCAATCCAAAATTCGGCCATGTTGTTGTCGACATCGAGGAGTCCAATGACATCGAGACTATGACTGTCAATGAGGTCTCAGGAAAATTGCAAGTCCACGAGGACATGATCAAAAATAGAAACCAAAAGCCTGTCGAGCAAGCTTTTCAGACCAAGACAAATATTAACGAGAGGAAAGACGATGCCAACAAGAATCAAGGTGGTCGAGGCAGAGGTCGTAGACGAGGTCACGGTCGAGATCGTGGTAAAGGCCACGGTAGACAAAATCAGAACAACAATAACGAATCGTGTTCAGAATTTCGTCCATCGAGAGGATGAGGTCAAGGAAGAGGTGGTTATTACCAATGCCAAAACAAGAATGATGTTGAATATTTCACATGTCACCGATATCGACACTACTCTTAGGGGTGTCGAGATGAACCAAAGGAGAAAACATGAAGGCCCACTATGCTGAAGAAAATAAGGTGGGTGATGACACGGTCCTGTTGGCACATGATGGATCAAAAAAAGAGAAATAGAGTACTTGGTAGGTCGATATCGGTTCCAACAATCACATGTGTGGCTATAAACACATGTTCATCAAGATGGATGAAACGGTGACTAGAAACATTATTTTTGGAGACATCTCAAAAATTGCAGTCAAAGGTAAAGGCAAAATTGTGATTCACTTGAAGAATGGAGGCCATCAGTTCATCTCGAATGTTTATTATGTTCCGGAGATAAAGGCAAACATTTTAAGCGTAGGCCAATTGTTGGAAAAAGGGTACAACATCCATATAAAAGATAGAAGTCTTTATTTGAGAGATGATAAAGGGAGCTTGATAGCTCATGTTCCGATGCCGAGCAACAGGATGTTCTAGATGAATATCCATCATGATGTGCCGAAATGTTTGAAGGCATGTATTGATAATCAATCCTTGTTATGGCATTTGAAGCTTGGACATCCCAATTTTGGAGGTCTGAAATTACTGTCGACAAAGAACATGGTAAAGGGGTTGCTATCGATAGACCAGCAAGACCAACTATTTGAGGGTGGTCTTGTCGGGAAGCAACATCGGTAGAGTTTCCCAAAGGAGTTGATATCCAGAGTAAAGGCGTCACTGGAGCTTATACCCACTGATGTTTGTGGTCCAATTGATCCAGCGTCCTTTGGTAAGAACATATATTGTCTACTATTCATTGATGACTATAGTAGGAAAACTTGGGTTTATTTTCTCAAGCAGAAGTCAGAGGTATTTTTAACCTTCAAGAAGTTTAAGACTATTGTCCAGAAGCAGAGTGGATATAAGATCAAAGCAATGAGATCTGATCGAGGAGGAGAGTTCACATCTAAAGAGTTCAAGGCAATCTGTGAAGAGAATGGCATCCGCTGACCGCTTATTATTCCATATTCACCTCCACCGAACGAGGTGGTGGAAAGAAGAATGAATCGATAGTGAACATGACTCGAAACATGTTGAAGAGTAAGAATTTACCTAACGAATTTTGGGCTAAAGTGGTGGATTGTGCCGTCTATCTATCGAATCGATGTCCAACAAGGAGTGTGTGGAATCAAACACAACAAGAGGCTTGGAGTGGGTTCAAGCCAAGTGTGTCTCAATTGAAAGTGTTTGGAAACATTGCATATGTGCATGTTCCTAATCAACAAAGGAAGAAGCTTGATGAGAAAAGTGAGAAGTACATCTTTATCGGATACAGTTAACTATCAAAAGGGTACAAATTATACAACTCTGTTGACAAGAAGATGAAAGTCAGTCGAGACGTGACTTTTGAGGAGAAGAGTTCGTGGACTGGACTAATCGAGACAATGAGCAGTATGTCTTTTATCCAATCGATACGGATAGAAAAGAAATAGAAGAAGAGCCGATGGAACATGTGACTTCCTTGAGTCCCGTATCTCAAACTCAATCGAGTCTAACATCACCATCAGTAGATTATTCTGTCAAGACAGGACCACAAGGTAAGATCTTTAGAGGAGATTTATGATGAGTAAAATCAAAACCAAAACATGTTATGTCTCTTTGCCCATAATAAGCCAATTAATTTTAACAAGGCATCAAGAAGTGAAAAATAAAGGAAGGCCATGAATGAAGAGATCGATGTCATTGAGAAAAATGATACTTAAGAACCGACCACTCTTCAATCGGGAAACAAACCTATCGATGTAAAATGGGTTTACAAGGTGAAGAAAAATTACAAAGGCGATATACAAAGCAAGGCTTATTGTCAAATGATACAAGCAAAGGGCTAGAATCAACTATGATGAAGTCTTTGTCCCAGTTGCTTGGTTGGAATGATACGACTTTTGATATCTCTAGCAGCTCTAAACAAGTGGAAGGTCAATCAAATGGATGTGAAGTCCGCCTTCCTTAATGGTTTTCTTGATGAAGAGGTGTATATCGAACACCCAAAAGATATGTTGTTCAAGGCCATGAAGACAAATTATTAAGGCTGAAGAACGTCCTATATGGTTTGAAGCAAGTGCCAAGGGCATGGAACAGTCGCATCGACAAGTACTTTCAAGAGAAAGGCTTTAAAAAGTGCTCACATGAGCATACACTCTACGTCAAGATAATGGAAAATATGACATCTTGATAGTCTGTTTATATGTCGATGACTTAATTTTTGCAGGAAGCATTGTGAAGATGTTTGATGATTTCAAGAAGGAAATGGCCAAGGAGTTTGAAATATTGCAACCCAATCAGTATCCCAGCGAGACGGAAAAGAAGTTGATGAGACACATTAAAGGAGATACAGTCGATCCAACCTTGTTCAAAAGCTTGGTTGAAAGTTTGGGGTACTTGACGTGCACTAGGCCTAACATTCTATATGCAGTCGGTTTTGTCAGTCAACAGATAGAGAATCTGACAACTTATCACTTCGAAGTATCGAAAAGGATACTTCAGTACATTAAATGTACTATTGATCTTGGTATATTTTATCCTGCATCAGGTGAAATGAAATTAGTGGGATATAGTGATAGTGATGGGCTAGAGACGTGGATGATCAGAAAACCATAACTGGATTCGTTTTTTTATTTTAGTGAAGCAGCATTCACATGGACATCGAAGAAGCAATCAATAGTGACGCTGAATATGAGAGTGCAACATCGAGTGTTTGCCATGTGATATGGCTAAGGAGTTTGCTCAAGGAGCTCAATTTTAATCAAGATGAATCAACATAAATTTATGTCGATAACAAGTCAGTCATAACCCTTACAAAGAATTCAGTCTTTCATAATCGAAGCAAGCACGTCGTAGCACAATATCATTTCATTCGAGAAAGCATAGCCAAGAAAAAAGTCCGAGTCAAGTTTGTGAAGTCTGAAGATCAAGTTGCGGATATTTTCACAAAGCCCCTAAAAAAAGAAGTCTTCGAGAAGCTAAGGAATTAACTTGGAATGCGAGAATCAAGCTTAAGGGGGCGTGTTGAGAGTTAATCTTGATTCAATGAATTGGGACACTAGATATCGAAGAATCTAGACATGAATAAATGAAGAAAAGGTGAAAGTGAAAGATTATGGGACTTACTTCTAAGTTATGAGTGATTAAATGAGAAGATGAAAAGTGAAAGGTTAGCGGAGTTATCCTTAAGATATGAATGAGTCTTTAATGTCTTTTTTACATAATAGTATAAATAGGCACATCTCCGACCTAGTCATTTGAGATTGTAATCAAATGAAAAGAGAGTGAGTTTTATTAATAGAAGTGTTGATTGAGTAGAGAAAAATATAAGAGTGTTTCTCCTCTCCACTACCTCCTCTTCCATAATACTCTAAGTATTTCCGCATTATCTTTTATATTGTGCTCATCACGCAACATTTTATGTACGAAATAAATTTATAATTTATGTTCCTCTATACGAAAAGGGATAACTTATTATGTGAAAGTTCTCCATATAGAAATAAGGGTCAGTATCTTTTATAAAAAAATAATCATAAAAATATAGATTGTCTAATAATCCGCACATTTTATTTTAGAGTCAGAATTTTTGAAGTAGATGGCTTTTAATAAAATTTGTCCCTTGTTTGGCACGGTTTTCGAGCTAGTAATAAATAGCTTTACGAGTATCACACATTTAAATCATTGTCCTCAGATTTGTCAAAAGAAATGTTAAAAGAAAATCCCATGCTGCCCACAATTTCGGTCTCAGGTCAGCTCCCCCATTTTGTCCAAGATGCATGGCATGGGATTCTAACAAACATAAAAATCTCGTAGAATGCCTAACCGTACGCTGATAAACGTGGGTTTTAGACACAAAAAATGTGGTTTAATGTTAAACGTGGCAAAGATCAGACTCATGCATGCAAATTCACGTGGCATGAATCTGTGTAAATCTTCAGCCTCTGAAGGTGTTTATAAACAGGGAATCCAGAAAAATGAGAGAGACAGGGAGAGATGGAGAATGCAAACCATTCTCCTTCAACGGAGAAACACCCTCTTCCCGTGAATACCCCTACACCTAGAAAAGCTGGTGGTTGGAGATCGGTGAAGTACATCATTGGTAATGTCTATAAAACTTTCAAAAGCATAAATCGTGCCCTCTTTGCTTTCCCGTTTAATTAGTTCGTCGTTTTGTCAAATCGGTTTGATTACCATTGTTGTTTTCTGGAAATTACAGCCAAGTTTTTGCGCTGGAACAAACTGAATCTGAATAGGAGAAACTGGAAATGAAATTAAAGCTAAAATGATAACGTAGAACAGCTGCATGGGTGTCCTAGCAGGCCTTAAAATTTTGTGGATGCCAAAGGTTATAAAGTTGCTAATGTAGAGGTTTCACATAATTTGTCTTTTGAAGGTAACGAGGCATGTGAGAAGTTGGCGTCCATGAGCTTGGTGTCCAACATCACAGTGTATTTGCGTACAAAATACAACCTGAGTGGCATACTGTTGGTTAATGTGGTAACTATATGGTCTGGCACCTGCAACATTGCATCAGTAGCTGGTGCTTTGATCTCTGATGCTTATCTTGGCAGATATCTCACTCTCCTCTTCGGCTCCATCGCTTCTCTTCTGGTGCGAAATCTTCTACTCCACCTAATTATGATATCCGTCTTCTCCATCATTCGATTCCCGTAACCTCATTTTCAAATTAAAGTTTGATCATTTTTACATGACTTATATCGTAGATCTTGCGAGTTTTTGTATCCATCTATGGGTGCAAGGCCCCTGCATGTTCAATAAATCTGTAACTTTTTCACTTGCCATTACTCTTGCATCTTTGAACTAAACAAAATCAGCAACATCTCGTTCAATAGACTTGGTTGCCGTTACATTCTTAATCTCAAAAGAGGGGGAAAAAAGGACTAAGGATTTCCCATTACGTGTCTACTTTTGTCTTCTTACATTGCTTTATCAAAAGTTGTATTTTCAAAGCCTATCCAGTTGTTTTAGTGTCATAAGCATGACTTCGATCTTGAATTGAAAACAGTGAATCTTTTCCCTGTATAATTGAACAGGGGATGGCAACTTTAGCCCTAACAGCAGGCATGCCTAAACTAAGACCACCCCCTTGCAATGAGCAAGTCAATTGCATTCAACCTCAAAAATGGCAGATGGGTGTCCTTTACACGGGTTTCGGGTTACTAGCTATTGGAGCAGGCGGCATCAGACCTTGCAACATTGCATTCGGTGCAGATCAGTTCGATACAAACACAGAAAAGGGAAAGAAGCAACTCGATAGCTTTTTCAATTGGTGGTGGTTATCATTTTCGCTTGCTCTCTTGATAGCTCTCACGGGAGTAGTCTATATTCAGACTTATGTCAGCTGGACTCTAGGTTACGCCATTCCAGTCGCCTGCTTTGTCCTATCGATAACAGCTTTCCTAATGGGACGCCATGTCTACGTATATAAAAAGCCTCAAGGAAGCGTTTTTGTGGACATGTTGAAGGTGATGGTGGCTGCTTTTCGCAAAAGAAAGACAACCATAGAATTGAGTCATTGCCATTCTTTTCATGATCCTGCACCCTCAGATCCACAAGCATCAAAGTTGCCGCGAACCAATAGGCTGAAGTGCCTTGATAAGGCTGCTATTCTAACTGCTCCAAGTGATATGAACGTTCCAGGGCAAAAGAGTAGTTGGATATTGTGTACTTTGCAACAAGTGGAGCAATTGAAATGCTTGGTGGGAGTTGTTCCGGTCTGGATATCAGGAATCGGTGGTTTTGTCGCCATCGACCAACAAGGCACATTTGGTGTCCTCCAGGCGCTTCAAATGGAAAAATCAATCGGACATCATTTTAAGATTCCGCCCGCTTGGTTGACCATCGCGTCCATGCTCGCGCTATCGATATGGGTTATTGTCTACGAAAGCATTTACATCCCCGTTGTGAAGAAGATACTTGGAAGGGACGCGAGAATACCCATCAGGGAACGAATTAGAATTGGCATTGTCGTCTCCATCCTTTGCATGATACTATCTGGGCTCGTCGAGAAGAAACGCCGCGAATCAGCTTTGAGTCATGGCTCTTTCGTCTCACCTATTTCAATGGCATGGCTCTTGCCTCAGTTCGCCCTATCCGGCTTAACCGAAGCTTTCATATGCATTGCCATCATGGAATTTCTGACTGCACAAATGCCGGAGAGCATGAGGAGTATTGCGGGCTCACTCTTCTTCATCAGCTTATCGTTGGGAAGCTACGTCAGCTCGCTTATACTGAATGTTATTCACAGTTTAACTGGGAAGAACGGCACGCCATGGTTGGGTGGACATGATCTTAATCAGAATAGGCTTGAGTACTACTACTACATAATTGCGGCTTTAGGAGCCTTAAACTTCATCTACTTCACCTTTTTTGCTAGCAATTACATATTTTGCGACAAGGTCGAGAGTGCAACTGATAATGTGGCTAAAGGTGAGAAGAAGGTTGAGGAAACAGAGTTGGAGATGGTTTGATTTTTTCAGGAATGTAATATAATTGCTTTGTAATAGATTCCTATGACCTTTGGCCTCGTGGAAAACGTTTTCAATCTTCCCTTTTATCATATTCTTATTTTGACCTTATTTCGATGGATAAATCTAAAAAAAAAGTTATTTTAAGTGTTGTGTTTTGCTCTTACCTGATAGAAGGAAAATCCTACTTAAGAGACTCCCATAATGTGCTGTGACAGCCTAATGTGGAACGAATAGTAATGCTTGGAGCAACGAGATTGGTTCCAGATCCTCCAACGCGAGATTCCAGTTTCACCAAAGCCGGTTAAGGTACTGTTGGCACCATTATTCTCACAAACTAGCCTAGAATCCCGTCGGTTAAGGTACTGTTGGCACCATAATTCTCACAAACTAGCCCAGAATCCCGTGCCAAGCACGGGACAGTTTATTAACAATAATTTATTTTAGTAGTCTTGAAATACATAATAAAATAGGGCAAATTACACTTATATCCCTGAGGTTAGGGTATAATTACAGTCAAGGACAACGAGTTTCAAAATGTAACATTCCGTGACCAAACACTTTTAAAATGTATCAGCCGTGTCCATCCGTTAGGGTTCCGTCCAAAAATTGTACTTTTTGTATGATGTCATCAATATATATTTTTAAAATGACGATACTACCCCTTCTACTGTATATACTGAATATTTTTAAAAAATTTAAATTAAAATTTCAAACCTTAATTTAAAGTCACAATTAGGATATTATTGAAACCCTAATTTCCAAATTAGGATTTTCTTGGAACCCTAATTTGCAAATTAGGGTTTCCCTGAAACCCTAATTTGCAAATTAGGCTTTTCCTGAAACCCTAATTTGCAAATTAGGGTTTCCCTGAAACCCTAATTTCCAAATTAGGTCCAATCCCTCACCCCCGGCAGCCCCTTACCTCCCCGCCGGCAACCCCTTCCCTCTCCGCCGGCAGTCCCCTTCCCCGTCGGTAGCCCCTTCCCTCACCACGGCAGCCCCTCCCTCCCCGCCAGCAGCCCCTTCCCTCCCCGTCGGCAGTCCCCTTCCCCGCCAACAACCCCTTCCCTCACCCCGGCAGCCCCTTCCCTCCCCGCCGACAGCCCCTTCCCTCCTCGCAGTCCCCTTCCCCGCCGACAGCCCCTTCCCTCACCCAGACAGCCTCTTCCCTCCCCGCCGACAGCCCCTTCCCTCACCTCGGTAGCCTCTTCCCTCCCCGCCGGCAGTCCCCTTCCCCGCCAACAGCCCCTTCCCTCACCCCGGCAGCCCCCTTCTCCTTCGACAGATCCACCACTGGCGACGTCGCCATCACTCTTCATCCTCCATCTCTTCTCTCCTCCCACGCAGTAGGGGTGCGGCGATTGGGGGCTGTCCTTGACCCCGTTCATGCAGAAGTAACAGAAATGGGGTTAGGGGTTGCGGGGGTGGGGGTGGGGGGGGGGGGGGGTGCTGGTTGTGGGGATAGGAAGAATAAACAGTAAATTAAGTGGGTAATTTATTTTAAAGTCGGGGGCAATCAAGTCTTTTTGTCAAAACCGTTAAGTATTTTTGTATTCTGTTTGTCAGTGGACATAAGTGTTACATTTTGAAACTTTGTGTCATCACGTGTAATTACCCCCAAACCTCGGGGACATAGGTGTAATTTGCCCAATAAAATATCTTGCACAATTTTATAATTTTATGATTATTTTATCAAAAATAGTTATTTTAATTTTGGCCTAAACTTTATTGTAATAAAATAAATTAACCATTCTAGTCAAATATCAATAAGCAATGTTCTTGTGCATATCTGCTAATTCTGATTGGGTAGCTATATAGATGTACAAAAATTAAAAGCTTATTTAGTACACAAAAAAGAAAAAGTAAATTCTACTGATAAAAATATGCGGAGAACATATTGAGATCAATTTGCTATTGCATAAGACATTTTTATTATTTTCTACGTATCTTTTAAAAAAAATTGTACCTTTGAATGGGTTGTCCATAACATTAGTTATATATTAATTTAATTTGGATAGAGAAATTTTTGGTCCATATAATTGTTTATACCATATTATAAAAGTTAATCAACAAAACTAATAAAGTAAAGATGGTGTGACATTTTTAGAAGCAGACAAAATAGTAATCAGTGCATGAAGTAATTATATAAAGTTTAAAAAGTCTAACCAACATGACTATATACGATAGCTCAAAACCTCGTAGTAAGGAAATTACTAAACAAAATTTAACCAACATTTCACAAAGTATACAATAAGCATTCTTACTAAGTAAGATTTATCTTCAGATATAATAAGGATTTCAATCCATGTTTTAATCTACATTCATCATACAATAACTAATATCTTTTTATATTTTATATGCAATTCTATTCAAAATTATAAAAGTTAACATAATTAAAATCATAAATGGCATATTGCTAATGCAGAATTTAGAATGCTTAATAGTTAATTACTCACAATAAAAATACCATATAAAAAAATTAGTTCAAAACTTTTTCAACATAAAATTAGTTGAATTTAAGAAAAGCTTACGTAATTAAGGTTTTAAATTTACACTATTTTTTTAATGTATCTCATATAGAATCTGTATATTATGCTATTTTTACATTTAACCAATGCGACTAAATAGGATATCGCAAAACTTTAGAGTAAGGAAATTATTGACCAAAATTTTTAATCAAAATAGTTATCAAGTTAGATTCATATTTGAATTTAGAGAAAACTTAAATATGAATTTGAAATAGAACCTAATTTTTCTTATTAAATCTCTTAAATAATTATTTTTTACAGTTAATATTTCATGCTAGAGAGCTTTTTTGATATATAATATTCTAATAAAGTCATGACATCTTACTATATTTGTTGATTTAATTAATTACAAAATCAAGGACCCCGTTCAAAATAATGTTCGGAGATCTTTAGTAATAATAATATGTTTAACATTAGTTTTTATAACTCTTATTATATTAGAAACACAATGCAATAAGGTGTCATGATTGCATTTCTCGCCTCAGTTATTAATTATTATAACTGTTTGGAGATCTTTAGTAATATTAATGTGTTTAACATTAGTTTTTATAACTCTTATTATATTAGAAACACAATGAATAAGGTGTCATGATTGCATTTCTCGCCTCAGTTATTAATTATTATAGCTCAGGATTCCGAGTCAAGTTCGAGTAAGTTAATAAAATATTTTAAAAAATTACAAAAAGTGTATCAATGAATACCACATTTCAAGAAACAAAAAGAGATTTACATCTTATGGGAAAAAAATCTACTTGTGCTAAAACTATAATTGCAGTTAGTAAAAAAAATTTAATATTTTATTTATAACAATTTCAAGTAACTTCTCAAGACTATATTATTATTAAGTTATTTTAGTGGCCCAATTTGATTCATTTAAAAACCAAGTCTATTAGCTTGAAAAGTTAGGTTATGAGTACTCTGCAAAATTATTTAGACATAAAAATTATATTTCTATCAAAATTTAAATTAATTATTAGATCACGTTTTTATTTTATATCCCATAAGTTATTTTTTGGGTCAATGAATTTTAATTTTCATATTTAAAAACACTTTCAAGAACATAATTATCAAAACAAAGTTTTAATAAATTAGTATATTGATTAGATAGAGTTTTAGAAGGATTATAATTGGTTTTTAAATTAAATTTTTTCTTCTAAATCTAAAGTATTATTTTCGTTTTTTATATATATGAGTTTTTATATTCATATTAGAGAGTAGTTTTGAAGATACAATAGTGAATATTAAGTCCTAATAAATTTGCATAATGATAAAGTTGAGTTTGAGAATGATTAGAATAAGTTTTTTAATTTTAAATACATAATTGTCAAAAAGAAGTCTTAATAGATTAGTACATTGATTAGGCAAAATTTTAGAATGATTAGAGTTAGTTTTTAAATTAAATAGGACTTACTAATATAAAAGATAATTAATCTGGTGACGTGTCATATAAAGAAGCGATGATGTGTCACGTAAAGAAGTTATTAATGTCTTTCTCGCTTCGCTTATTATATATTACTAGCCCAGAATCTCGTGCCAAGCACGAGACAGTTTATTAACAATAATTTATCTTAGTAGTCTTGAAATGCATAATAAAATATCTTGCACAATTTTATAATTTTATGGTTATTTTATCAAAGATAGTTACTTTAATTTTGGCTTGAACTTTCTTGTAATAAAATAAATTAACTTTTCTGGTCAAATATCAATAAGCAATGTCCTTGTGCATATCTGCTAATTCTGATTGGGTAACTATATAGATTTACAAAAATTAAAAGCTTATTTAGTACACAAAAAAAAGTAAATTCTACTGATAAAAATATGCGGAGAACATATTGAGATCAATTTGCTATTGCATAAGACAATTTTATTATTTTCTACGTATCTTTTAAAAAAAAATTTGTACCTTTGAATGGGTTGTCCATAACATTAGTTATATATTAGTTTAATTTTGATAGAGAAAGTTTGGTCCATATATTTGTTTATAGCATGTTATAAAAGTTAATCAACACAACTAATAAAGTAAGGATCGTGTGACATTTTTAGAAGCAGAGAAAATAGTAATCAGTGCATGAAGTAATTATATAAAGTTTATAAAGTTTAACCAACATGACTATATACGATAGCCCAAAACCTCGTAGTAAGAAAATTGCTGAACAAAATTTAACCAATGTTTCACAAAGTATACATTAAGCATGCTTACTAAGTAAGATTTATCTTTAGATATAATAAGGATTTCAATCCAAGTTTTAGTCTACATTCATCACACAATAACTAATATCTTTTTAGATTTTATATGCAATTCTATTCAAAATTATAAAAGTTAACATAATTAAAATCATAAATGGTATATTGCTAATGCAGAATTTAGAATGCTTAATAGTTAATTACTCACAATAAAAATACCATAGAAAAAACTTAGTTCAACATAAAATTAGTTGAATTTAAGAAAAGCTTACATATTTAATGTTTTAAATTTACACTATTTTTTTAATGTATCTGCATATTATGGTGTTTCTACATTTAACCATTGCGACTAAATAGGATACCGCAAAACTTTAGAGTAAGGAAATTAATGAACAAAATTTTTAATCAATATAGTTATCATGTAAGATTCATATTTGAATTTAGAGAAAACTTAATTATGAATTTGAAATAGAACCTAATTTTTCTTATTAAATCTCTTAAGTAATTTTTACAGGTTAATATTTCATGTTAGAAAGCTTTTTTGATATATAATATTCCAATAAAGTCATAATATATTACTATACTGATTAGAAAATTTTAAATATTTTAAATTGATTTTTGAATTGCATAAGGCTAATTATTTAAATGTCTACTATATTTGTTGATTTAATTAATTACAAAATTAAGGACCCCGTTCAAAATAATGTTTTGAGATCTTTAGTAATATTAATGTGTTTAACATTAGTTTTTATAACTCTTAATATATTAAAAACACAATGTAATAAGGTGTCATGATTGCATTTCTCGTCTCAATTATTAATTATTATAGCTCAGGATCCTGAGTCAAGCTCGAGTAAGTTAATAAATTATTTTAAAAAGTAACAAAAAGTGTATAAGTGAATACCACATCTCAAGAAACAGAAAAAGATTTACATCTTATGAAAAAAAAAATCTACTTATGCTAAAACTATAATTGCAGTTAGTAAGAAAATTTTAATACTTTATTTGTAACAGTTTCAAATAACTTGTCAAGACTATATTATTATTAAGTTCTTTTAGTGGCCCAAGATTCATTTAAAAATCAAGTCTATTAGCTTGAAAAGTTAGGTTAAGAGTACTCTGCAAAATTATTTAGACATAAAAATTAGGATTCTATCAAAATTTAAATTAATTATTCGATCACGTTTTTTATTTTATATCGCATAAGTTATTTTTTGGTCTATGAATTTTAATTTTCATATTAGAAAACACTTTCAAGAACATAATTGTCTAAATAATGTCTTAATAGATTAATATATTGATTAGATAGAGTTTTAGAAGGATTATAATTGATTTTTAAATTAAATTTTTTCTTCTAAATCGAAAGTATTATTTTCGTTTTTTATATATATGAGTTTTTATATTCATATTAGAGAGTAGTTTTGAAGATACAATAGTGAATATTAAGTCCTAATAAGTTAGTATAATGATAAGGTTGAGTTTGAAAATGATTATAATAAGTTTTTGAATTTTAAGGACATAATTGTCAAAAAGAAGTCTTAATAGATTAGTATATTGATTAGGCAGAATTTTAGAAAGATTAGAGTTAGTTTTTAAATTAAATAAGACTTACTAATATAAAAGATAATTAATCTGGTGACGTGTCATATAAAAAAGCGATGATGTGTCGCGCAAAGAAGTTATCAACGTATTTCTCGCTTCGCTTATTATATATTACTAGTCCAGAATCCCGTGCCAAGCACGTGACGGTTTATTAACAGTAATTTATTTTAGTAGTTTTGAAATGTTTAGTAAAATATATTGTATAATTTTATGATTATTTCATCAAAGTTAGTTACTTTAATTTTGGCTTGAACTTTCTTGTGATAAAATGAATTAACCCTTCTAGTGAAATATCAATAAGCAATGTTCTTGTGCATACTTGCTAATTCTGATTTAGGTAGCGTTTGGTAACACTTCCAGTTTTTGTTTTCTGTTTTTAAAAAATCAAAATCAGTTTAATTAAATTTGTTTTTTTACAAAAATAAATTGGTGTTTGATTACCCAAATTTTTTTTTTTTAGTTTTTTCTTTTGAGTGTTTGATAACCCATATTTGTTTTTTTGAGTTTTTTCTTTGGTGGTGGTTTGCGGTGGCGGTGGCTGCTGGCCACTGAAGCAAGCTGCCGGTCGCCGGCGATGGATGGTGGCTGCCGGCGGTGGGACGGTGGTGTTGGCGGTGGTCTCAAAATAAAAACCAAAACCGAAAACTCCTTTTTGGAGTTTTAAAAAATAACCCTATTTTAAAAACTGGTTTTTAAAACTGAAGAAAAAAAAACGAAAATTATGTGCCAAAAGCGTTTATTTTCTCCAGTTTACAAAACTGAAAAAATAATGGTTACCAAACAGAGCCTTATTAGTAACTACATAGATGAACAAAAATTAAAAATTTATTTAATACACAAATAAAAAAAAGTAAACTGATAACAGAGAACATATTGAGATTAATTTCCTATTGCACAAGACAATTTTATTATTCTCTAAGTATCTTTTAAAAATAATTTGTACCTTTGAATGAGTTGCTCATAACGTTAATTACATATTAGTTTTTTTATAGAGAAAAGTTTGGTCCATATATTTGTTTATAGCATGTGATTTACAAAAGTCAATCAACACGACTAATTAAGTAAGGATGATGTGCCATTTTTAAAAGTAAATGTAATCCAACAACAAAGTATACAAAGAAAATAGTAATCAGTGTATGAGGTAATTACATAAAGTTTAAAAAGTTTAACCAACATGACTATATAGGATAATTCAAAACATCGTAGTAAGGAAATTGTTGAAGAAAATTTAACCAAGATTTCATAAAGTATACAATAACCATGCTTACTAAGTAAGATTTATCTTCAGATATAATAAAGTTTTCAATCTAAGTTTTAGCTAGTCTACATTCATCACAACATAATTAATATCTTTTTAGATTTTATATGCAATATTCAGAATTATAAAAATTAACATAAAATCATAAATGGTATATTGCTAATGCAAAATTTAGAATGCTTAAGAGTTTAATTACTCACAATAAAAATACCATAAAAAATAATTCGTTCAAAACTTTTCAACATAAAATTAGTTGGATTTAATAAATGCTCACATAATTAAGGTTTTAAATTTACACTATTTTTTTCAATATATCTCATATATAATCTACATATTATGGTATTTCTACATTTAACCATTGCGGGTAAATAGGATCGCGCAAAACCTTAGAGTAAGGAAATTACTGACCAAAATTTTTAACCAACATATTTATCAAATTAGATTCATATTTGAATTTCAGAAATTGAAATAGTACCTAAATTTTCTTAAATATGAATTCGCTATATAATATTCAAATAAAGTCTGATAGGTTAGTACATTGCATAAGGACTATTATTTAAATGTTTACTATATTTGCAGATTTAATTAATCACAAAATTAAGGATCCCGTTCAAAATAATGTTTGAAGATCTTTAGCAATATTAATATGTTTAACATTGGTTTTATTACTCTTTTTATATTAGAAACACAATGCAATGAGGTGTCATGAGCTATCATTGCATTTCTCGCCTCAGTTATTAGATATTATAACTCAGGATCCCGAGTCAAGCTCGAGTAAACTAATAAAATATTTTAAAAAAAAAAAAAAAGTGTATCAATGCATACCACATTTTAAGAAACAAAAAGAGATTAACATCTTATGAAAAAAAGAAATCTGCTTTTACTAAAACTATAATCGTTGGTAAGAAATTTTTAATACTTTATTTGTAACAGTTTCAAGTAATTTGTCAAGACTATATTATTATTAATTTTTTTTAGTGGTCCAACCTCTAACCTTTCAAAACCAAGTCCCTTAGCTTGAAAAGTTAGGTTAAGATTTCTTTATCTTAGGAATCATAAATGTCATAGTCCATTCTTATCTTTTTCATGAGTCAATGTTTCAAGAAATCACCAACATTAAGATACGAACATGATATCCAGTAGAATATTTTTTTCGTCTCTTATACACATTTAAAATTGCAGTCTTGATTAGATGGTCATACAATTATTGCAGAATATTTGTATATGTATATATGTTTGATTTAATTCCTCTCAACTGTAAGTTTAAATAACAATGAGTACATTGTGTTACAATGTCGTCACTAGATTTTTACGTTCTTTAAGCTTTTCTTTTATGTCGCTAGATTTTTACGTTCTTTAGACTTTTCTTTTACATCGTCAAGCGGTACCGTAACATAATATACTCATTATTCTTACAGTTCAAAGGAACTAAAGCAAACATATATGCGTAGGCAAATATTACGCAAGAATTGCATGACAATCTAATCAAAGTTTTAATAGTCAAAATCAAAGCATGATACGTAAATATATGTCTGTCGCATAGAGTTTAAACGTTGTACAATAAGTTTTCTAAATTTATAAGATTTATAAATATCGCGATAATTATACCACAAATTTTTTAACAATAAATTGTAGTAAAGAGTTTGATTTGTTTTCCAAATCCTTATATATGGAATATAACCAGTTTGATGGTCGTGAGGTCTTATTTAAAAATGATGACTTATAGTTCGTTTATGTATATATTATATCAAATTATTCATTTTTAACGATGACTATCTTATGTATATTATGTATATGTTTATATATATGAATAATGACAGTACGTTTAACCAATTAGAATGTTATTTTTTTTCATTCTAATTCTAATATGTTATTTCGTTTTTTGATATATGAATTTTTATATTCACATTAAGGACTGGTTTTAAGAATGCAATAGTCAAGTTTAAGTCATAATAAGTAAGTATAATGATTAGGTTGAGTTCTAAAATATTTAGAATTAATTTTTAAATCATACAACCCTCATTATTCTTGCGAAATTAATCAAATTTAAAAATAAGGTACCTATCAAAGTTCAAATCAATTGTTAAATAATGTTTTTTCTAAGTCTCGTAAATTGTTTAATCTTAATTGTAACATCAATTTTTTTTTCTAAATCAAAAGTACTATTTTCATTTTTGTGTGTGTGTGTGTGAGCTTTTATATTCATATTAGAGAGTAGTTTTGAAGATATAATACTTTTAAGGACATAAATGTCAAAATAAAGTCTTAATAGATTAGTATATTGTTTAGGTAGAGTTTTAGACTTATTAGAATTAGTTTTTAAATTAATTTTTTTTCTTCTAAATCAAAAGTATTATTTTCTTTTTATATATATATATATATATATATATATATATATATATTCATATTAGAGAATAGTTTTGAAGATACTATAGTCAATATTAAGTCCTAATGAGTTAGTATGATGATAAGATAGAGTTTTAAAATGATTAGAATTAGTTTTTAAATTTTAAGGACATAATTGTTAAAAAGAAGTCTTAATAGATTAGTATATTGATTACGTAGAATTTTAGAATGATTAGAATTAGTTTATGACTTACTAATATAGAAGTTAATTAATCTTAAAATAAGGATCTGATAACGTGTCATATAAAAAAGCGATGATGTGTCTCGCAAAGAAGTCATCAATGTCTTTCTCGCTTCGCTTATTATATATTATTTAGATACCATATGGACACGTGGCATTATGATAACCACAAAGAAGTACATTAATAAAGGAAGTGAGAAAAGCACAACTGTTACGTTTATCATCAGTTACCAAATGAAAAGGGGAAGATAAGTGATTAAAAGAGAAAACGCGGGAATCAAAATATTTGAATGACCCGTACAAAGAGGAACACCGCCGAAGGCACGACCAAAATCAACAATATCGGACAACGTGAAGACAGGGCAAACAGATCGGAAGCAACGGTTGATAAGCAGTTTCTGAAGTAGACAGTTATTAGCACGATTGAGAAGACTTTGGATGAAAACGGTCGATCATGGAGCCTAAGAAGTTATTCCTAATAACGATAAGGATGAGCATTTGCAGAAAAGGGACAGTCACGAATGATGCAAGTATAAAAGGATAGCAAGGCAACAGGGAAAAAGGGTCGTCAATCCATCAACAAAACTAGAATAGGAAGATAGTCTGTTTAGATTTTTTAGTCAATGTATTGGATGATTTGTTTTGTATCGGTAGGAAATACAATTCGTTGTCGTAACCATGGTCGTTGTATTGTAAGGATTGTCTTTATTATCTCAGTGGGTGCATCGTCTTTAGATTTGTTCAGCATATTATTCTCGATTAGTTTTCCTTTTTAGGGAAGTTCTCAGGCCCAAGAGGCAAAAAAGATCTCGCACTGTTCATCGGTTGTGTCACAGATGCACAATCGATAGTGAGTTTGTCCAGTAGCGCAAACAGGTACATTTTCCCCTCCTATCGAATTGGTATAAAAGGAGTTAAGGTGCCTTAGATCTTGCTACCAAATTTGTGTGATCAGGTAGACGCTCGTATTCAAATAAGAATACAAAATTTGCAACTTTTACTTTCCAAAATGAATGTGTTTATTGCAACCTCTCTCGTAGGAAAGCAAGAGGCGCAACCATAAATCGGCTTGTAACAAAGAAGTCGTACCGGTCCGGCCCACAAATCTGAAGAATATACCCGTCTTTATTCTGGCGATAAATTAGTTTGCCCTTGTTCGAGGTTTTAGAGTCCTTTGATTAGTAATTTTACTTTTTACATTGTTTTCGTTTTGCTACGGTATTTATGTCAGTTATGTGATTTGAATGGGAAAACAACCCGGTTGGTTTATCACGCATTACATCTCCTTCCAAGTAGCAAATTTTTTTGCTGCTATACTCGTGTTTGTAAGAGGATGTCTATAACTTCTATATAGCAATAATTGATAATCCTTATATACTTCAAGCAGCATTTCTTTGTGACATTAAAAAAGTTATGTTACGAATTATCTTGGAAGGTGTCAACAGGACATGGTTAGCAATTGTATGCATTTTCTACAAACTACGTAGCAGCCAAAATTATGATTCATACTATTTACCCAAGGATTCCTTAACACGCGTGACATAATTTAAGCATAAGGTTGTACAGTAATATCGAGGTTTAGGAGGCAGAGTCTTTAACAAAGTAAAAGAAGAAAACCAGCATACAAAACAAACACAAAATACGAGATTTTACAAGGTTAATTAATATGGTTATGTTCCAAGATCATGAATTGTTTGCAATTTCACTACACTCGGCAGTTATTGACAATGAAAAAACTCTCTTACCCCCACTAAATATTGTCCTTCTCACTCGTTCTTATAACTTTTAAACAAAAACTACAAGATATATAAGAGAACCCTTAAAGCAAAAAACCCCGTACGCTTACCATATTTATTTTCTGTTTTCATTTTCTGTTTTCATTTTCACGATTTTCATATTCAGTTTGAAAACATGTTCCTGTACTTTTATCATTTTCACAAAAAAAAATTTAGCTATTTTTTCTTATATTGGGTTAAGTTTGAGTGAAAAAAAGCTGAAAATACATTTTAGGTGTTTTCAGTTTTTTGTTACTATTTGAGTAATTTTATCCAAAACGAAAACAGAAAATGGTAAAAGTACGCAAAAAAAGAATCTTTTTCATCATCATTGCTAAAAACAGAAAACGAATATGGTAAACGTACGGGACCGTACCTCCACTCTTCACTCCGTGTACCCAGCTTACTCGGCGACAAGCAAGATCCCCAAAATTGGGAATTGGCGAAAAGTGCGTTGAATAATTTACCTTTTTAAAAAAAATTAGGCTCCACGTATAACAATATATATGTTCAAAAACAATTCATTAAGAGCCATAGGCACGCATTACAAAAAAGTAAGTAACAATTTTCAAGCTGAACTAGAGGACCTGTATGACATAGTTTTTTTTTTTCCAGTTTTGAAAATTGGCAAAAAAAAAAAGTTGCGTTTGGTAACTTTTTTTTTTTCTTCTTCAGTTTATTAAACTGAAGAAGAAAAAAAAACTCTAAAAATGAGTTTTTTTTTTTAGACCACCACCACCACCCTCCCACCATCGGCCGCCGGCGACCACCTCCAGAGACCACTGCCGGCCGGCGATCACCTCCTTCTACCACCACCGTCAGTTGCCAGCGGCCAACACCGGCCACCACCGCCGGCGGCCACCTCTGGCGACCACCGCCGACTGCCACTGCCACTGCCACCGACAGCCGCCTGCGACCACCGTCGGCCGCCACCACCACCGTCGGTCACCGCCACGCCCCACCACCACCACCGCCACCGCAAACCACCACACAAAAAAAAACTCAAAATAAAAATTGGGTAATCAAACACCCATTTGTTTTTGTAAAAAAAATAAAATTAACTGCTCTTTAAATTTTTTTTGAAACTGAAAAAAAAAATGTGTTATCAAACAGAGCCTCTAGTCTCCAATTTAATTATTTGCCCAACTATATCCATTACTTATTATTATTATTATTATTATTATTGGTGAAGATAGGAATATATACCATAAAGGAAAACGGAAAGTTTACACCAGAACTACAGCACCCAAATGACAAACCCATCCAGAATGACTAAGGCAAGCTACAGTAATAAAAATACCAAGGAAACCTCTAGCGGAAAGAGGAGGGTATCGGCATCTATATATCAGCTGTCCAGGTCTGCCAAAAACCAACACTGCAGCAAGCAAGATGCAAAAGTAGCTAGAGCGCAGTAGCTGGAGCAGATGCAAATCCAAAATCAGTTTAAAAAATCAGTTTTTAAACTGAAAAAGAAAAAAAACCTCTAAAAATGAGTTTTTTTTTTTGAGACCACCACCACCACCCTCCCACCATCGGCCGCCGGCGACCACCTCCAGAGACCACTGCCGGCCGGCGATCACCTCCTGCTACCACCACTGTCGGTTGCCAGCGGCCAACTCCGGCCACCACCGTCGGCGGCAAGCTCCGGTGACCACCGCCGGCGGCAACCTCCAGCGACCACCGCCGATTGCCACTGCTACCGCCAGCCGCCGGCGACCACCGTTGGCCGCCACCAGCCATTGTCAGTCACAGCCACGCCCCACCACCGCCACCGCAAACCACCACAAAAAAAAACTCAAAATAAAAAATGGGTTATCAAACACCCACTTGTTTTTGTAAAAAAAAAAAATTAACTGCTCTTTGATTTTTTAATTTTTTTTTGAAACTGAAAAAAAAAATGTGTTATCAAACAGAGCCTCTAGTCTCTAATTTAATTATTTGCCCAACTATATTCATTACTTATTATTATTATTATTATTTTTGGTGAAGATAGGAATATATACCATAAAGGAAAACGGAAAGTTTACACTAGAACTACAACACCTGAATGACAAACCCATCCAAAATGACTAAGGCAAGCTACAGTAATAAAAATACCAAGGTAACCTCTAGCGGAAAGAGGAGGGTATCGGCATCTATGTATCAGTTGTCTAGGTCTGCCAAAAACCAACACTGCAGCAAGTAAGATGCAGAAGTAGCTAGAGCAGATGAAAGATCCAAAATGCAGTCATTTCCCCGGCTAATATATAAAGAGTGGGTTGTACCAAAAAAAATATAGAGAGTGGGACCTACTGCAACTTGCCAGCAACCCAGTATTGTGCATCAAAGTACGGGAGTGGACGATTACTTGTTTAAGTCACTTCGAAGCTTCGCTGGCCTTTCGAGGTTCCAGTTCAATCATGATTACTTTTTTTTTTTTTTTCAGTAATGAGAACTGCATTCTGATTACTTTGTTTAAAGAACGTGATTTCCATCTGGGTCCCCTTCAAGTTATTGCTCATTGAAAATTGAATTACCATCTTTTCTAGGTCAAGATGTACTTTTCATGACTTATGTATAGTTAATATTACTGTATATAGTATAGATTTTGCTTTGGATTCTGCCATTTTTCGTACGTGGAGATGAGCCTAAAAAATATGTGGCGTGAAACTTTCATCATTGTGATGATAAAAATAGAAATTCTCTGTTCGATCCAAATTTATTCAAAGTATTTGCTATACTCTAGAAAACAAAAGAAAATTGGCTCCACGGATGGTATATTCATGTCAAAAATATTATGAGTCGAGAGTGTTCTAGGGATGGCAAAAAAATTCGAACCCGGGGATCTCCGTCCTGCCCGCCCCAGTAAGAACGGGTTTTTTTTACTTTGACCGTGTCATGGGGCGGGTATGCTATTTTTTCAAAAAATTCGCAGCGAGTTAGGGTCGGATATGGTATTCATCACAATCCACCCCGTGACCCGCCCTGCCCCGCCCCGGTATACTAACCCTAATACTTTAGTTGATCTTAGCCGTCCCTTAAAACTTTAGTTGATCTTAGCCGTCCATCATATACCATATATATATGTTATTTCTTTTCTGGCAAACCCTAGATCTCAATTCTCAACCTTCTCACTCTCCACCGCACGGCCACTCCACTGATCAGCCCACTCTTCACCCACAGCCACGAAATTGCGGCGGTTCCACCGCACGGGCCACGAACACTTATTGCGACGGTACAGTGATCTGCCCACTCAAACATGAATGATGGTTGAGAGCGAATGGAGGAAGCCGAAGGTCTCCTCTATTTACCTTTTTAGTATTCTAATCCTGTTGTCATGTTTTCATTTCCTGGTTGTGTCCTTGTTTTTCTAGTTCAACGTGAATTTATGTTTTGTGATTCCATGTTCTTTTTTTTCTTTTTTCAGTTGGCTAGGTGTAATAAAGCACAATGTGACGCAAGGATTTTTTTTACATTGACCCCAACCTAAAAAAAATTTGAGCCTTTTTGTTCCATGTACACTATTAACAAAACGAGAACGAAAACTAGCTGAATAGAGAAGACCCAAAAAAAAAAACATGTCCGCAGTAAATTGGAATGCTTTTGTTCTGATGCATTTCGGATCTGATTGCTAGCCCCATCCTGTCCCCAGCGTCTATTTCTTGAGTAGAAAATTGGAGGCCACCAACGATCCTGCTATAGGTCTCGAAGCATTGAGCCCTGAAGCGTAGTGGAAATCTGCCCCTAAAAAATGTTTAAGGGCGCCGTTTCCTGTGTTACTAGTGAAATTTATCTTGCTGTATTGCTCTAATATGAAGTAATGAAGTAACTTGTTTGTTCGTTAGCCATAATATAAATTTCAAGGGCTGTATTCCTGTCATAAAAGTCCAGAACATACAGGACACTTCTCGTTATGGACCAGATTATGTTTAGTCATCATCTTTGGAAAGTTGAAGGGAAAAAAGCTATTATCAGTTGAGTGTCGGCCTGACTGTGAATGTATATATGAATAATCTTGAACGTACATGCACATTCAGCTGTGGACCGGATCACATTTATCATTCGCCAAAGCATTTATGAAATACTTTTTTAATTTTCTACCGAATATGTTCATCTGATCAGTTATTAATTCTTTTTTATTAGGTTAGATATGGCTCTGCGAAAAACTGGTATTACTTCACTCTTTCCCGTCCCGTCTCTTCTGCTAATGGAACCAACCAATGTGGAGGAAGCTAAAGTTTCGTTTTTTGGCTTTTCGTTTCATTAGGAAACCAAGATTCAATAACTCAAAGCATCGAGGTCAGTAGTAAGGGACATTATGCTATTTCATGTTTCTTCTATTACCTGTTAAAAACATGGCAAAAGTTCTTGTCAATATCTATTTGTCTTCTGCCCTCTAATACTACATATATATGGTGTATGACATATAGTAGACGTTTCTCACAACTGCATAAATATTCGGCACGGAACCTGGTTCAATTCGTTTGAAAGGAGCACAAAAAATAATACAGTCGCCAATGCTTTGTTCTAATGAAAATTGTATTTGGAGTTCAATTCGTATGATTCCTTATGTAAATTGTATGAAATTTGTATAATACAGTCGCAATGCTGTGTCTAATACAGTCTCAATGCTTTGTTCTAATGAAGATTGTATTTGGAGTTCAATTCGTAATATTCGGCACATAACCTGGTTCAATTCGTATGATTCCATATGTAAATTGTATATAACTTATATTTTACGTTTTTCTTTTTGTATCCATTTATTTTAATGTCATTTTTTCCCTATATTTTTTCAGTGAACAGTGACTGCAGTTGTATTTGGAGTTGGAATACGGATCAGCTGAACGAGCTTGCTTTTATATTCATATTTGCTACTTGATGCATTTATACTCGTATTTACTGTTTCCAAGTGATTGAACATTAATGCGGTGTAATCTATTTGAACTATGATGTAGTCTATTTGTACATTAATTTCAACTATGTTGTAATTTATTTGAACTCTGTTTGTAATTTACTAATATTTTCTTTAGGATTTTAGACCTTAATCTAATGTGTGTAGTTTATTTTTTGTGACACAGGTGCAAGTTTTGTTGTAATACATGTTTAAAAAGAGTGAAATATTTGCCAAACCAAGCAGAATGGAAGGGGCAGGGCGGGTCGGTTTCGGGTTTTTCGCGTGTTAGAGCGAGGGCAGGTTTTCTAAATTCACATAGGATCGGTTATGATATTTTACATACATAACCCGGTGCGGGGCGGGGCGGGGCAAAGTTCAATGACTAGCGGGGCGGGTTCGGATTTTAACAGATCCGCATCCGACCCGCCCCATTGCCATCCATAAGTGTCACAGACCTGAAATATAGTTCTGTCAAAATATATTAGCACTTTATTTTCTTGTTTTTTGCAGCCAAAAACTATACCAGCAATTATAGCACAATTTTGAGGACCGCAATTGTCTATTATGTTGTTGTTGACACCAACAAATAAAATTTAGTATCAATGGGTATTTAATCGATATGAATTTTGAATCGATAGTGCAAGGTTAGATAGCATTATTGTAAATTTTCAATTTTGGTGGTGGTCCCAAAACTGGAAACTTAAAACTTAAAACTCCAAAATTGGAGTTTTTAAAAACAGCCCTATTTTAAAAATTGATTTTCAAAACTGAAGAAAAAAAAACCAAAATTGTGTGTTAGTTTTTTTTCTTCAGTTTACAAAACTGGAGAAAAAACTAAAAACGGAATGGTTTTCAAACAGGACCGAAGTGTTAAGTTAGGCTAGTTTTGTTATTTGGAAGTTATTTTTTCATATGCAGAGGTTAGCTTATGTAAAACTTGCTCCTATTGTTTAAAGATAAATGTTGTTTGTTAGTTTCTACGGGATAGTTACCCATTTGTTAGGAAAATTCTTCTTATTTAATTGTTATTTTTTAAGTGGTATCTTTTTTCAATATGTTGTTGATGCCAAGGAAAGTGGGTTCGCAGTCGACGAAGAGGTGCCACAAGGAATACAGTCCGAGTCAGATGCCAAGTATGTTGATGTAGGACACAGCAAAGGTGGAACAAAGACAGAGACCAAGGGCTTCCCAGACAGAGCTTGAGGGTGGCAGTGCTGCGAGGGCGATAGCGCAGGATAAATATACGACGACAGTCACAGTCCGATGCTTAGGTCCAGAGTCAAACTCCTGTATGTTTCTCTCTCTAGGATTTTAGAGTGAGAAAGTGAAAATGTGAAAGTCCTGAAAATGTCCCCCCTTAAATGAATTCTCAAGACCTCTATTTATAGAGATTGAGATGATGATGTCATTAACCGACATGTGACGCTCCTCGGGAGTGACACGTCAAGGGGGGGTCCACGGGTGCCGGTGCTCCACGGACTGTCGGATCGCATATTCAACCGGCCTACCCCGCACAGCGTCGCTCTGTATGTCTGGAAAGATAGGCTCCCACCACATCGGTGTGGCCAAAGAACCCCCTTGATCTAGCCTCCAATCCCAAGCCCTTACAGAGTCCCACAGGCTTGGCAACGGTGGGGAAGACTCGACGCCCAACTGCCAGGTGAACTAGGCGCGATGCCCTCCGAAGACCTGCTCCCGTCTTGGAGTGACCCAAGGATCATAGTCCCTAAGGGTGCCGACGCAAGCCTCTAGTGCCGGAGCACGTAGGCCAGTCACGCAGGCACCCTGGCGGAGATAGTGTCCGAGGGGAGTCGCCTATTTCGCGGGCCGAGGTAGCATCCTGGAGGAGCCGTCTACCTGGCGAAAAGGGAGCCTTCATGCCGGAGCACATAGAGCTCCCTGGCAGAGATAGTGTCCCGGAAGAGTCGCCTATCCCCGCAGGTGAGTCCTTATGACGGAGCACTCGGAGCGCGTCAAGGTAGCATCCCGGAGGAGCCGTCTAACTGGCGGAAGGGGAGTTGAAGAGCTCCCTGGCAGAGATAGTGTCCTGGAGGATTCGCCTATTCCCGAGGGTGAGTCCTTGTGCCGGAGCACTCGGAGCGTGTCAAGGTAGCATACCGGAGGAGCCGTCTACCCGACGGGCCAAGGTAGCATACCGGAGGAGCCGTCTACCTGGCAGAAGGGAGTTAAAGAGCTCCCTGGCGGAGATAGTGACCCGGAGGAGTCGCCTATCCCCGCAGGATGTTGCACAATCCGGAAAGTGGGTCGAAGCATGTTCCACATCCAAGGCAAGGTGCGCATGGTGTGGTGAATGAGTGTGGTGCCCGGGAGGCATGTAACGTGATTGTGGCGCATGGGCGCGATCGAGTGAGTAAGGTGCCGGGGGCACGCCCGTGTTAGTGGCGCGGCGCATGGACGCGACGGAGTGCATATGGTGCCGTGAGCACGGTAGTGTGACAGAGAGCCTAGGGGCACGGCTGTATCAGCAGCGCGGTGCACGGGCACGGCGGACTGTTGGAGTGCGGCGCCCGGACGCCGGCAACGGGTGTCGCGGAGATGACGTCTAGGCGACGGGGTCGCGGAGTGACGTCAGGGCGACAGGGTCACGAAGTGACGTCCGGGCGACGTGGTCGCGGAGTGATGTATGGTCCCTTGAAGAGAAATGAAAATACTAAGTATGGAAGCCAAAGGCCAACCCTTTGGGGAAGGCCAAGGCCAACCTCAAGGGGAGGTCGAGGCCGACCCCAAGGGGAAGGCCGAGGCTGAGGCCGACCCCAAGGGTAAGGCCAAGGCCGAGGCCGACCCCAAAGGGAAGGCCAAGGCCGAGGCCGACCCCAAGGGGGAGGCTAAGGCCAACCTCCTTGGGCAAGCACCAAGGTGCACCGACAGGCAACGGGCAATGTGCGACGGTCGGAGCGTGATGAGCAGTCGCGCAAGGATGAGTTTTTTGGTGACGAAGTCACGTAGAAGAAGTAAGAAGTGCACGTGACTTGAGCGTGCACGCTTTAACCGGTTGTGAGCGTTGAATATTGATTGTTGGTTGTGCGGATGTGTCATGAAAAATTGGACCACAGTGGGCCTTTGGGTGCGACCAGAATAGGCTGGGAATATAAGCCCCCTGCGTGTGGTGTGCGCGGAGGGGCAACCCGAGCGGGCACCGCACGCATTAACACTTAGCAAGATTTTGATGTTGTTTGGCCGGCGAGTTGTTGACGTCGTCAATGCATGATGGTGATGAAGAGTAGGTGGCTCTAGCCACCTCGTGCACCACCTACAAAATCCTTGGAATACTTGGGTTGTGGAAATGGCACGATGATAGGGCGCAGAAGCACGGGCACAGAAACAGCACCCGGGCGACGGACGACCAACGTCGCGGAGACGTCAGCCAGGCGATGGGCAAAAAGCGTCGGGGAGACGGCGCACGGGCACTGGCGATAGGGGTCGTGGAGACGGCGCCCGAGCGACGGACGACGAACGTCACAGAGACGTCACTCGAGCGATGGGCGACAAGCGTCGCGGAGACGGCGCGCGGGCGTCGCGGTGTCGAGACATGGCGAGCATCGAACAAAGAGTAGGAGTAGGTGGTTCAAGCTACCTCGCGTACCACCTACCAAGGATGTTGATGTCGGAGGATGTCGTCACAGGGGATGTGATCAAATTTGTAAAACAAATTCTAAGTGTAAAAAAGTATGAAATGTGTAGGGGCGCGATGTGCGCGATTGGGTGTCGCGATGCGGGGGCAGTCCACGACAGACGCATGGGCGCAGGCAATGCACGTTGGTCAATGTTGCAAAAAATAATTGTTAAAGTGCCGGCCTTGGATGTCGGCCATGATGTGGAGGTGGGAAGGTCAAAGGTGGCGGGGTTGACTTGGGTGTTGTGACTGAAGTGAATAAGTTGTGGAGGGGGGTGGTTGTGGTCGTATTTTGGGCCGAAGTAGATGGATTTGGTTGTGAAAAGAACGAAGAGATGGAATAGTGGTTGAAGGTTGGTGGCTTTGGGGGGGCAGGGGGGGAGGGGAAGGGGGAAGAGAGGGTGGGCCGAGGCCGAGGGGGAGGGGGGAGGGTGGCCGATGCCGAGAGGTGGGCGGGGAAGGAAGGGGGAGGGGAGAAAGGAAGAGGAAGGGGGCGGCGGTGGTGGGTGAAGGCGCGAGGCCAAGGAGGGATGGAGAGGCGGGGAATAAGGGAGGGGGGGTCGGCCTAGGGGAGTGGGGTGGGGAGGCCGAGGCCGAGGGGGGAGAGGGAAGGGTGGCCGAGGCCGAGAGATGAGGGGGAATATTGACGGGAGAGAGGAAAGGGGAAGGTATGGGTGAGTTGCGGCGGCGGCAGAGTGCCGAGGGGGAGAGGGTAAAGGGAGGTGGGGGCGGGGGAGAGGAAAGTGAGAGCGAGGCCGAGGGAGAGGGGGTCATCGCCGGTGAGAGGGGGAGGCTACCGGCCTGGGAGTGGCGCTGCAGGAGGCCGAGGCTGAAATGGCGGCGGCGCATGAGGGAGAAGAGAAAGAGATGAGGGGAATTATGGTTAGGGTTTTGGGGGAAACGGGTTGGTTCGAGTGGGTTGGGAATTTGGGCGTGGACAGAGAAAAAGAGGGCGTGCGGGTCGGTCTGTTCTACCCGCCCATCTGAATTGAATTTGGATTTCGAAACTGAAACTGAAATTTGAATTTAATTTTATTTGAATTTTTTTTTTTTTTTTTGTGCAGCCCTAAGGAGGGAGCACCCAAGAAAATTTTCATAATGCACAAGAAGAGAATGAGGGAAGTGGGATGGTGGGAATGAAAACTTTTCCATAAGAAAGAGAGAAAAATTATGTATGAAGTGGGAAGAGGGATGGTGAGGGAAGTGAGGAAAGAGTGAGGGAGAGTGATGAGAGCATGAATGTGGGGAGTAGTGGGGAAGATGAAAAACTTGAAAAAAAAATTCTAAGTATTGAATTTTTTTTTTTTTTAGTTCAGGCAAGGATGCTAAAGGGAGGATGTCGAGGGAAACTACTGAGGATGATCATCGATGACCGGTTGTGAAAAAAAAATGAATTTTTTTCTATGTGTCAAGAAAAGTAAATTAAGGGTGATGATGCGACCGTAGTAACGCGGCTCAAGCCACCCCGCGCACCACGTACCAAGTCATTGCAATGTGAAGCCGAATGGGATAGGAAGGGGTGAAGCCCCCAAGGGAGTGTGTGATGGCATGAATGTGATGTCAATAGACTTGTGCAAGAGCAATGTAGCTTGAAAATTTTCTAAGTCTGGAAAATGTAACTTCATTGATAACGAAAGATAGACAACATGCCTTGATACATGGGTATGACGTACATGGAAACTTGCAAAATGAACGAAAAAATTACAAGTGTGGAAAATGCACTAAGGCATGCCAAGGCTTGGTCGGGTGGGTCAAATGTCCCGTACTTAGAGTTTGAGCTCTCCGGACGCAATCTTGTCAGCGAAGACAAACTTGAGGCCCCTGCACCACTTGAGGCCATGACCGAGTTTTCGATGATAGGGGCAGTAGTTGGGACGCGCTAAGTCTTCCGGGATAGGTTCAGTGTCGGCATTGGGCAGGGTTATGGCATTGTCGTCGATCGATGTCTCGAGGAGAGTTCTAACAATCTTCAAGTCACACGGGTATTCTGGGGCAGGCATCGGCTGCCCTCTCTTGTCAGGGTGCCCGTCCCTTCCTTGGGAATGACGCTTGCGATTGTTGTCGTCGTTACTAGTTGTTTCCATCATCGCGGCGAAGGCAATATGAGGTTGGGGCTTTGGGGTCTTTGACGGACCGACCAAGTCATAGGTGCATCATGCAGCTTCTTTGAGATGTTCCCAAGACCGAAGCTGGAGGTTTTCAAGGTAGACCATGTAGGTGTCCTTCATGTTCTTGATGCAAATGGGTACATGGGTTTCATCTTTGCTGAAGTCAGTGCACTTCAAGCACTTGTGATGAAATCGCGTAACATAGGTGTTGAAGTTTTCCCCAGGATTCTGGCGGATCTCGACAATGTCAACGATGGTCACACGTTCTGTCTCATAGTGAAACTTGTCAAGGAAAAGCGGACCATGTCGGACCATGAGTGGATAGTACTGTTAGGAATCTAATGATACCAAGAGTAGGCGAGGCCAGTCAGGGACTTGTGAAATTCCCGAAGCTTCAAAGTGTCGTCTTCCCCGTAGTGCTCCAGGGACCCAGCAAAACGAGTGAGGTGCTCGCGGGCGTTGCCCTCTTTGCCGTTGAACAAGGTGAAGGATGGTTGCTTGTACTTGACGGGGTAAGGCTTGAAAGCGAGGCTGCCAGAGTAGGGAGCATGGCCTGACAGCTTAGAGGGGGAGTTGGGTAAGGATGACTAATTGAGACGGTGAAGGAGGGCATCAAGCTCATCCTTAGTGACGTACGACGCATGTGAGGGTTTGTGCCCTGTCGGGATGATCTGGGCACCAGAGCCCCAGACGGTGTAACCTGAGGTATTGAGGGGATGACGATGGTAGAGAGGGGTTGGTGGTGGGGAGCAACTTGTTGGGGCATGGTTTGCATATGGGTAGTGTCAGCTGCTGGAAGCCGGTCGTCAGGAAAAGTTGACTGGAGTAAGCCAGGGGAATGACTTGTGTTTAGGTTTCGGCAGGTTGTGTTCGGGTTAGGCTCCATCTCAATTGATTCATAAGTCTCCGAAGTGCTTCGAGCGAGGGTAAGGTGTGGCGCCGGTGGCTGACGTGCAGCGAGTCCTACTGTCGAGGGCCCGGAGGACCAAGGTAGCGGTGGTCGCGACACTGGAACCTGAGCAGTGTCCAAAACTAGCACAGGCCCTGAAGGTTAGATATGAGCAGGAGGAGCCAAACCTGGAGCTTGGGATGACACTGGGTGAGTAGTGGGCACAGGGTGTAGAGCTCTAAGGCTTCGGGAAGTCGGTGATTGTGAAGTCAAGACTTGGATTGATTTTTGCATTTCCATCATGGTTGTCATAAGAGTGGCTATAGTGGGCGAAAACTGCTAGATGGCCACATTGACTGCAACTTGTATGTCAGGTGCGGTAGCTGGTCTTGGAGACGCACAGCACTAGTCCCTTCTTGTTCACTCGAGTGGTCTTCTTCTTGCCCGGTATGGATAAGGCCCTGGCTGGTAGCTTTCGTAGCTCTTCGTTGTGTAGGCATGGTGCCTGAGTGTGGAAGATAGGCAGACTGCAATACGATGCTCACCTCCCCAGCGGAGTCGCCAAAATGATGCCAAGGAAAGTGGCTTCGCAGTCGACGTGAAGGTGCCACAAGGAATGCAGTCCGAGTCAGATGTCAAGTATGTTAATGTAGGACACAGTAAGGGCGGAACAAGGACTGAGACTAAGGGCTTCCCAGACAGAGCTTCAGGGTGGCAGTGCTACAAGGGCGATAGCGCAGGATAAATATATGACGACAGTCACTGTCTGATGCTTAGATCCAGAGTCAAGGTCATGTATATTTCTCTCTCTAGGATTCTAGAGTGAGAAAGTACAAATGTGAGAGTCCTGAAAATGTCCCCTCTTAAATGAATTCTCAAGACCTCTATTTATAGAGATTGAGATGATGATGTCATTAACCGACACGTGGTGCTCCCCGAGAGTGAAACGTCACCTGGGGGTCCACGGGTGCCGGTGCTCCACGGACTGTCGGATCTCATATTCAACCGGCCTGCCCTGCATAGCGTCGCTCTGTCTGTCTGGAAAGACAGGATCCCACCGTATCAGTGTGGCCAAAGAACCTCCTTGATCTAGCCTCCAATCCAAGCCCTTACAGAGTCCCACAGGCTTGGCAGCGATAGGGAAGACCCGACGCCCAACTGCCAGGTGAACTAGGCGCGATGCCCTCCGAAGACCTGCTTCCGCCTCAGAGTGACCCGGGGGTCATAGTCCCTAGGGGTGCCGACGCAAGCCCCTAGTGCCAGAGCACGTAGGCGAGTCACGCAGGCACCCTAGCGGAGATAGTGTCCCAGGGGAGTCGCCTATTCCACGGGCCAAGGTAGCATCCCAGGTGAGCCGTCTACCTGGCGAAAGGGGAGTCTTCATGCCGGAGCACTTAGAGCTCCCTGGCAGAGATAATGTCCCGGAGGATTCGCCTATCCCCACAGGTGAGTCCTTGTGCCGGAGCACTCTGAGCGCGTCAAGGTAGCATCCCGGAAGGGCCGTCTACCCGACTAGCCGAGGTAGCATCCCGGAGGAGCCGTCTAACTAGTGGAAGGGGAGTTGAAGAGCTCCCTAGCGCAGATAGTGTCCCGGAGGAGTCGCATATTCCCTGCGGGTGAGTCCTTGTGCCGGAGCACTTGGAGCGCGTCAAGGTAGCATCCCAGAGGAGCTGTCTACCTGACTGGTCGAGGTAGCATCCCGGAGGAGCCGTCTACCAGGCGAAAGGGGAGTTAAAGAGCTTCCTGGCGGGGATAGTGACCCGGAGGAGTCGCCTATCCCCGCGGGTGAGTCCTTGTGCCGGAGCACTCGGAGCGCGTCAATGTAGCATCTCGGAGGAGCCGTCTACCTAGCGGAAAGGGAGTTGAAGAGCTCCTTGGCGGATATAGTGTCCCGGAGGAGTTGCATATCCCCGCAGGATGTTGCACACTCCGAAGAGTGGGTCGAAGCATGTTCCACGTCCAAGGCAAGGTGCGCATGGTGTGGTGAATGAGTGTGGTGCCCGGGGGGCATGTAACCTGATTGTGGCGCATGGGCATGATGGAATGAGTAAGGTGCCGGGGGCACGTCCGTGTTAGTGGCGCGGCGCATGGGCGCCACGGAGTGCGTATGGTGCCGAGAGAACGGTAGTGTGACCAAGAGCCTGGGGGCATGGCTGTATCAGCAGCGCGGCGCACAAGCACAGCAGAGTGTTGGAGTGCGGCGCACGGACGCCGGCGACGGGGTCGCGGAGACGACGAGCGTCGCGGAGTTGGGGCGCTGGCGCGGGCGACATCTGGACGACGAGGTCGCGAAGTGAGATTCGGGCGACGGGGTCACGTAGTGACCTTTAGGCGACTGGGGTCGGGGAGTGACGTCCGGGCGACTGGGGTCGCGGAGTGACGTCCGGGCGACGGGGTCACGGAGTGACGTCCGGGCGACTGGGGTCTCGGAGTGACGTCCGGGCGATGGGATCGCGTAGTTATGTCCAGGAAACGTGGTCGCGGAGTGATGTATGGTCCCTTGAAGAGAAGTGAAAATGCTAAGTATGGAACCAAAGGCCAACCCTTAGGGGAAGGCCAAGGCCAACCTCAAGGGGAGGTCGAGGCCGACCTCAAGGGAAAGGGGGAGGCCGAGGCCGACCTTCTTGGGCAAGTGCCAAGGTGCGCCGACAGGCGACGAGCAATGTGTGACGGTCGGAGCGTGATGAACGATGGCGCGAGGATGAGTTTCTTGGTGACAAAGTCACGTAGAAGACGTAAGAAGTGCACGTGACTTGAGCGTGCACGCTTTGACCGGTTGTGAGCGTTGAATATTGATTGTTGGTTGTGCGGATGTGTCATGAAAAATGGGACTACAGTGGGCCTTTGTGTGCGACCATAATCGGTTGGGAACAATTGTTTTACTATAAGTATGGGTTGCAAGACTCAATATATGATCATCAACATCATCCAAAATCCTTTTTCTCTTTTTTCGTCAAAGCCTTCGTAGAAGAAGATTAATTTATTAAAAGCCTTCTTAGAAGTTAATGCTTTGGTTTACATTTGGGTGATGTTCCAGATAAAAATTGACCGACCAGACGAGCACGTGAACTACAAAACTCAACAAGAGTAAATGGTGACTCATCGGAGGGAGCTCCGATGGCAAAACTCCGGTGCTTAAATCAAAGTCATGTGAGATAAGATTCTAAACAGAAAGAGAAAGCATGTAAGGATAAAAGGTTAGGCTTGTTGTGAGGGTATTTATAGGGAGTTAAAAATAAATTTTCTTCTCCTATTGGGTAACAATCACCTTAGAGGCAATTACCGAATGAGATTATTCTTATTGTCCAAGGATTGTAATTTTGTTAAAGCGGGATTCTGGAATCTTTTGGAAGACATAAGATATATTGAAAAATGTGCATGTCTTAGACAATGTTTGAATGAATGGTGTCACTCACCCAATGGAAGTGCATTTTTTTCCCATATAATTTGTCCCCGCTTGCTTGATCTTTGTAGAACAAGAAAGCAAGTGATATTTTTCCGTTGGATGCGTCACATTTAATGGTCACCCAATTATGGTGAAATGTGGGATCTCGAACCCCGTATTCTTGTGCTTATAAGCTTACGCACCACAGGATCGTCCATTGTGACTACCAACCAATGCAATACGCAATGGGCACTACCAACGATACTAGGCAATAGGCGATTGAAGCTTCAAAGAAAGATTTGCATATGCTCTAGACATATATACTTTAGAGCGAGGTCACTATAATCCCTTTATATCGTATTTAAAAACGCTTTTATTTTATCTTCTGAAAAATTATTGATTGCAACCTTGGTTGTAACTAAGAAAATGGCTACAATACCGATATAAGGATGAGTAGTGATTTTCAAATATCTATTTGGCGTCGCTAAAAGGTGATTGAAGACGTTAACAAAATAACACTAATAGTATCATGCTATCATTATTGTGGGCTGAAGTCATCTTCTTCCTATCCCGTTTACCAAAATTTGTCCTCAGCTTCCTTTCAATCTTCAGTCCCGTGTACGGCATCTGAAAAATGCAAACTGATGTACGAGCTCCGAAATACTCTTCTCTTTGATTCTTTCTTCCATCAGTCCTTCAAATTTTGACTGGTAGGAAGAACTGTTGCATTTGAGTACTCAAACAATGGTAGGGACCTAATCACACCCAAGCTAGTGATAGGACGCAATTACTGGACACCAGCAGGCCCGATTTTCAATCTCACACTTGATAAGTGACACATCCAGTATGCATGTATAACTCGACAACCCATTACTCTTTGTTTTCCGGCTTTGACCGACATCATGACGTATTACTACATGCCAAAAAGTTTTTAGCAAGTATCTCTCCCATTCAGATGATCCAATCCTTTTACTTTGTCGGTACCCTTACTAGTTGTTTTTTTTTTTTTTTTTTGTCCAACAGAAATTTTATTACAAAGACAATAATTTACAAACTAAAAGTATACAAACTAACGTTTTACCCTGAAAAGTACAACAAAGTACATCAAAAAAAGTACATGCATGAACAACATGGCTTTAGAGGAAAGCAGTAAACATAAGTATTATCATTGTTGGATTCTGAAAATTCATATCAAATGGTAACAGGGTGGAGAAGATGCAACGGGACATCAGTTCCAAGGGTCGCATAAGATGGTAGTTTATATTACTGCCGCGGTTTTCATCGGATCCAACGGAGATGGAGAGAAATTCCAAGGCCAAATCTGAAAGATCCGCAGTTCGAAGGGAAAGAACATCAGCCCGCTCAGCTAGAACCGTCCACTTCGAACCACAATCCCGCCATGTCGGACCCGCATCGGAGATCTCAACCGAAACCAACCTGATCGGAGGTCCGGTGACCGCGACGGATCTAAAAAAAACTTTTCAGATCTGAGGATAGCGAAAGGGATGGAGTAAATTTGTTGTTGAAGGGCTGTCGATCTGAGGGTGGTGGTGTAGATCGGAGGGTCGAGGAAGGTGGCGGCGGATAGAGGCAGAGATGGGGTGCCCAGACAGGAGGAACAAAAGATGTGGAGGACGGGAGCAAAAGTAGATGGAGGAAAAAGATTTGCATGGAGAGGGCCTCCCCTTCCCACCTCACAGCCATGGGAATTGGAGGGGGAAGGGGTGGCAAAACAGGTTCTGTGAAGGAGAGGCTCTGCAGTAGAAAGATGAGATATTTTCGCCTATCCTGGTTTAGGACTTATCTCGGTACCCTTTACTAGTTTTGCTTCTATTAGGAAGCCGACTTTAATCTTTTGTTATCTCCTTCATGTTCTCAAGTTTTGGCAGGTTTACAAACACAAGGTGGTGGGGAAGTGCTCTCTTGAAAGATTATAGATTCAAATTCTTCTTGTACGGCGGTATATTAGAAAACAGAGTTTCAGTGTCTCGAAATGATTAACAACCATTTAAGTTTATCTTTCGCATCAAATTTTTGAAAGAACGACGTTACTTAATATCAAAATTTGGTGTTCAACTTAAAAAAGCATGCTAAAGATAATGAAAAGCGCACTAAATATAAGAATCGTTCTCAATCCTCATGAATAGTCAATATAAGACTTTAATACCTAGTATAATGTAATCCAAGTACATATATAAGTGCTATGATGGCTCACATCTAGTATTGTGTGAAGCGCAATGGATAGGAGATTTTCATCTTAGGTGTAGTGAGCTGGGCTCTGTTTGGCGAAGGCAACTCAGCCTTCCATTTTAGTTATGATCAAGAAAAGACCTATGCAACAATCTGCAGTAGGCTGGCGAAGCCACTCAACACCAGACTCGGTAGTTTTATTATTAATATTATTATTACTCATATATCCGTCCCACATAATTTAATCATTTTCTTTTTGTATGCAGATTAAAAATATTTGTCATGTATTGTATGTTTATCATTTTACTCTTCAGAGAAAGGATGGAAAGAAAGTGGGTCAGGAGAGAGAGAAAAATAAATAGTAAAGTGTTAAATGTGGAAAGAGAAATAGAGTAAAAAAGTATAAGAATGTGGGTCAGGAGAGAGAAAAAGAATTGGTGTAGAATTAAACGTGGAGAAATAAATAGAATAAGAATATATATAAAAAGGGTAAATACGTAAAAATACTTATAAAAACTTTCTTGATTTAAAAAATGAGCGATTCTTGTGGGACGGTTTTAAAAAAAATATGATCAATTTATGTGGGACGGAAGAAATATAAATCATATACCTCCTAATTAAAAATTGAAAGGTAAAACAAGCAACCGATGTAGGGACCTATGGGGACTTTTTGTCATGGATGGCCATGTTCATGTCATGGGACTGTATCAAGGAAGTGCTAACGGAGACTTCCAATCTAGATAGAGATTGTTAGCGTATATTTTTCTGCATACGCACCTTGAATATTCTAGGATCACTGATTTCATACTTTTGACCGTTGAAACTCATGAATTTTTTAAACAAAACATATATTGCATGTTCTTGAATTATTATTCTCGATTATTTTAGTCCGTATATAAGGGAGCCCGATGTAATAAACAGCAAACGCTCAATAAGTAAAAATAATAATTTTATTAATGATGATAAATAGTCGACATCAGTATTTTCAGAAAGAGAGATCCGTTTGTACATTGCTACCTGTATGTATGCAACCATGTCCTAATCTACAAAGATTGGGACAAAGGTGGGGGACACAAAGCCAAACTAGTCAACGTGCATGGTCAAACATTTCCCAAAAACGTGTAAAGATAATGGACTATTTAAAGTCAATAAACCACTTTGGCCCAATCTACAGCATGTGTTGCAGTTCACGACAGCAAAAAGGGACGGTCCCAATTGCTACATAATATGTGACATCAAAGCAATGGGCGTGCACAGAGCCCATCAAATTGTCTACAACATCTCTTTCCAGTGCCTACTGGGGCCAGTCAACCGTTCTGTGTTAATTGTTATCGATCGGTATTTTGATTTTGTTTCATGATAAAAATCTAATTTTTTTTCAGTACCGAACCAAATTCCTACTTTTGGTCTACTACTTTTTACCAAGTTTTTTAAGAGAGAGAAAAAAAAAATAGGACAAACTTTTTGACGCGTCTATTTCGTATTGACAAGATTATAGTAAAGAGTTTTTAAACTTATTCGAATGTTATTTAAATGTTAATGTGTACCCACGAAACTGAAAAGAGAAACTCAAACAGTATATTATCGCCAAATACATACATAATATCAATTAGTCTTTGAAGCACTTGTTACGCTCGTAAAACTCAAAACAATAGCATTTTGCTAATTGTTTTACCAAAAGAAAATTTAAGAATAGCTAAATTAATACGTGTGCCGATACTTTGATATCATAGAGAAAGATATTGAAAGAAACTTACACAATAAATATGTAGACATTAACCAAATAGCAATTCAATGCCGTAGGGAGATCAACAATTGTACGGTAAATGATGGTCTAAGGAAAGAGAGAAACCCAAAAAAAAAAAGAAGAAGGAAGAAGTTATTTAGATTAGATATAAAGGATTACGAAGTTCCAGATGAATTAGAGTTAGTAGGAAAGCATTCAAATTAAGTTTATAAAGTGACCAGGCAGAGCAACCCTAGGGGTAGTAGAGATGGCAAAGGGTCTCGATGTTCCAAGTTCGAATCCTCGTACCGACAGGATCATATACAATTTCTTATTATTCAAAAAAAAAAAGTAAAGGGCAGAGCTCTGCCACTTATATGTGGTTTATTAACACTTCGTTTGACAAAAAAAAAAAATTGGTTTTCAGTTTTTAAAAATAAGTGGGTATTTGATAGCCCAATTTTATTTTGAATTTTTTTTTTTTTTTTTTTGATAACCCAGTTTTTTTTTTGTGGTGTTTTACGGTGGCGGTGGTGGGGCGTAGCGGTGGCCGACGGTAGTGGTGGCCGGCAATGGTCGCCGTCAGGCGGCCGGTGGTTGTCGGCGGTGGTCGCCTGAGGTGGCTGCCGGCGGTGGGAGGGTGGTGGTGGTCAAAAAAAAAATCAATTTTTGGAGTTTTTTTTTTCTTTTTCAGTTTAAAAACTGATTTTTTAAATTTGAGAAGGAAAAAAAATGATTACCAAGCACGCTTTTTTTTTTTCAATTTTTAAAACTGAAAAAATAATGAGCGTCAAATGGGGCCTAAGCAAAAATATCTTGATTAAACTAGCTATTTCCACATCCCTGATGCCTACTTCCGCACTGAACAGCTGTTTCCTACTTTACCCGTCAACTGTTCTTCCGGTATCTCCATTCCCTCTCAACAAGACAAGCCACCTCCTTCTGAATCCAAACCTGAATTGATATCCATCATCATATCATAATCATAAGTATAACAAATGACCCTTGTAAACTCCAATCTGAAGGAGTAACCAACAAAAACCTCTCACGAATGCTCTTCACATCACTCTGTAGCCTGATGAATCATCATAATTTTCGGAGTGCCCCGATGCTGATCATCGTATTCAACACCTTGTTTTGTTCATTTGAATCAACACTAGCTTGCTTCAAACATCTACATCTGCTTCGACAATGACAAACTCTTAAAAACCCGTACACCCAGAGCCGCACGTCATCATTCTATAAATGCTGTATCATGACGTTTCTTCCTGGTGCTTTTCTTGTCATCATTGCCGCCTTCATCATCATCATTGGTCATGATTAAGGGAAGCTGCAATCAGATAACTAGTTAGGAACAAACATGGACGTTGAGGTACACATGTAAGGAGTGTTTAATTTCCCTCGTTGTTTCGAATAAGCGAGGAAGATAAGATGGACATAAATATCATTATAAAATCAAGTTCTACTGACTTTATTAAACTTTTACGTCAATAGCTCATCACATATACGGACCTTCACGATGAACACTTAACTCCATGGAACCTCTGCAACATAGTACCAGAGCCCATGGTCGGCGACCTGGGCCATGCACGGGTATGTGCCTCTCATAACTGCGGAGATTCTTCGTGTAGCAAGACTCAAGGTAGAGTTTTCGATGATAGGTAGACTCAAGCGCGAGTAAATTTTTGAGATGCACATGTAAAGACTATTAGTCCTACGCCACATATGTGTAGAGGAGAAGGTGGAATTAATATGATGACGGAACCTTTAGTCCTAACTTAAGTTTTAGATCAAGTTGAGCTCATTGTCTATACGTGAATCTTTACAATGAAAACTTTTCATGATTGTAATACTTGCTAGCAGAGACCATTGATCTTCCTAAACATAGAGTGCTAGCAAATATTTGGAGATTGAGCGTAATTTTTACTGTTCGAGTTTATTTCGTCTTAAACCGCTGAACTATTTTGTATTCCTTAAAATCTTTTATTTTTGATATAATCCATGAACTGTGTTTTTTTATAGTCCTTCGGTTACGGAATCTGTCAAAAAACTAAGGGGTACTTGTGTCATCAAATCATTTCCCTATAATTTTTGTCCATATTTTTTCGTATTTCAAACGCCATCATGAATCCAATCGCCATCAAGGACAAAAGAGTTAAAAAGATTGGAGATCAAAAGTAGATACAGTAAATACCTTTTTGTATGTTGGTGTAACAGACAACCTAAGATTTTTATACTAACGGTAGGTGAGGCTAGACTTTTATTACTTGATTGATGATGAAAAGAGAAAATGGGAATATTGGAACCTCTAGAAGTTCAATAAAAAAGATAAAAGATGCTGGAGCAGAAACTCCCAAATATTAAAAGTACAGCATGGGCAGCCATCCAAACATGGTTCTCACACATCTCAAGACGGCAAATCAACAAAACAATCGGAACAACACCCTTACACCCAGAAAGATAGCCCAAGACAGTCCTCTTGCAATCCATGACTTTAAAGCACTGAATTGCATGGGGGTTACCCTTATATTTGGGAGCAGGGGATGGGCTATGATTGAGTTCTTTGAAAAGTTTTTATGTAAAGAGTATTAGTCTCCACAGATAAATAAGTGCAATTTTATTTAAACATTGTTACGTGTTCAATAAAAACAGTGCAACAATACGAAGATACTTCAGAATTTATATTCATTACAACTTTATTTTTGCGATGCACCATTATCGATCCTTTCAGTTGTCTACCTATAGATAGTTCTGACTTATGTTATTGTCTTGATCTTGAACACTTTTTTCTCAAGCCTGCAAGGAAATGTGCAAGTTAGCTAGTCCCCCCCAAAACGTAGAAAAGTCATTCAAACTTTTCCGGCTTGTAGTTTTGTACTCAAGTGGTGCAAGTAGGCATGCGTGACGTCCTTGGGAGGCAACTTATGATTTGGAAAGTCTCACATCAATCAAGGGTGCTATGAGAGAGCAAGCGGTGTCTTTCTAGCCTTTCCTTATATAAAGCTTTAGTCCTCCTGCCTTCTCTCTGCACTTGCCAAGCTAAACACACTACAAAGCAACACAAGAGAGTCAAAGCGAGTGGCAAGGAGTTTGTAAAAACCATGGAGAAGAATGAGAAAGTTGGTAAAAGCACCGAGCCCAAGTACAGAGGAGTCAAGGCCATGCCCTTTGTTATAGGTGAATACATGAATAGATTCGCTCTTGTTATCCCTTCTTTGATTTCTAGTCTATCATATTCCTTTTTGGCACGTATGTTAGACGTGTGTATGCAATCATGATTACAGCTATGGCTGCAACCTCAAAAGTTGCAGATAAAATATGAGAAGTGATGATTCTTGCGTAATAATTCGCGTGTTATCAGAACTTTCTTGAAACGACAACATTAGCGACAACTTTTGCTACTACGAGAGCTCGAGTTGCGGGCCTATAACTAGGAGAATTTATACTTAGCCCTTAACTTCGACAAGTCAAGGAAAATTAAAGGCGTTTTCGAAATGATTTTTGGTTCAAAGAGATGGAGATACTACAAATGGAAGAGTAACTATAGTAAGCAATTTTCTTAAGGAATTTCATCATTTTATTTTGATGTGAGTGACGGTAAGTGATGTACAAAGGTAGACTGTAGTCGGTGAAGACTCGTATTCCTTTTTCTTTCTTTTCTTTGCTAATAGAACTGCAATATTATGGCTTGTTGGAATAGGGATCGAACTAGCGCCAAACTTGTTTTTTGAAGTGCACTTTCTAACTATAAGTGAAAAACTTGCAGGTAATGAGACCTTTGAGAAGCTGGGGACTATCGGCACCTCGTCCAACCTCTTGGTCTATCTCACCACTGTCTTCAACATGAACTCCATTACAGCAACTAATCTCATCAACATCTTCAATGGTACTTGCAACTTTGGCACCTTGCTTGGAGCTTTTCTCTCGGACACGTATTTAGGCCGATACAAAACGTTGGGAATTGCCTCGGTGTGCTCTTTCATGGTACTAACACTACTACCCAATCCTATCTTGAATTTGTTTACAGATATATGTAACTCACTTGGTAACCAAATCGATGTATCAAAAACTGAAGCGTTAAACCAAAATAAGGCGCTCTAAGCTAAACGGTGCGTGTTACTAAGGTGTACAACTATTGATGTATATGTCAGCCACTGGTTTCGTGAGGGGATTACAAGTTTATTTTTGTAAGTCAAGCAAACAGTTAACAGTTATAGTGAGCTGAAAGTAGTTTCGTCTTTCAAAATACTGACAATTTATTTTCTTCTAGTTTGTAGACCTTTCACTCAATTATTGATAGCCCGCCACCATGTTCGTGTGTCTTCTAGGAAATTAAACAAATATTTTTTTTCATTTCTTATTTTCTAGTGTATCCATCGTTTCTTTGTCAAAGGCTATCAATAAAACAAGTAGAAAGATACCACTCTACCTAATTTCCAAACACAAGGCCTTGAATCAGGTACGTGAAAAATGATGCCGGCTTAAATGAAGATAAACAAGCGAAAGAAGTTCCGAGTGTGTAATTTAGGATGTCCCACATAATGAAAATACATAAGTAAAGAAAGAAAGAAAGATAACGACTATTTTCACACTAACATTTGTTTGTCCGCACTTTTTTTTAAAAGATTGATGTTTTAATCGCGACTGCATTTTATCAGAAATAAAATAAAAAAAGTACATATGGACACGAAAATTGGGGTGGAGACAGTCCAGAAAATGGTAAGAACAAATTTAATCTGATTAATTGGTGATGATATTAATAAAGTTCTTAGTGGCACTTGCATGGATACCGTTCCAATCTTTGGTGGCATAGGCGGAGTGAACTAGTTCATGATAAGAGTCGAATATCAATTCCCTTTAAAAGCAAGAAAAATGAGTTCTCTAATTTACTACTTTCCCCATCGATAACTACAGGGAATGCTGTTGTTAACCCTAACTGCAGCAATTTCAAAGTTGCATCCTCCTGATTGTGGAACAAATAGCAAGTGCATTGGTCCATCAGCAGGGCAAATGGCCTTCCTATTAACAGGGTTTGGACTGCTGATAGCTGGAGCTAGTGGCATAAGACCATGCAATTTGGCCTTTGGAGCAGACCAATTCAATCCCAATACAGAGTCAGGGAGAAGGGGAATCAACAGCTTCTTCAATTGGTACTACTTCACCTTCACTTTTGCGATGATGGTTTCCCTGACAATCATCGTCTACGTCCAATCCGACGTGAACTGGGCTCTTGGTTTAGCTATTCCTACATTTCTTATGTTCTTATCATGCACATTCTTCTTCGTGGGTACGCGAATATATGTCAAAGTGATACCAAAAGGTAGTCCTTTGGCGAGTGTAGCGCAAGTCATGGTGGCCGCTGTCAAGAAGAGGAAATTGAAGTTACCAGAGCAACCATGGGTCTCTTTTTTCGACCATATCTCTAGCAATTCTATCAACTCAAAACTTCCCTACACTGACCAATTCAGGTAACCAACTCTAACCAACTAGTAATATGACCAACGCATCATCAATTTCCCATTTAGTTCCTTGATAAATACTAATTTTCCAACTCTGGTATCTTATTTTGTTAATCACTAACCAAAAGAATAACGTTTGCAGATTTCTCAGTAAAGCAGCAATAGTAACCCCTGAAGACAAAATCAACCCAGACGGATCAGCAGCAGATCCATGGAGACTCTGTAGTATCCAACAAGTGGAAGAAGTGAAATGCTTGGTGAGAGTAATTCCCATATGGGTTGCATGCATCATCTACTTTGTTTCGTTAGTCCAACAGCAGACTTATGTAGTCTTCCAAGCCCTTCAATCCGACAGACGCTTTGGTCACAGTAGCTTCAAGGTCCCGGCAGCATCTTACAGCGTCTTCCAAATGCTAAGCCTCACCATTTGGATTCCTATCTATGATAGACTCATAGTTCCATTACTGCGAAAACTTACAAAAAAGGAAGCCGGTATCACCATCCTCCAAAAAATGGGCATTGGCATGTTTCTCTCGGTATTCACGATGATTGTGTCTGCTTTAGTTGAAAACCGAAGGAGGACTATCGCGCTTACTGAGCCAACTGTGGGATTCGAACCTCGAAAGGGTGACATTTCCTCCATGTCCGGTTTGTGGTTGGTAGCTCAGTTGGGACTAGCAGGACTTTCGGAGGCATTTGCTATTATCGGTGAAACTGAATTCTTTTACAAGCAATTCCCAGAAAACATGAGAAGCTTTGGAGGGTCTGTCTTGTTTTGTGGCTTGGCTATGTCAAGTTACTTGAGTAGTTTCTTAATATCTATAGTTCACCATGTTACAAGGAACAATGGAGGAGGAAATTGGTTGGCAGAAGATCTTAATAAGGGGAAACTGGATTACTTTTACTACCTTATTGCTGCTTTGGAGGTTTTAAATTTGGGCTATTTTTTAGTCTGCGCGAAGTGGTACAAGTACAAAGGAGCTGGTGGCAACACCCTTGATGTGGCCATGGAAAAGATGCATTCTGATAAACCCATTGTTTGATATGGAAAATTATACATGTACTGCATTTGAGGAAGATCATACTTGTACAATGTTTGGAGAAGGGCAGACCGTAGACCAATTCCTCTTATATATACCAAGTTACTTGGGAAACAGGAAAACAAATTGTCAAATAGCATATACATAATGAATTTTTCAAGCTTCATTTAAATTTTCCACACTGCAAGAAGAAAAGGTAAGGTAGCCTCCGAAGCTTCTTACTGTCGAAATGGACTGAACGCACAGGAATCATAATTCTAATTCTTTATGCCCATGATCCTCTTTCTTGTTGGAAAATTTCCGTATAGACTTGATAACTAACTCTTACAGAAGTAGAGTTAGAATTGAGGGAGGCTTAAAATCATATCCCTTTTACTAATTCTGCAAGACTCTAGCTAGCCCATAATAATAATTTTGAAGATCTAAGCAAGTCAGACCAAACCATGGAGCGAGGCTTTGCAGTAGGCAACAAGTGGAAGACGTAAAATTCCCGTTGCAATTGATTATTATATTGGCTGCGAGCATCATCTGCTTTGTTGCATCAGTGCAACAGCAGACCTGTTAGGGCAGGGGAGGCCTTTGAAACTAAGCCTCGACATCTGAGTACATAAACAATATATAATGACACTTCCATCCGACAAAAAACAAGAAACGAAGAGGGATTCACGATCGAACAGCATTCGAATCATGATCCCTCGCTCTCACCGAGCTGACATTGCGAGTTTAATCAACTAAAAGTGCCATTCTTCCGTGCTGGACACTAGCTGTAACTGGCTCGAAAGGTCTAGTTGGGTTCTTTCAGAAGCAATTTGCAGAAGACATGAGAAGCGTTGGTGGGTCTTCCTGAATCCGTGGCTTCGCTATACGACTTTGCTATGTGAGGTTGTTTTACTAATCTGTTAACTTCAGTAGTTGATAGCGCAAGACCAGAGATTGGACTACTTCTGTCACTCGATTGTTCCTGTGTAGGTTCTCGATTTTGTCTACTTTTTATTTATTTATTTATTTTACTTTTTGACAAATGATCTGCATTTGAGTATGCGCGAAGGGATAAAAACATAGAGCACCATGGTGCCTCACCTCGATGTGGCCATTGAAAAAACTGAAGCTTTGTTGAATGCCAAAGTTGGTATTGTTACCCTTCCTGAAGAAGGCTGTACATACTATGATGCATCTCATTCCATAACCCACAAAACTAAAGGAGCTTTCTGTCGAGGTGTACGTGTGTGCAGTTATGCCAGTTTCACATGGAATAAGCGTGAAAAATAAGCTAGGCAAGTATACATGAATAGAACATAAGTACGTCTTATTGACTTAAGCTTTTAAGTCGAGCTGGACTCATCCTGTATATGTGAGCTCCTTTTTAATCTCCCTAACATGGTTTTAGAGCCTGTGGTGGCGACTTGGACCTTGGCACACTCGTGTCATTGGGTCTTTGAAGAGCAGTGGGTGAGGGGGAGCTTCGACAGTGGGTGGACGCACACCAGAGGAGGAGATTGTGAGGTGCATATGAAGGGTTATGTTAGTCATACATCGAGTAAGTGTGAAAAATAAGTATGGCGTACATACACATTGATTGAATCAAGTCCTACTCGATTAAGTGTAGTTATACTGCTGTTTATCAGCACATTCCTTTTGACTCAATAAATGTTCAAGAAAATGAAGTTGAAAAGAAAATACAATTTACAAGTTGTACTATAAGTGATCTATTTTAAAGTGGCAGTGTATAAGCGCACACGCTTGCACTTGTGAACACAGAAGCAAGCCAAGCCAAGCCACGAAGAATAATAATATGAACTATTTTTATATGCATAGTTACCCTTCAACTTTATTCCTTTTTTTTTTTGACAAGAGAATCACGTATTCAAGAAAAGAAAACAATTTCTTATATTCCAACCTAACAGGAGTTAGGCTATGCACAGCGAGCATCCTCTCCACGCCCCAGAAGGCCAGAACAAGGAGACCCTTCCACATGGCCGTTTCCACAAGGCAGGAACTATATTGGGTAATAGGTTTGTCTTTATTTGTTCTGAAGCACAACAGTACACTTGATAAAGAGGCCAGAATGTCAAATAACAATTAGGTTCAAATCCATGGTAGGTGTGATTACAGATTATACAATTCCAAAGATGGCCCCAGTCTGCAACAAGGCACAAACCTTTTTTGCTGGTGTAGCAGTACGTGTTGTTTCTTGCTTTCCCTCTGATTAAAGTTACTGACTTTTCCCCCATCTTTCTGCTTAATCCTATTAAACAAAGAGCGGAAAGACGGACAATGGAAACAAAAACGTTTTAAAGGATTGACAAAGGATCCTTCTAGTGTTAACATTTTGTCAGGATTCTATGTTTACCTTCTTGGTTTCCACATTTTGTTTTAGCAACGAGATTATTAAGCGTGCTAGAAGGGCAGGTTTAGGACTGATTGTCAAGGATCAAAAGCTTGGAATCAGCCTACAAAAGCATGCTCTAAACGTGGAACATGCTGAAGCAATGGCCATCAGGGAGGCGTCGGCATGGGCTCAAGCACAAGGATTCTCTCAAGTTGGAAGTTCAGACAAATTGCTTAAGTGTGGTCCGAATTGAAAATTGGCCTTGGTTGAAATTGGAGATGACTTATCTATCATGTATTATTCGACCTCCAAACTTTTGGAAGTGGCTTTTTGTTTTGCCAAATTAAACAGGTACCAGTAAGCAACTCAGCACTAATTGCCTTTGCCACCGGATGTAATTTGACTTTCGCATGGTATGATGGATTCCAATTTTTTTTTTTTTCTTTCTAAAACATGTTTGCTTATCATTTTCCTAAAAAGTGACAGCAGTAACTATGAAATGCGTTGGTTTTAAAGTAGAGAACATGTTGGAAATAATCCAATAAAATAAAATCTTTTTGTTAAGCAAGCACTTGAAATCTAATTATATATATATGAAAGCCGAAGCTGAGAGAAATTGTTCACGTCAGCGCCTACATGGACACCCTCTCCTTTTGCCACGTGGAATTTATTTTAATGTATTTTCGTTTTCCTTTTTTCTCACATGTTTCTCTCGCCTATTTAATAATTTGAATTTGAATTCCAAAATCATCTAATTTTGTGACATGTTTCTCTCACATAGTCAACTAATTTAATTTGAATTCCTTTTTTGTTGCAAAATCATTTATTTTTGTTGCATAACATCTCTTTATATACTATCTAGATTTTTGGCTGTAAAAAAATTAATTTAATGTAATTTTCGTCTTTCTTTTTCTATGACATGTTTCTCTCACCTATTCAACTAATTTGAATTTGAATTCTGTTTTTGTTGCAAAATAATCTATTTTTGTTGTATAATTATCTCTTTATATGCTATCTAAATTTTTTTGCTCTCAACATTTAACTAATTTGAATTTGATCGAGAGGCTTCTTTGACCATTAATTGTTTCCAAAATTGCCGTTTTAATTTTTATGCAGTATCTATCTTTAGGACCATCAATATCTCTTTGGTCTTCTCCCAAATACCAAAGAGATATTGATGGGTATGTGAAGGAGTCTCTCATATCCACCCACACGTTGAACACATGTTGGACACATCTTTAGAATAGTTCCACTTTTATCCAAGAATAAGTTCCTCTCTCAGCTTCTCTTCTCCGTCTCAAATAGGAAGAAGACTAAAGTCAAACTTTAAGCCTCTTCTTTCTATCCTCTCTCTCTCTCTCTCTCTCTCTCTTTAGTACACTAAAATCATTAACCATCAGTTTCGGGATTTCATCACCCAATTTCTTCCTGTTTCTAAGTCCTGATTTATCTAAATCTTACTGATTTTCTTAATTTTCTCACATAGTTTTCTCATAAACATGATAATTCTGGAATCTTCCATCATTATCACATTACAAATTCAGAATTGTTGCCTCATCAGAAAGGGACTCTCCTATTTACGTATCTTCTTCACAATCGCACCAACACGAAAGAGAAAACGAAACAGAGTTGCAGTTTACGTAGGTGAGTAAATTAACACTTTTTCGTTCTCTTTTTAAATTTTGAGTGATTTACTATATGGTGTGTATTTCAGATGAATTTACGAGGGACGTGTTGATCGGCTTCTTTTACTTTGTATTTCTACATACCAACAAATTCAGGTACGAGTGGTTCGCCATTACACATTCTTTCTTTGCATTATCGACTTCTTTTTCTTTCCTGGGTGGCGTTTAATTGGCGATTGTTTCTGTTTTTGGTACGTTTTTACTGTTTTGCGTTTTGGGCTTTCTGTAAACATGTTTCTGGTTTTTTTCTTTCGTTCTATTTGTTTGGTTTAGTGATATAATCCTTTTCTTTGTAGTGTCTTATGGATGATGTTCAATGTTTGCCATTAATTTTTGTTTTTGTTTCCACAAAACATTGATGTTTCTACAATCCCTTCGCCTCTTCGCCCCTTCACCTGTAATCAATTATTTTTTCTTCCTCTTTTGAAAATTTCATTTTTCAGTTTCTGATATCTCTCTATGGTACCCAATTTTGTGATTATTGGTTGAATTAATGTCACAATTTTGTTACTAATTAATTCTGTGTACTTTAAGATTTTTTTAAAGGAAATTTAAGCGTCTTCTAGCAACGGTAACAAGAACGTTGAAGTGGATAGAGCTCCTTGAGTATTGATCTTGATCGTATTAGTTTTGTTTTTTAGGTAGTGACTTTGTTATGCGTGGTGATTTTTGAGGTTTATTGGTGATTTTATATATATGATTATAAAACAGAAGGACTTCTTTAAATGCCTCATGATCCAGAAGTTTTGTGAATAGGGTATAGAGAAATGGTGGGTTGTCTATGATGCAGACAAGGGCACTTCAATTAGAATTGCAATACTAGCTTGGTAGCCACTAATTTAGTTCGAATTGTTGTCACTGGCCGGAAGAATTTGAGTGCTGAAATCCACATAATGATGAGACCCCCGTGAGTAAAGGGGGATTTCAGTTAACAATTTGTCATCCCATTATATTTCCTAATTCCCATTTTTGGCATCTATCAGAACCATCCTTATATCAGTAGTAGGGTAACCCTTGAGCTGCCATTTTGAAAGTACCCCTTTAGCTGCTTGAACCTGGTGTTAATCAAGAGAGATCCAACTGTGAAGTTTCAATTGCTGTTTTGAGAGACAACAGCCACATCAGTGATAAATTTACCGCAAGAAAATGAAAGAGATCGAAGGAAATTATATATTTGTATCAGGTGTTTTTAGTTTTGTTTTTCGGGTAGTGACTTTGTCATGCGTGGTGATTTTGAGGTTTATTGGAAATAAGTTCCGAATTGCACAGGTTCATTACAGAAACCGCGTGAAGGGTGATTGGTCAAGAGCTATTGATTCAGCTCATCAGTGAAGATATTGATCCTGGTTAGCTTCATTTTTTTTCTTTTAAAATGAATTTGTTCTCTCTCTCTCTCTCTCTCTTAAAGTATCTCTGTGTCGCTTTCTGTTGCCTGTTATTGAGAGAACAAATTTAATGCCAAAATTGATTTGGATTGTATTAGTTTAGTTGATTTCTTGAGTTGGGTATGCTGGCATGTCCCGTTTCTTTGTATTTTACCCACTTGCTAAAAATTGCTTCATGAAATGTAAGAAGTTTTCTCGGTCTGTGCCAATTTCATGAAGAAGTTGACCCAGTTTTAAAGTTTTTCAATCTAATAGTTCTAATTGCAATGAAATTTGGGGAATGTCCCAATCCCTTAATTGGACCAGATCAATTGATTTTCATGAGAGGTGATATAGGTTGGAATCAAATTTTTTGCACTATAGCCAATTGAATTATCGGGCAAGGATCTAATCGAGCTCTATCAACGAAGAGGCGAGCACTAAGTTTTTAGTCCCTATTCGGAAAGCAAGCGTTGTGGCGGTGGATACTATTTGCGTCGAGGAAAGTTCGGAGCATCATCACCTTGATTTACGGTAATCATTTTGATTTTAGTCCCAAAGTTGTCACAAATGATGTGATAATGACAGTTGTGTAGTAGTTGTCACCCAGTGATCTGCTGTTAAGATGTGGTCCCAAAAGTTGTCACAGCCATATTGCCTCTACCTTTAGCATCTGAAAGTTTGGGTTGAATACTGTCAGGATATAATTATTTACTTTTGTAATTACATCAAAAAAGGTAACTATGGCAACAATCTCTTTCAATGTTCTTGCTTTATACCTTTGTACACTAACTTTCCTCCTCTTTAGAACATGAACATGAATTGTTCGTAACATTTAATACATTAGTTCTCTTTCCATGACTTTAATTTTGCACTAAAACAAAACGTGTAGTAATTTGTAATACCAATATATTCTTTAGTGACACTTCAAGTTAATTAAGGATAAAAGCATCTAATCTATAGTAACTACTACGTTTCGATTACTGTTCATTGTGTTATAATTAATAATCAGCAATCATAAAAAATAAAATTTTATGTTATAATATTTTGTTTGGTGCAGTATTGTATTAAATAAGCACTCTAACGTGACTATGTGATATATTTGCAGCGTTGGAGGCATCAATGTGAACGTTGCTGATGGAAACTTCGTCAACTATTTTGCATTCTAAATTTTCTTTTTAAAATTGTGTTCAGTCGATGATTATTAAATTGGTTGAAACAAAAGTGTTGTAACTTTAACTTGATGTTTTGGTTAGATTGTAATTGTTTCAACCTGCACTTGCCATCGCTTTAACTATTTTTGTATATTATTGTATTTATAGTCATATATGACCTTTCTTAGTTAACACCTGACCTAATATTATAAAAAATATTCCCGTGTGCAACGCACGGGTTCAAAACTTGTGAATAAAGACAATACAAGTAAACAATTACCTTTTATAACTTGTACGAAAGAAATTGTCCATTTACCTCAATTGCCTTTTGGAACATGAAACTTACCAAACGAAGTATCCTTAATCTCGATTGTCTCAGATGATAAGGAATAATAAGTTAATAGCTAGGATGAGACGCGGATTAGGTCGCTCTCTTTAAGACGATTCGCGCCCTTTCGAATAATTACCGGTGCAGCAAGGTTTCGACGCGTCGTCTCCAAGATACAACAGCTCAGCTTATAACTGTGGCTTCATTCGCATTTTCTGCGCTATCGAATGAAGCAGAAGCTTCACTCAACACCCTTCTTTGTCCAAATTACTTTTCAAAATAAACGAAACTCAAGTGTGTGTGTGTGTGTGTGTATATATATATAAATATATATATAGTTGCAATGAAACACCTCCTTTCAACACATCACATAAGATGATAAGCTAGTCATCAAGATGATACCGCTATAGAGAGGTGTTGTTTGTAACCCATGAAGGAAAAAGCCAAAGAAAAAGGCAGGGTTCTTGAACAATGTGGTGACACAAACTTGTATGGTAAAAGTATAATTGTCACTCACCAAAAACCATCAACTATACAATATAGTAGCTTTAAAATGTAACTCATGACCATTAGGTTTTCATTAGAATGTAGGTTACAAAAAGTTAAAAGGATTCATTTAAAGCCACTAAAATGTAATAAAAACATACTATTAAAAACATTATAATGAGGTGTTATGGCTCATCATAACATATTATAATGAGGTGTTATGGCTCATCATAACATATTATAATGAGGCACTTAAACCAATATTATGGACCAACAAAAAGATGGTACAAAACAAAAACAAAAAATTTCCGGCAAGTGCCCTATAGAGGACATAAAACTAAACAAAAACTTCAAAATAGATATTAGTATTTTTGTTTTTTATTAAAATACTCCAACAGAATAAAAAGTAGTGCCGACATATTATAGCCAAGTTCACATAACGTATATAGTAGACCGCAAATATCAATCGAAAGAGACAACCAAAATTGTAACTACATGAGGCCTAATCTTTTGTGTGATTCAAGTCTGCAGCCCATTTTTCTTTTTCCTCTTCTACTTCTGTCGAGTTTATATGTGAATCGACTGTGTGGTATACGTTACACTAGATATGTGGTATACGTTGCACCAGCTTTACACATAAATGGGTGTTTGCCTCCATTATTAGTTGATAGATAGATCATCTCCTCTGTACTCTACGACAAGAACACAGCACGAGTGAGAAAAGATGTGTGTGGACACCATGCAATATGTGTTCAATCCTTCCACGTTTACCAGATTTTGTGCTGCGTGTTAGAGTATGACCTGAGTCATCATTTTACCAAGTTTCCATCAGCTGAAGTTTAGAAAATCTAGTCATTTCGCTTACATTTTTGATGTGCATGTGTGAACAAAAGGGGCCGACCAAGAAGAGCCTTGGAGAGCTGAAAACCAACGTTAATGATTGAGCCGAAACTTGACGTAGAAAGAGGTTTTGCTACTGCAAACCTTGTTATAGAAAATATATTGCTGCAAAACGTTACTATAACTTTTGCTAAAGTATATTAAAAAATGCCGCTGTATATCAAAATTAAACTAGACTTCAGTGTGAGGTGCTTTTAAAAATGGTACGTCACGTGATGCTAAGACATCACGCAGTAATTAATATTCATTTTTTGGTAGGAGTTTCAACCAAAAAAAGTGTGTGCTTTTAAATTGTAACTATTGTTAATTATAGCAAAACTGCCTTCAAACAAAAACACGTCTTTCTTCAAACGCAAAAAGTTATATATGCACCAAAAAAATTTATAATCGAACCTATGAAGCAATTGCATTTGTTTTTCAACAGCAATTTTGAACTTCAAACGCAGTGTTGAGCCCTACAACGTGGGACCAAAACTTTTTACCTCTATATAGCAGTCCCACACACACACACAGAGACAGAGAGACAGAGAGAGAGAGAGCTTCTTGGAGAAAAACCATGGAGATGGAGAAGAATGGAAAGGTAGTTAAAGAACCCATGGAGAAGGATGAGAAAGTTTCTGCAACTAACGAGCCTCACTACAGAGGAATTAAGGCTATGCCCTTTGTCATAGGTAAGCCTCACATACACACTTTGCTCACAACAGAGGTCCTTTCTTCTTCCTCCTCTTTCTTCTTTAATCTTTCTTTCCGTCATTTCTTCCCCTCTTCAGTTCTCTAAAGCTGCGTATGTAAACTTTGCAGGAAATGAGACATTTGAGAAGTTGGGTACCATTGGCACCTCCTCTAATCTCTTGGTCTATCTCACTACTGTGTTCCACATGAACTCCTTTGCGGCAACTAATCTCCTCAACATCTTTAATGGCACCAGCAACTTTGGCACCTTGGTCGGAGCTTTCCTTTCAGATACTTATTTTGGCCGTTACAAAACCTTGGGATTTGCATCAGTCTCCTCTTTCCTGGTACCCATGTTACTCCCAATCTTTGGTCTTTCAAGCTTTTTTGTTATGCTTCAGCCTTCCATTTTAAGAAAAATTAAGCACTTGTACATTTTGCATCTGCATCCGTTTGTTTGGCAAAACCAACTCCCTCCAACCCACCTTTTCATAAAAGATAAAGTTTGCTAAATATATTATCAAGATTTGTCGCTAGAAGTACTGCCAGAAGTACCAATGAGCTTTGGCTAAGGTTTTGCACCATGTGTTGGAGCAAAACTTCGTCCCTTTTGTTTAAAGCCGCGTTGAAATTGAAAGTGGTCAGCAGCAGTCATATAGTGCTCCTAAATTGTGTTTATAGAGACGTGGGAACTATAAAAATTGAGGTTCCTTTTTAAAAAAGTGATCACAAGGAATGATGGGCTCATGCTTTCCAATCTTACTCTGGGTTACTCTTCAACTTTTTATGTTCATGAAGTTCGTGTTCACTTATTGTTCAGCCAAGCATGGATAAGGCTGCTAACCCTGCTGTTGCAAAAAAGTGTGTACTGACCAGTGTTGAGTAACACCTGTTTCAACGTTTAATTGACAGGGGATGCTTGCCTTAACACTAACAGCAGCAATACCGCAGTTGCACCCACATAGCTGCGGGAATGAGGATACTAGCAGATGCGAAGGACCAAATGCAGGGCAAATGGCTTTTCTATTGGGTGGTTTTGCACTACTAATAGTTGGAGCTAGTGGTATACGACCATGTAACTTGGCATTCGGAGCCGATCAATTCAATCCCAACAGCGAATCTGGCCGCAGAGGAACCAACAGTTTCTTCAACTGGTACTACTTGACCTACACTTTCGCCGTGATGGTGTCCATGACGGCCGTCGTCTATCTGCAATCCAATGTCAGCTGGTCTCTGGGTTTGGCGATTCCAACACTACTCATGTTCCTTTCATGTGCACTCTTCTTTGCGGGTACTAAAATATATGTCATAGTCATGCCAGAAGGTAGTCCCTTGAAGGCTGTGGCACAGGTCATAGTGGCTGCTACTAAAAAGAGGGGCCTTAAACTTCCAGAGCAGCCATGGCTCTCTCTTTTTTACTATAGTCCAACTGGATCCATCAACTTAAATGTTCCTTACACAGATCAATTCAGGTAACCAATTCCAACCATGTGTTTACTTTGATATTCAAACTATAACATGGGTAGCAATTAATTTGGACGCAAAAATTAGTTTTGCATAGCCAAAACAGAGCTCAGGCATTGCTTGGAGCACTTATCTTATCTGATTGCCAGAGCAAAGTACTGCAGTTCCGGATAACCTACTGCATCATTAAGATGAGCGAGCTGGCATTATGGTTGCCAGAAAAATTAAAAGCAAGTGTCCATCATATATTCATGGCTAATTAAGGCCATTCAAATTGCAGATTTCTGAGCAAGGCAGCAATAATAAGCCCTGAAGACGAAATAAATTCGGACGGATCAGCAGCCAATCCGTGGAGACTCTGCAGCGTCCAGCAAGTGGAGCAATTAAAGTGCTTGTTAAGACTCTTCCCGATATGGGTTGCATGTCTTTTCTACGGTGTCTTCTTAGTCCAACAGTCCAACTACATGGTCTTCCAAGCCCTTCAATGCGATAGGCGCCTCGGCAGCACCAGCTTCAGGATACCAGCCGCAACTTACATCGTGTTCGCCATGCTGACCCTCACCATCTGGCTCCCAATTTACGACCGGATCGTAGTTCCGTTCCTCCGAAGACTCACGGGAAGACCGAATGGCATCACATTGCTCCAAAGGATGGGCATAGGGATACTCCTGTCCATCTTGAGTTTGATTGTATCGGCCTTGGTCGAAACGCAAAGGCGGACATTAGCCCTTACTGAACCGACACTAGGATTTGAACCGAGAAAGGGAGCGATTTCTTCCATGTCAGGGTTGTGGTTTATACCTCAACTCGTACTAGCTGGATTGTCCGAGGCATTTTTTTTCGTCGGACAAAACGAGCTCTTTTACAGCCAAAGCCCGGAAAACATGAGAAGCATGGCGGCGTCTTTCGTGTTTTGTGCCTTCGCAGGGGCGAGTTACTTTAGTAGCTTCTTGGCATCAGTAGTTCAGAGTGCCACGAGAAGAGGTGCAGGGGAAAGCTGGTTAGCTGAAGATCTCAACAAGGGCAGATTGGATTACTTCTACTACCTGGTTGCTGGTTTGGAAGCCTTGAATTTGGGATACTTTTTAGTGTGCTCAAAGTGGTACAAGTACAAGAGAGTAGGCAATAACACCTCCGAAGTTGCCATGGAAGAAATGCAATCCGGAAAGCCTCACGTTTGACTTATTTCTAACCCACGTTACTCTGGGGTTCCATAATTTTGCTAGCTTTGCTTCTTTTAGGGGATTTAGCCCACCCCTTTTCAATAGTTGTCTGCAAATACAAATTACGGATTACAGCCCTGAAATTGCATGTACATTTTCTCTTCTAAGCCAACGGAAGAAAGAAAAAGAACAGAAATAGAAGCACCAAAAGCTTACATTTTATCGGCCTCTTCAATGTTCAGCCTCCAATGCTAGTACTGTCACATGCCGGTGTGTATTCAGACTCATCAACACCCTACTGAATGAGTCATTTCCCTCGAGAACTGCACAGATAAACTTCCTATTTTTACTTTTTGGTTCACCGGTTTGACGGTATCAGAAGCCAGTTCAATTGATGGGCTTGATGTGTTAAAATTCTAAAAACGCTTACAATGTAATAAGTAGTGGATTCGGAAAACATATCGTACGAAATACCCGTAAAATTCCGACGAAAGATCTTTGCTCTAACACGCTTAATCTTTATTCGCAAGTACGAAAGTGACTACTAGAGTCAAGTTCCGGTGATGCTCTAGAGAGAGTGCAACAAGGGAGGGATTTTTTTATTTGTAGGAAAGACTTATGTCTTGTGACTTATTATTTGTCTTTGAATATCTCTAGGCTTTATATAGTACAAAGATAGTATTAGAGACTAATTTTATCTCAAACACTTAAGAGATAAAAATCATATTTATCTAAAACACTTAGGAAATAAATATCATCTAATTAACTATAATAATTCTAACTAACAAATAAACATTATCTGTTAGTGGGCGGATAATGGATCCACCGACTCAATTGATTAACAACTCCCACTTGCCCACGTAGGGCAAATAAATCCTGCAGTCTCTTCTTATCTCTTGTTCACTAATCTCCCCGTACAGGAAATGGAATGTGTGACCTACGAGAAAGGATGTGTAATGTTGAGGAGTATTGTATTAAGTTATCACACAATACATCACTCCAAAAATCTCGTATGTACCCCAGATAGTTCAATTACACCATATTAAACACTCTCAAATCCCTCGTAGTGAGCAGTATTAAATCTCTCATACGTTATTTGTTCATGACTCATATTGAAATGAAAATCGACAAAGTAGCATGGGCTATGAATCACATAACATTGTGTAATATTGAACTTTCTTCCCAAAGCCCTCGTGTCATTCCAACGAGACTCAACCGTTTTCCTAGACATGCCCCGCGAGATCGCATCATTCATGATCCAAGGGTACATGCTAAAGTAGCGACATCGAGTATCCTCTTCATGACATAGTCTAAGGTGAATAGGGTACTATATAAGATCAAAAATAAAACGATCCATGTGGCTCACACAGTGAAGAAGCAGGGATTCATTCATCACTCCCACTATCGGTCTGCATTTAGCACATGCAGTATGATTTACATGTTATGGTGAAACCCGTGAAGGCGTGTCACATATATAAGTGTAAAATACGCCATACGAATCTGAGTCTAATCACTGTACGAGCGCCTAACCTAAGTTTTTCAGGCCAGTCACTTTCATAGTGCCTATCTGAAATCTCACATTCGGCTCTAACAGGCTACATAGAGTTGTGAAAATACTCTATGATCGACCTACCTTTTTAGGTTTCATCTTAGTTCTGACTAAGGTGACATGTTTGCATTACCAGTTGTATCATCTTATTCGCCATCTCGGCACCTAAGACAATTATGTCTCATCTTGCTCGCTAACTTAGCACCAAGGTGAATTACCCGTGTGAGTGAGTCAATTCAAGCCTGGTGACACTCTCAATAAGGATGTATATGTAATCACAAAGATAATCTATTCATTCCAAAGTAAACTCAAAAATCAAGGAATGAAAATATAAAAAGTATTGTCAAGTACATAAGATGCCATAAACATATCAAACCCTGTGTAATTCCATACTCCTAATGTGATAAAGGAAAACATCTCTAACAATAGGATTGGTCAAAGGATCAGCCATCATTTTGTAGGAATGGCAATGGGGCGGGTCGAATGCGGGTTTAATAAGATATGTACCCGCCCCGGTAGTCCAAGTACACAACCCTTCTCCAACCCGCCCTCCCCCCATCGGGTCAGGGGATAGGAATACCATCCCATCAGATGGACTACAAAAAAAAACATGGCCCCACCCGCTCCGCCCCGGCGCATGCAATCCAATCTATCGATCTAAACTCTCAAACCTTAGCCACCTTCCATATCTTCATCGTCTTCTCCCTTATCTTTTCCAAAAAGCTCAACACATAATACTTATGATCCATGGCCACCAATAACAACAAATCTCCATACATAGTTACAATCCCCAGCTATTATGTACAAACAATACGGTACATGACAAAAATCTTAAAATTAAGAAATCTCAATACAAGTCAACTTAATGCCATATTGATTGTGACACACACACACATTCGCACACATACACATAAAGAGAAGAAGAATCTAATTAATATCCTAATATGTCTAAAGTAAAAAAAGATGGAGCCAAGCAAAGATCGACGAAGGAGGCATTCGATACACTGCTACCGCCACTACAGTCGGCGGCGGAGGAGCTTTATCAGCGGCAGAGGAGATTCATTGGCGAAGGAGCTTCGATAGTGGTGAAGAAGCTTCGGCGGCAGGGAATGTTACCGAGAGAGTAGTGAGGCAGACTTGATGAGGTGACATTGTGGCGGCGCAGAGAGTATTGGAGGTGTATGGATATGGTAACGTTGCCACGGTGCAGAGAGAAGGTGTGTGGAGATGGTAGATGTGGTGGCGCATAGAGGAGGTGTGGAGATGGTGACTATAGCAGCGCAAATAGAAGATGTGAGGAGCTGTGCAGCCCAAGAGAGAAGAAGAAAATGTGTTCATCCTCTTAGGGTTTTCTCTCCACTATTTATATTATTTAGATGAACGGCTAGGATTTCACAAACTTAGGATTAGGATAGAACAAAATACATATGGCGCGGCTACGGGTCGCAAGGCGGGTCAGATACCAGGGAGAATTAGACAGAATATCAAACCCGACCCGTACCCGTTGCGGGTTAAAAAAATAAATACCATACCCGCCTCATAACCCGGTCAAAGTTAACATAATCTGCTCATATCGGTTCGGGACGGGTCGGAGATCCGCGGAGCATGGACCAAATTGCCATCCCTATCAATCTGCCAGTAAGCATATGTTTCATGATCACCTCTCTTTACTCAACTAAAGTTCTAATGAAGTGATAACGAAGGCCTAAGTGTTTGGCCTTCCTATGATATTTGAGGTTCTTTACGAAATCTAGGACAACTGTGTTGTCACAGTAAACAGTGACAGCCTCATCTGCTTAAGCTGTAACCCCTAGAACCTGTAAGAATGACTTCAACCAAACAACTTCTTGGACAACTGCTGAAAAAGTAACATACTCCAACTCCATTGTAGACAGGGCGATGCAAGTTTGTTCTTAATGCACTAAAAGATGGCTCCACCCCTTAGTGTAAATCATAACCTGAAGTGGATCTGCACTCATCTCTATCACCGCCCCAATCAGCATCGTTGTATCCTCTCAGTCTCAAGTATCCACCATGACAACACTAGATAAGATCAGCGGTTTAACGTGGATATCAAATAATCCTTTTTATCGCATTCCAATGAACGGGTCCAGGATTACTCTGATAACGACTCAGAATTCCAAATGCATAGCAAATGTCTGGACGCGTACACAGCATAGTCTACACCAGACTCCTTACCACAGCTGTGTAAGGCACTTTGGACATTCGATTCTTTTCATCATCATTCTTTGGGCATTGGTCTGTGCTTAAATTACACGCCTTGACCATTGGAATGTCTATAGGTTTGGAGTTATGCATACGGAATCATCATTCTTTTCAATGACTTTTTGGTGTATGTCTCTTGAGACAAACCGAAAAGTCTCTTTGGGCGATCACGTATGATTTTAACCCGAGCATATAATTAGCTTCTCCCATGTCTTTCATCTCAAAAGTTGAGGACAGTCACTGCTTAGTGGTGACAATAGAACTCATGACATTCCCAGGTAAAATAATGTCATTCACATAAATTGAAAGGATTGGAATACTTTTCTTGGATCGTTTTATGTAAACGCAGTGGTCCTGTTCAATCGTCTCAAAACCTATAGAGGTAATGGCATGATGAAATATAAAGTACCACTGCCTAGACTATTGTTTGAGACCATATATAGAATGTTTAAGTCGAAAAATTTTGCACTCAATTTATTTCTGCGCTTAAGTTGTTTATTATTCAAGCGAACTAATTACACTTAATTAATTTTTGCACTTCCCACTTGTTGTAGATATGCTGAGATCCAGTGCACCCCGAGGTCACGGAGGTGGCCATCACGGAGCTGCTTCGGCACGATCAGCCCCTTCCCTAGGATTAGTGACACGACTGCTGCTGAGCAGCCATCATCGTCGTCAGTAGCTTCAAACCATGGTGAGACAATATTAGTTTCGTTTCGAATTGAAAGATATTTGTTGCTATATATATATATATATGGTCGTGATCCATTGCTAGCGCTAGCACGTTGCTAGCGCTGTTTTGCCGTCCGCTATATAATGTAGCGGACGATAATTCACCGTCTGCTACATTATATAGCGGACGGTGCTAGCGCTGCTAGCGCTAGCAATATATATATATATATATATATATATACATATATATATATATAATGTCTTTTTTTCATCATTTGCAGCGTCTAGTTCATCTGTACCACGAGGTATCACCCGCGGAATACCTCTTCCAACCACCCCAGAGCAGAGGATTACTGCTCATGTCCGAAACAATTAGTATGTTTTTAATTTTCAAAGCTCAATTCTAACTTAATATGCACTTATATTGGGATTGATGTATCTCTCTTGTGATTTCTTGTAATTAGCTTTGTTGAGCATTGTGTTAGGACCAAAATCGGTCTTATTATCAAGGTTCACCTTCCACAGCCTTATGCGTCATGGGGGTCGTGGACGGAATCAGACAAGGAACTTGTCTGGGGGAAGTTCTTGGTAAGGAGCGCAGTCTTTTATGTGCTTTATTTGGTTTTAGAAGTACATTATCGCTGAATTTTTCTTGCTAACTGTGTTTGAAAATTGTGTTGAATTGTGTTCAGGACTATTTCAAATTTGAGTCCAACGGAGACCAAGAACTTGGGAGGCAGGCCTGGGAGTGGCATTGTTCCGAGAACTACAAGAAATGGATGCTCAATGCGAAGAGGTGGGTGCTAGCTCAGGCGGGTGCGAAAGATATATCCATGACCAAGGACCACAACCCCGAGTACTTTTCCAAAGCCATGTGGGGGCAGCTGGTGTCGCATTGGAGTACAGTCTGGCGAAGCTGAGTGAGCGAGGCAAGGAGATGGCTCACGCTGAAGTTGACAGAAGAGGACCCTGAGAGAAGGCCCCCTACGAGGCTCCGCCAGTTTGAGCACACACACCAAAAAAAAGATGGGAAGTGGGTGTCTGAGAGCGAGGAGCAGTTTGTGATGAGCACACAACTCTTGTATTACTTTTGTATTCCTATTGCATTCTTCGCGGTTGCCGCCAGTAGCATTTCTCTAACATTTCTGTTGTTTTCTTATACTCCCTCCGTCCCTTAAAAAGTGATCAAATTTTCTTTTTGGGTCGTCCCACAAAAAGTGATCACTTCCAAATTAGGAAATATTCTGTAGGTATTTTTACATATTTACCCTTTTTATATACTTTCTTATACTATGTCTCTCACCACAATTAATTCTCTACCAACTCAGCATTTAACACTCTAAGTCTCTGACACACAATATATAACCTAAACCCTTAATATACGTGTAAAAAAAAATGGTGCACTTAAAAAGGGACGGAGGGAGTACATAATTTATATAGAGAAAGAGTTCAGGCCAACTCCCAGGCAGACGGTAGCCAGACAGTGGACGACGTCTCTTTGTGGTCAGACGTTACGGGGGGTCCTAAGAAGGACCGTATACTCGGCCACCCTCGTTAGTCTGCACGATCGGTGCTAGCCGGCAGACCTTAGTCGTCAGGCGAGACCAGTTGTAGTGGTCCTCGGGCAGATGCGACGGAGAAAGCGCGCTTCAACACATGGTTTGATGCGCGCCTTCAGATGATGATCCATGGCTGTTATCTTTTGCCCGGGCCCAGACTTCAAGTAATACAAATTTTCTCAAGTACTTATGTATTTTGGTCATTCTATATGTGATCTTGATTTGATATATTATGTTGAATCATTTGTACGGCTTCAGGCAGAGCGATACTGATCATAGTGCCGGTGACCCCCAAGGCGATGAGGAAGTTGTTGGATCGAACGTCGACTAGTGATCTAGATAGGGGTTGGGTTTATGTATTAACTGATTTTATTGATCATCGGTACTTAACTGTATGAATTTTATTGATTTTAATGCGTATGTTTATCTATACTTTGATAAATGAGACAAGTTATTTGAATGAATACGGGACAGGGGGTTGAAACGGTTTTGAATGAATGCGTTGAAAGCTTTCATCGCATTCATTCAAAACCGTTTCAACCGAGGTTAAATCGATTTTTGGACCGATTTAACCTTAGATTGGTATTGGATTGGATGTGAATTGCTTTTGGATTAATATTGATTTTGCGACAGGTTTTGGACAGGTTATTTGACCTGAAATTTTTTTTTTTTTTTTGCAAAATCAGGTTTAGCAACCGTACTGCGGTCGCTAAACGAAATAAAATCAGTCGCTAATTTAATATTTCAAAATAAAAAAAAAAGTAAAAAAAAAAAATTTAATATCAAAAATTATTAGGGACCGCCCTTTGCAGTCGCAAAATCTAATAAATATTTAAATTCAAAAAAAATATTTAGTAACCGCCCAAAACAGTCGCACTATATTTTGTACTTATGTTTTGTGGTAAATGTTGATTTTATCTGTTAGTATTGTTCTAAAAAGGTCACAGTTCTATTTTATGCAAGATATAGGCTCCTCTCGGGCATGCTTTAGTTTACTTTTCAAGCCCATGCCTTCTATGGAAATTTCTTCCTGTTTGTGTGTGATTGTTTCTGAAAAACACACCAAAACCAAAAGAGGCCGATGGCATCATGCTAATTAACTCTGTGTTTTATACTGGCTTCTCCGCATGTCGTGGTGTGATTAAGAAAGCAAAGGGCCTGCTTTAATGAATGCAGATTACAGGAGTTGGAGCACTGCTGATGATGCCGCTGATAGGGAATATGTCTGATGTGTATGGGAGGAAAGCTCTGCTCACACTCCCCATGGCCGGGTCCGCCGTCCCATTGGTCAGGCTTCCCTTGCTTTCTACTCCATTTCACTGTATTTCTTCAATGCGCCACTGGTTCTACCATTTCAGTCCATTTCTCGTACCTCTTTTGAGGCGAGCCATTCATATCAGCATACTTGATAATTCATTGCCTCGTTACCCACGTGTTTGCGTTCGATGGCAAACTGCAAATAATATGGTGTTCTTTTCGGTCTCTTGAAAAAAACTTCTTGAAAAATGGTGAAACGAAACTAAAAATAATAAAGATTATGCGCCTATAAAGACAAAGAGAGTCTTTCATTAATGTTGAAGATCTTTACAAACTACAATATTTTCTAATCTAGAAAGTTAAATCCCTATCAATAGATAGGAAAAACTTCAAAACATTAAAGAAAAGAAGAAGACTATTTGAAAACTCAAGTTATGATTTTTTCTGAAGGGTTGATAATGATCCTTATGTTCCTCTTTGACCTATCTTTTATACCATCGTAGAAAATTCCTACCACTACGAGACAAATTGCCCCGCTTAAAAAATAACTCCTACCACTAATATAATATTTTCACTAACAAGTATCCAACAATAATCCCATATCAATCGGAAAACATTTTTACATGTGTTCCTTTTTCTTCTTATTTGATTTCCTCCTTATCTCCTTCAGAAATATAAATAAAATAAATGTCATTTAGTGACATTTAATTACACTGAAGTCAGTAGTGAAAAATATATGTTGGTGCAAACACTGCCCCCTCTTGCTCAAGCAATTGATAGTTGGAAATTGCGAAGAGTCATATCTTTCAAAGGAAAAGCATTTTGTCACTATCGATTGACTTTAGGCTACATCAAGATAACATTAGAGTGTACTAAAAAGAACATTTTTTTCGCTATTGATAGCATTGCACTCTTCAAAGTGGTAGCATTTTTATTATCGATAACAGTTTTTCACTGTCGATAGCATTGTACTCTCCAAAATGGAAGCATTTTTACTATCAATAGCCGGTCTTTCACTGTCGATAGCCTTGTTTTACTATCGATAGTCAGTCTTTCACTGTCAATAGCCTTGCTTTACTATCAATAGACTTGTACTCTTTAGTGCAAGTATTTTTATTATCGACTAGCCCAATAACCCGAGCCAAGCTCAGGTTGGTTTATAAAATATTATATATCATAAGGTTTTAAAAAAGTGTATCAATACGTACAACATATCGTGAGACAAAAAATTTATTAACCTTATAAAAAAAGGGTTAATTACAAAATTGTCCCCTGAGGTTTACACGTTTTTGCACTTTGCCCCTTGTGTTTACAAATTTTGCAATAATGTCCCTCGAGGTTGACAAAACCGTTGCAAATAGCTCTAAAATTGGACATCCGTTCAATTTTGGACGTTAAGTGATCATGTGCGGTGCACATGCCATTTTTGGCATGGACAAATTTGCAATTTCCCTACCCCTTCTTCCCCACTGTGTTCTTCTATCTCTGTTCATCTCTCTCTCTCTCTCTCTCTCTCTCATGCGGCAAAACCCTCAAGATCATAGGCTAAGGCCCTACTGTGTTCATCTCTCTCTCTGTATGCTTGTCCATACAGTGTCTCGAGTGCACTCCCCATGACGAGCTGGTAAGATTTCAACGTGATTTATCACACAAAATCCAAAAACATGCTTTCAGAAACAGGAACTTTTCGAAAAAGTTTTGATCAAGTAGCTAACTTGGTAGTATCATAAGTGAAGTGTTTGGGCCTTTTTGGATAAACGTTTCTATTTTAAGACTACGGCAGGAGTAGCCGAAACAGCCATTGATCCATGACCTGAACTTTAACCCGTGGATGAAAAGTGACAGGGGATTAAAGATTTTATACCATGATGCCGAAAGAGAAGCCGGTGATGACGGAGTTCTCGATGGAGAAGGCGGCCAGCGCCAGGGTGCTGACGTGGCCGGCAAAGGTCGATCTGGGTGACGGCACCGAGCAAGTAGTGACAGACGCTGGTAAAGATGGTCGGGCCGGCGAGGTACCAGAGCTTCTTGGACTCCACGGCAAATTCCTTGAAGAAATCGTGTGATCCGGTGATCGGAGCGATGTCGTCGGCATCTTCCGCGAAAGACGAAGCAAAGGCGTTTGATGGTTGAAGTAAGGTGGCTAGTCACATAAACCCTAAAACCTTGAGAAATCGGCAGAGAAGAGAAAATGCAGATCTTCGTGAAGACTCTCACTGGCAAGACCATCACTCTAGACGTCGAATCTGGCGACACCATTGAGAATCTCAAGTCCAAAATTGAGGACAAAGAGGGTACCTCTACATACTGATGCCCTTTACATTTCAAATGGGTTTTATTATTTTTTCCAAATTTCACAGTGGGGAAGATGATGTAAGGAAAATTACAAATTTGCCCATGCCAAAATGGCATGTGCACTACATATGATCACCTAACGTCCAAAATTGAACGGATGTCCAATTTTGGAGCTATTTGCAACGATTTTGTCAATCTCAAGGGACATTATTGCAAAAGTTGTAAATACGAGGGGCAAAGTATAAAAACGTGTAAACCTCAAGGGACAATTTTGTAATTAACCTTATAAAAAATATCTTATTTGACTATAAATTGTTAGACCCCTCATATTTAAATGCTTAAAAAAATTAGAAGAAGAAGGAAAAAAAAATTAGAGAGTTTGGGAGACATAATGGGTATTTGAAAATTCTAATATTTTTAGGAATATAAATATACATCTTTTTTGTATCTGATAGTTACTTACAATATATATATCTCATAGGAACACAAGGAAGTTCAGAAAAGAATTCCTAGGGAGAGCTTTTAAGATCTTGATGATTATTTTCGAGGTAAAAATTTATTTCGTATATCGAATTGAGGTTTGTGGTAGAAATCATATGAAATTTTGTTATTATTGGAACCCTAATTATAGCTTTTGGGTATATTAAATTTTTAGGGATTTTGATGCAACTGATTTAGAAGATCAAAGTTTTGGGTTGATTTGCACAATTGAAGGTAAGGGTTTACATTCTTTGAAATTAAAATTTGCGTTGGACCGTTCCTTCTTTTAATGATTAACCGTACAATCCAGCTGTCTCAATTAGCGTGTCGTCGATCGTCGACTGAAAATTTCATACGGCTTTCTTGATTTCCGTACTATCGCTGCACACGACTGAACCTTGTGATGAATATTAATATTTCGATTTCTGTGCTTTATACGTTAGCCGATCAACCAGTTTTCTTTCTGTTTGTTGTACTATTGGTCTACTCAGTGTTCATGGGTCAGCCGCCGTACCGTTGATCATTAATTCCTCTGCAGATTTGTAATTGCTTGTTTGAATGGTCACATGAATCACCTATTTCAAGCCTCGTCAGGCGTGCCATTGAATTCGTGAATCTGCTGGTTTCTTCTTCCCATCCCATGTGTGTTAATATTATTCAAATTTATTGTACTTGGCCGCATCTTCTTTTCAATTGTGGTGATCTGGACCCATTTTTTTTTTTATGTTGCCCCATAAGAGAGCCTTCTTTTTTTCGTGGCCATGTACTGTGAAGTCTTAAAGCCATGGGTAGATGTTTCCTATTATTTAATTCATGCTTTATACCATTCTTTAGTCATCAGCTTGACTTTTGCCTTGATACCCACGTGCAGTATCCTATGGATACTTGTCTTGCTCAATTGTTTGTACTCCCATGTGTAGTTACTTAATAATAAACTCCTTTGGTTATCTTTTCAGGGTGTATGCACCCCTTTTTAATTTGTGTAGCAGCTATGTTAGGAGTACGTGAAATCCTCATTTTTTTCTGATTCGCTTAATTATGTCCTTCTACGTTACCATCATCTTCCACAGAAAAATATATCTTTGAAATATATAATTAGAGAATCGCAGTTTCATTTCCTTCATTGTTCACTCCATGTAGTAGTGAATCTGGTACTCTGTGTTGGTATCTATTACCCGATAATATTAAGTTTTTTAACAACTCTTTAGCGTGCGTCATAGGCCGCTAGTATGTATGACTCATATGGAATCATCATCTACAGGCAACTCATTGTTTTTCTTTTTGGCTATTTAATGGTATCTAATTAATTATGTTTTTCGTCGAGCCATGTCACGTGTATGTGACACTCCTGCTTCCGACTTACCCACGTAGATTGGAACGTGGGCTAGCTCAGTGGGATGAGTTAGAGATCGTGATCTAATTTTCTGAACCTGGTTTCACGTGTCAGTGATGACATGTGTAACCTTATTCTGAATGGCTCTCTAGTGTCTGTTTCTGTAGAAAAATATATTTTGGCATTTCGAAATTCTTTCGTGTATATGTTCCGTTAAAAATTATGTATGTCCGCAATTTCGTTTCTCAGATATTTTGTATCGTTTTTTGTTGGTCCGTTGAGCGACCTTACTGGGCATTTGGCTCACTCCCTTATTATTTTTCCTTTCAGGTGATCAGTAGGTGAGATTGGATTACAGGGCTAGCTGTGTGACCAAGAGCTAGCGGTTTAATTTCAGAGTTCTTTTGATTATTTTTAGAAATTATAATAAGAGGAAATATTTGGATTTGGATATTTAATTTGGAATTTCCTTTAGGAGTAATTGAGGATTAAATTATTGTTTTAAGTATATTTGACACTTAATTATGTAACTTGGAGGTTTCCTTTTTAGATGCTCTGAATAACCTGTTTTGTGAGACTTTTGAAATTTTGAGATTTTCTGACTCTGTTTATTTGATATTGACGCTCCAAAAATTTGGGGAGTTACATAAATAATAATTTTAGTACCTCAATTAATTACGACTAACTTAAGTAAAATATTAAACAAAGAATTTACTTGCATTACTCCAAACTTTCGATCATTAAGACCTTTTTTTGTTTGATTAGGCAGCATGCAATTATTATGAGATATTTGAATATACATGTTTGTTTACTTGCCTTTCTTTAAGCTTTTGTTTTAAGTTGGCAAGTAGTATTTCAAATGAATATTGATTTAGCACTTATAGTTTGTTCGCGAGTTTCTTTTAGGAGAGAAAAGAGAAGAAAAGAAAGGAAAGTGACTCATTTCCTTCTTTTTCTATAATTTGTGAGTTTTTTTTAAGGAAGGAAACGAAGAGAAAAGAGATAAAAGTTTGGGCTTCTTTTGTCTTTAAATCTGCCTCCCAAAATTGGGAAGAAACAGAGAGAAAGGAAACTTTCGTAAGTGATATTTTGATAATGGTCGTATTAACCTTGAAATAATAAAGACTAAACTTTTAATGACTTTTAGAGTTTAGGGTTCCTTAAAAGAACTTACCATTTTACTTATAAAAAGATGATTGTTTTAGATGTTATAGTTGTGACTCGTGTTATAGTTGACTCATGACTAATTATTTTAGTTTTTGTGTGACATTAATTAGTTTTGAATATTGGAATGCTTGTAACCAACTCATGACTAAGCTTTACTTTTTTTTTTTAATGTGACATTAACCAGTGACGTAAAGCTTATTATTAATATAGTATGAATCTTGTATAATGTCATTGATGACTGATTTGTTTCTCTGTCAAAATTATGTTCTTTTTTAGGATCAAACATCATGGTATATGTTAGAATTATTACAATATAGTATAACGGTATATACGTAATCGGATATCTTCTCTTTTCTTTTCTGCTGAACTCACGAATAAGATCGAGAAAGGAATGATTTCTTCACTCTTAAACTCACAAATAAGATGAAGGAAAATTGAAATAAAGTCTTAATTTGTTGGTATATTACTAATTTAGAACTTTAAAATGCTTAAAATTGAAATAATAGTAAAATAAGGACGCCATAAAAAAATATTGGTCTATTTTTTCTCTCGAACAAAGTTTATTTAATTCATGTTTTATCTATTCTATTGTGCATAACCTTTATAAATTAATAATTCTAGATTTACGAGAACATTTATCGATCTACACCCTCGTTTGCTTGTTTAAACTTTACACCTTGTTTCTTAACTAAAAGATAAACAAAATTATACTATTACCTTTTTCATGTCAAAGTACGGTGTATAAGAAAAACTTTTTTAGATTTATTTTGAAACGTTATAAGGTTTTAATATTACATACTATTTTTAAAATTAGTTAATAATTTATTCTTCTATTATAAATATCAGATGTGGTTCTTTTATTTTTATTTTTTTTTTGTGTTATCTAGGTTATTATATTTGATTGACTATGCTTTGAATGTTAATGAATGATAAAATTAAGGATCTTGTAAAAGAATAATTTGTCTTTAGCCCACATACCATAAGGTTATAAAAGTTAAATATGAACATAAATAATACATAATTTTTCTTATCAAATCTCTTAAGTAATTTCCTTTTTACAGGTGACTATTTGATAATAGAGAGCTTTTTCAATACATAATACTGACAAGAATGAGTTTTTTCAGGTTATTCTTATTGACTACAATGAGCTAGTAAAATTTAGCAATTATTCTTTTATTAAGCTAACAATTATAGGGTGGAGATTACTTCATATAATTGTTATTGAAAGTACACAGCAATGACCACTCATAGTTATAATCAACTCTATTATTGTCGAAATTGAGTTTCAAAGCTTATAGTTAGTCAACTATCTACTAATTGGTCTTGACGTTCATATAAACTTAATCAAGTACAAAAATAATAATTTTTCATTGGTTACTACGGTCCTATTACAAATAAATTGTTAGTATATAGTCGATTACGATAAGTTTTGTAAAATTACTTAAAACAAATACATATTAAGGGATATATTTTCTTAGATGCACTAAGAGAACATGAATCTTAATCATTTTTTTTTTCAAATCTCATATTTGATTTGTTTTCTAAATCCTTATATATGGGATATAACCAGTTTGGTGGTTGTGAGGTCTTATTGTGTGGGTGTGTGAACAATGATAGTGCATTTAACTCAATTAAAAGGCCACTTTTTCCCTTCCAAATCTAGTATGCTATTTTCGTTTTTTCTTTATATGAATTTTGATGCCAAGAAAAGTGGGTTCGTACCTACGTGGAGGTGCCACAAAGGCTGCAGTCGGAGTCAGCTTCCAAGTATGCAAAGTGAGAGACAGTGAGGGCGGAGTAAGGGCAGAGAGCAAGGCTTCCCAAACAGGCCGTGAGGAGTGGCAGTGCTGCGAAGGCAAGGCTAAGACGAACAGGGCCGGCAGTCAACAATCCACGTCAAGGTCCGAGTCAGGGTCCAATGCTACGGTCCAAAGTTATGTCCAATTTGTCTTTCTCTCACTAGAATCCTAGAGCTCCCAAATTCTAGAGTGAGAAAGTGATTTTGTGAGATTGAAGAAGAAGTCCATTTTGAGTCATAAAGTGCACTCTTTATAGGAAACAGTGTGCTTATGTCATAAAGTGCCACATGTCGTCTCCTGAGAGTGACGTCACCAGGGGGTCCCAAAATACCGGTTCTTCGTTGGACTGCCGGTTCCCAAATTCACGTTGCCTGCCCCACACAGCGTCGCTCTACCTGTCTGAGAAGACTGACCACACCGCGGTAGCATGATCAGAGTAAGCCTGTTGCTCCAACCACCGGTCCAAGCCCTTACTGAATCCCATAAATGCGTCAAGAGACGCATAAATAACCTGACAGTGGTGAGGGTTGCCCCTATAGACAACTGCAAGGCGAACTAGGCGCGATGCCCTCCAAGGACTTGTTCCCATCCTGGAGTGACCCGTGGGTTATTGTCCTGGTGGTGTCGACGATCAACGGTAACATGAGTGGACATGCTCGCAGCTCAGTGATCAGAGTCCGCTACGAGGGGTCTTCATGCCGGAGCCCCCCGTCATTGTGACGGCGATGGCTTTAAGGTTGTGAGCTCATCCCGTGGCGGCGATGACTATAAGGTTGTGAGTCCATCCCGCTGCGAGGGGTCCTCATGCCGGAGCCCCCCGTGATTGAGACGGTGATGACTTTAAGGTTGTGAGCCCATCCCGGTGCGAGGGCCGGAGCCCGCCGTGATTGAGACGGCGATGACTTTGTGAGCCCATCCCGGTGTGAGGGCCGGAGCCCCCCCCGTGATTGAGACGGTGATGGCTTTAAGGTTGTGAGCCTATCCTGGAAGCATGTAACATGATTGTGGCGCATGGGCACGGTGCCTACAGCACGAGACAATACCTGGTGCCGGGGCACATGTTATGAAAGTGGCGCACGGGCACGGCAACGAACGTCGCGGAGACAATACCTGGTGCCGCGGGCACATGTCATGGAAGTGGCGCACGAGCGCGATGACGAACGTCGAAGAGACAATACTTGGTGCCATGGGCACGTGTTATGAAAGTGGCGTGGCGACGAACGTCGCGGAGCAATACTTGGTGCCGGGGCATGTATGATGAGATTGGCTCACGGGCACTGCGACGAACGTAGTAGAGCAATACTTGGTGCCGGGGCATGTATCATGAAAGTGGCGCACGAGCGCGGCGACGAGCGTCGCGGAGACAACACTTGGTGCCGGGGCACGTATTATGAACGTGGCGCACGGGCGTGACGACGAACGTCGCGGAGACAATACCTGGTGCCGTGGGCACATGTCATGGAAGTGGCGCACGGGTGCGGCGACGAGCGTCGCGGAGACAACACTTGGTGCCGGGGCACGTATCATGGAAGTGGCGCACGGGCGCGGCGACGAACGTCGCAGAGACAATACCTGGTGCCGGGGGCACATGTTATGAAAGTGGCGCGGCGACGAACGTCGTGGAGAAATACTTGGTGCCAGGGGCACGTATGATGAGAATGGCGCACGGGCGCGGCGACGAACGTCGCGGAGCAATACTTGGTGCCAGGGGCAAGCATGATGAGAATGCCGCACGAGCGCGACGACAAACGTCTCGGAGACGGCGCACGGGCGCGGCGACGAACGTCGCGGAGCAATACTTGGTGCCAGGGGCACGCATGATGAGAATGCCGCACGAGCGCGGTGACAAACGTCTCGGAGACGGCGCACGGGCACGCGTCGGGTGTCCCAGAGACGGGGCATGAGTTGAATGTGCTTGTTATAACAAAATAATGAATGCAACATGTAGTAATAACAAAGTTGGGAGTTATGGTATGCGATCGTCGGCGACGGGTCATTCGGCGGTAGCGCGCGACTTTGGGCGATGGGTATCGCGGGAGCGGTGTGCGGTCACGGACGACGGACGTCACGAGGTTGATGCACGACGGACGTCGCGAGGTTGATGTACGAACCTCCGTAAACATCGCGGAGGTGCAAAGACTCGAGAAATCAAGTGCGCGCGGGAAGGGAGGCCATAGGCCAAAATTAGGGGAAGGCCAAGGCCACCACCCCTGGGGAGGCCGAGGCCGACCCTAGGGGGTGGCCAAGGCCAATGGCCAACTCCCATGAAAGGAGGCCACGCCACTCCCCCTTTCGGTGAACTTTGGCACGCCGGTGGTAGGTGTTTTGATTAGCAATGACGAATCCGAAAGTTACGTTACGACGAGCGTGCTGCCAAGAATCGTACCCACATGATGAACAAGGTGCCAGAGTCACATACGAAGCGTACGAAAGCAAAAAAAAGTGCGAAAAGGATTTTGCGCGAAAAGTGAAGAACCAGGGGGGGAAGGCCAAGGCCAACCCCCCATGGGAGGTCGAGGCCAACCCCATGGCCTTGAGGGAGGCCGAGGCCGACCCCATGGCCTTGAGGGAGGCCGAGGCCGACCCCATGGGGTTGGAAAAGGCCTTTGCCCCTTGACCCCGTTGCTCCGAGTGCGTCGTCGGCCGATATTTTTGGTGAAAAGGTTATCGGGCGGTCTCGGCGTGACGATCGCGCTAGCATGAGTGACGCCAACATGAAATAAATCGTGCCTAAATCGCGCACAAGGCGCGCGGAGCGAAAAACGCACGTGACTTGAACGTGCGCGCGCTGACCGGTTCGATGCGTTGGAAAAATGCATGTTGTATCTGTCGACGTGTTTGCGTGAAGCGAGACCCCTAGTGGGCCCTTGGGTACGACCAGAATAGATTGGAAATAAATTTTTATATTCACATTGAAGAATGATTTTAAGAATAGAATAGTCATAATAAGTTATTGTCTTGATTAGGTTGAGTTCTAATACATTTAGAATTAATTTTTAAGTTTTACAACCCTCGTTATTCTTGTAAAATTAATCAAATTCAAAAATAAAGTACCTATCAAAATTCAAATCAATTGTTAGATCATTTTTTCCCTAAGTCTCATAAGTTGTTTAATCTCAATTGTAACATTAATTTTTTCTTCTAAATCAAAAGTATTATTTTCGTCTTTTGTATTTATGAGTTTTATATTCATATTAGGAAGTGATTTTGAAGATACTATAGTCAATATTAATTCCTAATAAATTAGTATAATGATTAGGTTGAGTTTTAGAATGATAAGAATCAGTCTTCGAATTACATAGGGCTTATAGAAAACCCCCATTACTCTGCAAAACTAATTAGATTAAAAAAAAGAATCGAATCAAAATTTAAATTAATTATTAGTTCACATTTTTATTCTAAATCTCATATGTTATTTTTTGGATTTATGAATTTTAATTTTCATATTAGAAAACACTTTTAAGGACATAATTGTCAAAATAAAGTCTTAATATATTAGTATATTGATTAAGAAGAGTTTTAGAATTTTATGTTTGAAACAGCTGAAGTCAAAAAAGGAGGGCAAATGCGTGTTGAACAGAGATGGTTCTTTTGGGGTTCAGTTGATAAGATAAAGACTTGGACTCTTAGGTCATTCTCTCTTTATTAAGGCTTTCTGTCCTGACTACGACACTCACTCAAGCTCTTTTGTTTGCCAGTGGAATAGTACAATCATAGTTGATGACATTGCTGGTGCATTTGTGGTCCAGCAAAAGTAAAAACCAAAATAAAAGGGTTCGTTTGACAAAAAAAAAAATTGGTTTTCAGTTTTTAAAGAGCAGTTTTTTAAAAAGCAGCTTAATTTTTTTTTATATAAAAACAAGTGGGTGTTTGATAACCCCTTTTTTTTGTTTTTTTTTTTTTTTGTTTTTGTTAACCTTTTTTTTTTTGATTTTTTTTTTTTTTTGTGGTTTGCGGTGGCGGTGGTGGGTGTAGCGGTGGTGGTGGTGACCGGCTGCCGGTGGTCGCCGGCGGCCGGAGGTGGCTGCCGGCAGTCTCCGGCGGTGGTCGCCTGAGGTGGCTACCGGCGGTGGGAGGGTGGTGGTGGTGGTCTAAGAAAAAAAAACCAAAAGTGAAAAAAAAAACCAGTTTCTGGAGTTTTTTTTTTTATTATTCAGTTTAATAATTGGTTTTTAATATTGAAAAAAAAATGGTTACCAAAGCTTTTTTTTTCAGTTTTTAAAAACTGAAAAAAAAAAAAAGAATTTTTTTTTGTCAAACCTAGCCTAATAGAAACAAAATATCAACACTCATAGGCAAAGATCACTTTGAGTGTGTGTTTCAGTGTGTGTGTGTGTGTGTGTGTGTGTGTGTGTGTTAATTGCACTTTTGTTCCCTGGTATGTGGCAGTTAGTACAATTATCCTACAAGAGAATTAATAGTAAAATACTTATAATCATCCTCCACATATGGCAGGATAAAGCACTTTTACGCTTTCTGATAGAAATTTTTTAATTGAACCCTTGTTTAAAAATCCATCTTCCATAGCATGGAGGAAATTTTAGGAAAGACGAGATTTTATGGTTTTCGCAAATTCATCCTCCAACGTATATTTTCTTCGCTCAGTAATTTCTTGCTCAAAGTGGAAATTGAATTGGATGTATAGTGGCAAGGTCAACAGTATTTTCTTTTATATGAATTGATGTATATATTTTTTTTGCTCGGTCGCTTTTTTGTTTAATTGATTGCTTGAACTTTAAAAAATGCAATAAGTATTTAATCACAAACATTGTCATTTTCGCTAAACAAAGGCAATGAATGTAGATAATCGCAAGATGAGGAATTGTTTGCTTAGTATCGCTTTTGTGCATGTCGTGATAAACCTCAGTAAATTCCCGGACTATTTAATCACAATCATTGTCATTTCATGTTCACAGTCACAAGCAAGCTTGAACATTTAAGCATAGGCATCTCATTTCGTTCGAGCTTACACCCAGTTTTCAGTTTTTAGACTTTCATTCAAGCTTAAAAATTTAAGAAGGCATTTCGTTTAACAAAGGCATCTCATTAATTTGACGAAGGCTTCACCATCCTGTTCAACCTGACAAACACCATTCATTAACCTAAAACAAAGCATTTCATTCAACATAACAAACACCATTTCTTACATCTATGACAGATGCAAACGTCCATAATCATGCCCGTACTCGGTTTCGGCATCAAAACACAATCGATCACCCCTACATTATCTCGGTCTCGAACGAGATTTCTCCAATCATCCGTATGTTATCTGAATGTTTTCTCTTTAAATTCATATTCTTCTTCTCCAGAACTGAGATTTTTCAGATTAGGTCAGAATAAAGTATCATCAAATACTGATTTTTTATGTATGTCTATAGCACATTTTGTAAAATTAGTCGTACACAATTTTTAGTTGCAACTGCGAGACGCATGTTGCTTGAAATTGAGAGAGGGTGTGAATGTGAGTTTGATTGAGAGAGTTTGGGATTACGAGAGAGAGTGTAAAGGGAACTAGAAAAATGAAAAGAGTGAGAAAACTTGACCAGCTTGTCATATATGCCTTTATCAAATTTTGCAAAGATATCTCCCAAAGTTATAAGTTGCAAAATTAACCCAATATCTAAGTGGACTACCGAGAATACCCTCTACCTAACAACTGCCATTGGGGCTGGATAACGGGTGCTATTGACTTTCTTTGGGAGTTAATTGTGCTAACATGCCATATGTAAGGGGAATCAACCCAACAAAGAAAGACATGGACTGTTTATATGTTTAGCCTCAATAATGTAAGAGTGCTCCAACTTTGTAGAATTGAGTCTGGAGAGAGAGAGAGAGAGAGAGAGAGAGAGAAAATGGAGGTAGATGAGAAAATTGTTGCAGCTAGTGATGAGCCAGAAATCAAGTACAGAGGAGTGAAGGCAATGCCCTTCATTATAGGTGTGTGAAAGGGCATCAGTTTTTCTCTTTGTTGTATTTCATATCAAAATTGCTACTGTACTTCACTGATTTGTTTGTAAAAAATTCAGGAAATGAGACCTTTGAGAAGCTCGGAGCCATTGGCACCTTATCCAACCTCTTGGTTTACCTCACAACAGTCTTTAACTTGAAGAGCATCAGAGCTACAGTTCTACTCAATGTCTTCAATGGCACTACCAACTTTGCCACCTTGCTAGGAGCTTTCCTCTGTGACACCTACTTCGGTCGCTATAAAACGCTGGGATTTGCTTCCATCACCTCGTTCTTGGTACTCTTCAAACTGTTATCTCTTTGCTAGTCCAAACTCCAGCACCGGCCAAATGGAAAGTAAATTAGATTTGCAAAGTAGCCCTAAACCATTTTATTTTTTTCCGTGTGAAGGGGTTGCTTCTAATAGACTTGACAGCAATAATCAAGAAGTTGCATCCTCCTCGTTGTGGATCAGAAGAGGGCAGCAAATGCGTTGGACCAACACCATGGCAGATGGCGTTTCTACTCAGCGGTTTTGCCATGATGGTAACAGGCGCGGCTGGAATCCGGCCATGTAACTTGGCGTTTGGAGCCGACCAATTCAATCCCAACAATGAGTCTGGCAAAAGAGGAATCAACAGCTTCTTCAACTGGTATTTCTTCACTCTAACTTTCGCGCAGATGGTGTCGGTGACCCTCGTGGTTTACGTGCAATCTGATCTAAGTTGGGCGATCGGACTGGGAATTCCTGCTGCTTTTATGTTGGTTTCTTGTGTTGTCTACTTCACGGGTACCAAAATCTATGTCAAGGTGAAGCCTGAGGGAAGTCCCTTCACAAACGTGGCTCAGGTCATACTGGTTGCAGTCAAGAAGAGGAAGCTGAAGCTACCACAGCAACCATGGCTCTCTCTTTTCAACTATGTGCCATCCAAGTCTATAAACTCCAAACTTCCTTACACAGAACAGTTCAGGTAGACCTCATGCTGCTTCTGTCTAAATATTCTTTTCAACTATGTGCTAAAATTCATCAATGATGTACATATCTCTGAGATCCCGCGTCAGCGGGAGCTTCACATGGCGTTGTTCTCGACGAAAGTTAGATATTGCCGAAGTAAATTGAATGAACAAGAGAGCAAATGAAGAGCGAGCACCTTTTTGGGTGATATCATTCAGCATATCTTGGCAGCTCTAGTTGAACCGAGTAACTTGCACATTTGATGTGGTGGCAAACACAACCTTACTAGAGCGCATGTTGAGATCAAAACTGAAAAACAACCATCCATTATTAAAAAAGAAAAACATTATAATGTTTTAAACTTCCAAAAAAATTGCAACTCAATCCTGCAATCGTGACTTTTTGAAAAGATACTCAATTCACTAAGCATAATTGTGACTTTTTACTAGCTATGTAGCGATCGTGACTTTTTGAAATGCTAGTTAATTCACTGAGCAAAGTTGTGACTTTTTACCAGATATGCAGCGATCGTGACTTTTAATTGAAATGCTACTCATTTCACTAAGCAAAATTGTGACTTCTTACCAGCTATCTCGACAAAGCAGCGATTGTGACACGCGAAGACCAAATCAAACCAGACGGGTCACCAGCCAATCCATGGGAAGTTTGCAGTATACAGCAAGTTGAACAAGTGAAATGTGTAATGAGGGTGATCCCCATTTGGGCAGCAAGCATTGTGTACCATATTGCAGTAGCGCAACAACAACAATATGTAGTCTTCCAGGCCCTTCAATCCAATCGCCACCTCGGCAACTCCAAATTCCAAATCCCCGCAGCAACTTACACTATCTTCTCCATGTTAAGCCTCACAATCTTTTTACCTATCTACGACCGAGCGCTAGTCCCAACGCTCCGTAGGCTCACAGGAAAAGAAGGCGGAATCACAATCCTCCAGAGAATGGGAGCCGGCATATTCCTTACCATACTTGCATCTCTTGTGTCCGCCTTCGTCGAAGAGAGGAGGAGGAATGTCGCACTCACCAAACCGACACTGGGGTTTCAACCGCACAGAGGCCTAGTTTCATCCATGTCAGGACTGTGGTTGGTTCCTCAGCTCTCACTAATTGGACTTGCCGAGGCACTCACGTCCGTCGGCCAAGTCGAGTTCTACTACAAACAGTTTCCTGAAAATATGAGGAGCGTCGCAGGGTCCTTTTTCTTTTTGGGATTGGCAGCATCAGGCTATCTGAACGGCTTCTTAGTGTCCATTGTTCACCGCACAACAGAAGGGGCTGCAACCGGGAACTGGTTACCGGAAGATCTTAACAAGGGGAGATTGGACTATTTCTATTACCTAGTAACTGCTCTGGGAGTCGTGAACTCGGGCTTCTTTCTACTATGTGCTAGGTGGTATAGATACAAAGGGACTGGAGGCAGGATCATATCAGTCGAAATGAACACAAAGCAACTTGACAAGCCATTCCCTTGACAACTACAATTGTAATTATATTTATAAGCAGTACAAATCAAAGAAAGTAGATGTGAGAATGATCTTCGGGTCTGCATGTCCTTTCGCAGAATAAACTTTATACCGAAAAGTAGACGCTTGCCTCCGTTTCATAATTCTTTCCGGTGTAAATGTCAAAATTTGATAGATATTTCTGATACACCAAATTTGCTCTTCACTCGCATATTCCTGCCCGATTATTTGCTCTTCACTCGCATATTCCTGCCCGATGGTATCACACAATCATACAAACAGGTTAAACTGGTTATGGTTTTTGGTTCTGGTTCTCTCCTGCATTTCAATCTTGCTCTACTTTATCTCCCGTTACTCGTGTGCTCTGAATCTAGTGGTTCCAATTCCGGAGAGTTTCAGACGTATATCTCATCAGACGCCAGGATCTAAACTGGTCAGCAGTATATGGAACTGGAAACTTGGAGGGGAATGCATCACTACAAATGAAAATGAGCAACAGAGTACACGACCATTGCCAATGTGGTAGATAAAACCTGATGAGAGACTCTAAATGAGAAAAATGGTACACATATGTACGGGGCACTAGAGGTACTGTTGCAGCACCGATCTCCTTCGAGTAATGTTTCTGTATATTTACCTCACTGCAAACCACAGTCAATCAAAATGTCTACACTGTTGAGAATGCCAATTATAGGACATTGTAGGCATGGCTAGCAGGAGTGGCAAACAGTAACTGTCTGCCCATCAATTGCTCAAGGTTTGACGCAAGTTTTAATCCTGTTTGTTACGTTGTTTTCAATTCTATTTTGGTTCCTGACCAAGGCATAAATCTGGCTGCTAGTAAAGGACATACAAAGTCTTTTTAGAGAACACAAAATTATGGTTCAGGGTCTGCTCTTGTCCTTGTTTTTTTGGTCAAACATCTGTTCTCTAAAATGATTTCAAGAAGCAAAACAATCACGATAAACAAACATGTTATCAAAAGGAAAACAAAAGTCGAACAGCCAAATGGGGCCTGATAGTTTCTGGCCAGTAAATCCGAAAACCAACGGACATACTATACAAAAATACAAGCGTGAAGAACAACCCTGGCAAGCAAAAACCTCCAAGTAGTGTTCTTCCATATACATTCTTGCGAAAATTATTTATTCTAAGAGTTTGACTAACACAAGGATGAAAAACAAGAAGACTAAAACAACTGCAATTATAGACATTAAGTACTGACTTAACAAGTGATCTCTTTTTCCCAGATTGGGTATTGTGGGGATATGTAAGCCATAACATGGCTGGACACATCATTTAGAGCTAACGATGGCACCCTAAGTGCTGAAAATGGAAAGCCTGGTTGCACTAATCAATATGGCTGTTTTGAGGTAACTCGCAACTAGATGCTGATTATGCATTCACCCTCGGCATATTGCACGTACAAGATGTATCATCTTCTCAGACGGTGTAGGCTTGCTGAATCGTATCTATGTCAAGACCCTTCAATCTCACCACAGATTCGACATGACCTTTCAGTGTAGTTAGTTCTCTCAACCTGCACAACAAGCAGTAAAAAAAAATGAATCAGGAAGCTACTATTGCTTTTCAATAAGGAATCACACTGCCAAAGCACCACTAACATGTACAAGATAACAGAAGTACATAACATCCAAATTGTGAGTATAAGAAGTTTCGTAGACACTTGTGCATCACGTGACGACGTGATGCGAGAAACAGATTCTTAGGGGAACCTTGGCATGTAATGTACGATGAACAAGGCTTCAAAATAACTTTTAGATGCGTTATCAGCAGGTTATTCATACTCATGTTTGATACTTGTCTAGCAAGGTCTAAATTATATCCTCCAAGGAGAAGAGTATTTACTTATCAAATGAACAGAAGACATCAAGCCAATCAACAATCATTCTTGGTCGAGTTCGGTTAGTGGTCTAGTAATATCATATAACAATGATAGGAAATTCGTAGTTAAATTATCAAGCTGAGAAAACTAAATGCTAAGTTCTTTAACCTTGCAATTTCAGCTCTTCTTTTTGCTTCCTCAGCCATCTGATTGAGCTCTGTGAAATTAGCTCGATCATTAAACATTTTAGTGTCAGGTACTTCAAGCCCGTGTAGGGTTCTTTGTGCATGTGCCCATTTAAGCTCACGTTGTTCCTTCCCGAAATCCTTTTGCCTAGTAAAGGCAATCTGTAAAACAAGGAAAGCCATCAAAAGAAGAAATAGAGGGAACGAAGGTCATTTACAGAAAATGAAGACATGTTACAGCACAACGAAATGGCTCGTACCCTTTGCTCAAGAACCAAATCCCAGGCCCTTCCGCTTAGCGCATAACGTATTAAGAATTTTATTATATCAAGTGGGAAGTAGAAGACGATGTTGTAAAGCCAGATAACACCAGCCCAACCCCATCCAATTCCTTCAATTGCAGCGAAGCTCCAATTCGCATATACCGCAATTAAAGTAGCAACCTGCCAATAATGAAAGATACAAGTTATCAATTGCAATCTACCACTACAGAAACATGCAGTAAAGTGATCGATAGTTCGCTTACCAACTGAGCAACCGCAAAAGCTGCAACAAGCAACAAACCAGGACGCTCAACAAACGACCAACTTCGAGACCGGGTAACAAATATGAGGGCCTGACTGATGGTGCTCACTTGAAGGTAGATAGCTGAGGCAAGCTTTCTAAAGTCATCACGAGCTGTTTTTTCAAGACTTGACACCCCGAACACCCGCTGCAAAAGGTTTTGAAGAATAACCAAGAAAAATCAATCAAAAGCAATGTACAGCCTTATCCCAAGCACTCCATAACAGCTTCTTTCAGGATGAAAGATTAACAGAAAAATCAGACACACAAGAAAAGCAGACACGCAAAAGATGTCAACAGGATGCATATAGTTCCTCTCTTCTTCGTTACGTGGACTTTTCTATAGGTGTGAAGCACCAGTGAAGGCAACTTGACTCTTTGATGAGGGCATGAATATGTTTCCGTATTCTTCGTGAGATACGGCAAGAAAAATACTAAAACTGTGAACATTTATATGTTTGGCAATCCTTAGATCTCGGAGCAGATGGATCCAACCGCAAGGACTTGGCACATACTCAAGTCATGTACCAGAGCTAATTCCGTCGCACCATGTGACTTTATTCTTGAAAATTTCAATCCAGGCATCAAGAACAGTGTGAAATTTAGGCATGTTAATAAGCACATTATGCCAAAAAAAAAAAGGTAGCACAGCATTCAACTGTAACAATAATAACATTAGAAAAAACTAAAATTCACTCCATGTGCAGCACAACATAATTTTGACAAAAGATGGTATTTCCGAGGTTAAAATCAGCTAGTTCCAAACAAAACATTCACAATCTATTTCGTCAAGGGAAATGTGCATACTGGAAAGAAGTTTGTTTTGTATGCCGCCCAAAAGAATATGACCGTCATCATTGCCAAATAACTACCAAGAAAAACGCCAGTCGTGAAAATCTCAGCTAGCTTCCAGCTGTCTGGCAGAGGAGATGGTTTCACCCTATCCTTTGATATTGTCATGATGGTACCTGATAAGAAGCAAATGGTCATGAGTCGCGCGGAGAAGTACCTAATAGTTGATACAGCGGATTCAACTTCTGATCAGTAAGCTAAATCATATATGATTTCAGTAGGAGGTCAGTGAGGCTGGGCAAAGTTCATTGAAGTCCACAAGAGCTCAGAGACATATCATAAGAAAAGTAGGTGAACAGGACGACACCCACCTCAAAATTAAATTGTTAAGTTCGTTATCTGATTGCATATCCATCAATCTTTTGCACTCCCTCAAAGTTCTCTTCAAAGAATACATTGAAGATACTCTTTATAGCCTTTTAAGTTTGAAATGATGTTTGAACTCATATGCTCATATGTGGAAAAGATCTCAGGTCTACCATTGCCAGTGCCATAATAAAAAGCTTTCAAAGTGATAATCAGTGTGCCCAATACCTAAAAACCAGATATATGTCTGAAAACCAGAGCTTTGCACATGTCAGAGCAAGAAAAAAGGGAAAAGAGCATACCGTCATTGAGGATTGCAATGATGAGCACCATAAAAGGTGGAAAGTCAAACTTCCATAGAAGGGCCAGCAGCAGAAAGCCAAGCTGACAAAACAAAAGAAGCAGAATAAAATTAGAACATTTATGTTTATGTATACAATAACAAAACTACAACGCATATGTATATACACTTAAAGAAAGCCAATAAAATGCCCTATACATGAAAATGCAGGAAAAATGAAGCATAAAACTTACCACAATACGAATTGTAATAGAAACCGCATAAATCTGCCCAAAATGATGGAAAGAAAATTCATAAGTTGATAGAACGTATAAAAATAACATGTGGCTCTAAGAGCTCGTAGCCTCCCAAATGATTGCAAGAATTTCCCAAAAGAACAATTAAATGTGAACAGTGGACTCTGAACTAGAAACATATCAGTTTTAAATTAGCACATTATCGTCAAAACTAAGGTTACCGTATAATTTTTCATCCTCTGGAATATTGCACGGCTGGTCAAAACAGCACTAATGATAACACTGAGGCCTGGTTCAGTAAGGACAATGTCAGAGGCACTACGAGCTGCATCAGTTGCATCAGCCACAGCAATCCCAATATCGGCCTTTTTAAGAGCAGGAGCATCATTAACTCCATCACCAGTCATTCCACAGATGTGTTTCCTAGCTTGCAAGCGCTTTACTATCTCATACTTGTGTTCTGAAAAGTCAACAACATGGTCAATTTGGGGTACCCAATGCTTAAAAAAGCTGCAACTCTGGTCATGCAGACATTATATATACGAAACTAGTTAAAATCCCGTGCTATGCACGGGAATGGTGTTAATTAAATGTGAAGTGAGGGAAGGGAGGTCATGGGGTTGGATACTTAGAGTTCATGGAGTTGGAGGTTATTTTGTGACCAATCAAAATTTAACACCTATTAAACCCTATTTAAAATTGTAAGAATTCAAGAAAATAGGATTAGAGATTTGGAAGGCAAAGAAGGTCCCAACCAAATCCAAACACATTTAGTATAGATTACATACCCGGAAAAACACCAGCAAACCCATCAGCTTTCTCTATGAGCTCATCAACAGGTAAAGCAGCAATTGACTCATCCTTGTTCTTCCCCAGCAAAGCAGATGAAGGATACATGTTTGTTCCCATTCCCAAGCGGCGTCCAGTTTCCTTTCCAATTGCCAGTTGATCCCCTGCAAGAAGCCTCGAGATTCAGTAATACGAAACTAGATCAAGTGCAGAGAAATAATTACAATTAAGCAATCCCATAAACCTAAACGGGGCAGTTTCTGAGAAACGTGATTTATATTGTTAACAATTGTCATTTAGACTATATGGAGGGAATTCAGTACAATTTTATGTCCTTGATGAAGTATACTCTCCAAGATCCAAGTTCGAGATCCAGGTAATCAATATAAAACAACTGGAAGAAAAAAGGACATTGCAAATGTCATGACCTTTCAGAGTTGCACCTATTGGGTGCTATAAAGAGGAGTGTCTATTCTGGCCAAGCAATCAATACTTCATTATTTTTCTTTCCAGCCACAAACAACAGTATTGAGATATGCATTTTGAGCAAGTTACTATCTTGAAGAAGTCATCCTGGACAGACCTTGCCTATTGCCGTTAGTCTTCTACTTATTCTTGCTTTCAAATATTTCTCGAATTTGTACTATGACATGACACCCATGTTAAAGGTAAAATAATAGAAATGTAGTGACTGTCGATATCACGTAAACTATTGATTATATTTCTACTACAATATACATATTGTGCAGCACTTTGCGAAATGAACCTATATTGGACAACGCACCAGTAATCATTTTAACATTCACTCCAAGATTTAAAGCCCTCCTTATTGTATCTGCACTGTCATGCCTGGGTGGATCAAAGAGAGGCATAAGACCTACAAACTGCCATGGGCCTCCAGCACTTTCTTTCCTTCCCTCTGGAACTTCCTGCAGTAAAATAGAGAAGAACAATGAATTAAATAACAAACATCTAAAAGAAATTGCAGTTAACGTGATCAAAGTGGGCAGAAGAAGACAGAAATAAACTTACCTGGTACGCTACAGCAAGTGACCGCAAGCCTCGTTCTGCGAACTTATCAATTATAGCATGAACCCTGTTCTCGATGTCTGACTTATTGTGTGCAAGGTTTAGAATCTAAAGCAGTATTGGATGCGGGAATTAGGCAAAAGAACAGATATACTCTTTAAGGAAGAACCAATTACATAAGACAGTAGACAGTGAGAACGATACCTGCTCTGGAGCACCTTTACTGACCCTATGCATTTTGCCTTCACTGTCAAGATAAGTCAATGCAGTACGCTTATCGGTGGGATTGAATGGAAGAAAATGTAGTTCTTGGATGCCAGCACGTGCCTGTCAATGGTGACATTTACAAAAGCAAAAAACTTAAGTGATGGTTCAGTCACTAAATAACCCATCCACAAATAAGTTCTGGCATTGTATTAGTACCTCCTTTGGATCAGCAAGCATCCCAACTATAGCAGTATCAATTGCATCTTGGTTTTCTACTCGAGAGGCTCGAGCTGCCATCAGCACAACAGTATCTGCATCTACTCCTTTGGCAAATACCTGAAAAGATAAACCAGGCACAAAGTTGATAGAAGAGTTACTTTTATCAAAATCAAGATATAGACTCATCAAGGAGACAAGGACAATGCACTTAAATGACCTCAATCAGATTTTTGTCAACAGTAAGCTTGTTTAAGGTCAGAGTCCCAGTCTTGTCGCTGCAAAGCACATCCATGCCAGCCATCTCTTCTATTGCTGTCATTCTTTTTGTAATTGCACCCTGCAATAGTAAGCCACCCAACCTATTAAAACTGCTCTCTGAAGTAATAGTTAAATATAACAACCGAGGGGATCTAGCAAACCTGCTGAGCTAAGCGATGGGAACCAATGGCCATTGTTACTGATAAAACTGTGGGCATAGCAATTGGAATTCCTCCAATGAGAAGCACAAGGAGATTGTCAATCCCAGGACGATACTTCCGGTCTTGAATGGGGTACATTACAATAATCTCAATAACCATGCCGGCAGCAATAGAGCAAATGCAAAAATTTCCAATTGCAGTCAAGACCTATTCAAGAGATCAGTGAAAGACTATAAGAAAAGAAATTCAAAAAGGACAAAGCAAAACAGGAAACACCCACGCCCTTTTTTTACTTGCCTTCTGAAAATGGCCCACTTGGTTAGTAGAATCAACAAGATGAGCAGCCTTCCCAAAGAAAGTGTGAACCCCGGTGGCAATGACTACAGCTTCAATCTCTCCCTGTTTGCAAGTAGAACCAGAATACACGCCATCACCCGGACCTTTCGTTACAGGAAGAGACTCGCCTGTCAGAGCAGACTGCAGAAGTGCAAACAAGATATTCCAATAAGAAAGCTGAACCCACCTGGTCAATTTTCACCATTATAGCTGGCGAAACACTTGTATAGAAAACCCACCTGGTCAATTTTCAAAGGATCACCTTCAAGCAGACGAGCATCAGCAGGAATTATGTCGCCAAGTTTTACACTTACCACGTCCCCAGGCACTAAAACAGCAGCATCTTCCTCATTCCACCTCCCATCTCGAAGAACCTTTGTAACAATGATAAGTAAATTTAGTTACAAACCCAAAGCAATACTGATGTATTTTACCAAAATAACACTCATTGCCGCAGTGTAATGCGAAAACTAGGGGCACATGCTGAAGCTCATCCAACTAAAAGCAGACAAAATACAATCCGACACCTTCGCCTTCGGAGCAAGACGAGCCATGAGAGCAGCTGCTGCATTACCCGCGTTGTTCTCTTCAATAAAACTAATTGTCGAGTTGATCACAAGCAAAGTAATGATACCCACAAAGTCTTGCCAATCAGGAGGCTTTCCCTACAAAAAGTTAATAATTGGATAAATTCATAGCGAAGGAAATTTCCGGCAATTACATGCTATCAAACAAAACCAAGGACCAGATTATTACTCCTCCATTTGCAAGGGCAATTGCCATGATAGCAGCAGCTTCCATAACCCATGAAAGGGGGTTCCACATAAAACCCAAAAACTTCAAGAATTTGCTCTCCTGTACGACCCAAAAGGATAAACAAGCTTTAATATATATACACCAAGCTCAGAAAGACTCAACCTTCGAAAAACCCCACAAGTACCAAGGTAGATACGTGAAGGTACAAAGGTTAAAACTTTAACACTTAAAAGTAGAGAAAGAAGACAGAAAGACATAAAAGATTACATGTTGAGGAGACAATGATGCTAATATCAGAATTACACGAAAGATGAACGTGAACAACAGTGCCCAACATCAAAATTGCAAATTCACAAGCACCAAATCTAGGGAAGAAAAAAAATGAGAAAAAATTAGCACCTTCTTCTCCTCAAGCTTGTTGTAGCCAAAAATCTCTAATCTTTCTTGAGCAGCCTCACTGGTGAGTCCCACTCTGCTACATCTCAGATTCTCAAAAACTTCCTCAATGGGTATGCTCTCCTGCACCCGGAACAAGAATATCAAAAACCCAAATGAAAATTGAAAAACCCAACAAATTCAAACACGAGAATCACGAAGAGCAGGCCCGTCAAAACGCTCAGATCCAGTACCAAATCCACGGTTTCTTTCAGCACAGCGTCAAGAACTTCAGGCTTGTCTGCCATCTCTGTTTGTATCTCTCAACCGGGTTGTAGATAGATCGACAAATGATCAAGAAACAAGCATGAGAGGAGGAGGAGGTTGCAATGTAAGAGGCAAATGGAAGAGATAAAGGAGTTGATTTTGAATACGAAACCACCAACACCAAATCTGTAAAGGAGCGGAACCGCTGAACAAGTACTGCAGCACTAGTAGTGGTAACAGTTACAGAGTCCACAACCTTTCCTGCTACCTTTTATTTTTGTTGTTTGGTAAATATCCCAAGCCTACCTAAACAAAACTCTTTTCCCCAACCAATTAACAACAGGCTCACTCACAAAGTGTTGCGCTCTCGAGACGACGCCGTTTCGATGTAATGTTCTAAAATTGTTTTCTAAATTTAATCTCCTTATCATTAAAGTAATTTTAGCTTCTAATTACCTTTTCTGACAATGGGTGAGAAGCGGCGGAAAGGTATTTTCACATTTCGTACAATTTGGGTTAAATTTTTCAAAAACAATGATAAACGCGCGTATTAAAAGTAATATTTTTTATCATCGTTATAAAAATTTTAAATGAAAATGATAAACGAACGAAATGGAACGGGATCATTATTACTTTGACAAAAGTCATATTAGTTTTTCCGTCAATCTATTTCAACGTGTTATTCACAACTCTCTTATGGTTTTACATAAAAAATAATAATAAATATTAATTCTTATCTTAAGATACCTTTCCTTTTAGGGAAGAGCCATAACTGACTCCGACCATGGACTGCAGATGGGCCTTAGCCAAGATTAACTTAATTTCTTTTCCTTTTTGGGGTTACGATATGAAAGGAATAATGTGTTAATTGAAACTTATATGTTTGTCCTTTGGAATTAAAACAGTGTACATCTTCTTAGCGTGGCTCTAAAACAACGTGTTTTTGGATTGATATAAGATCTGAAACAACAAAAATCCTATTAATTTTCATAAACTGACAAGAGTGTCTTTAACAATATAATTAAAAATCTTTTTACAACATAGCCATGTATCTGTTATTCCCTCGGTTACGATGAAATTTGGTCACGAGCGAAGGAAAAGGCACTTGGCAAATGCAAATTCATGGGAAAAATATATGAATGTAAAGGAGAAATGGTAGAAGAGAAAGGGAAATTACAAAGTTTATTTAGCTTTAAAGGAGAAAGCTATCTTTGTATCCCCAAAAGGAAGAAAGAAAGAAAGAAAGAAAGTCACATTCCTCCTTTAATTAACTTGTAGGGAAAGCCTCTTGGTTGCGTAACAAAAAGAAGCTTTTTTTATTACTCCAGTACATAAAAAGAAAAGGGAGAAGGAAAATGGAAAAGTGAGTCATGAACTTTGATTTTCTTTTGCTGGCAATATTCTCACAACAGAAGACAAAGAGTGTCATGGTCAGGATGCACTCACAAAAGGGTTCCAAAAAATGCCGAAGAATCTTATCGCTTGAGGGCAAGTGTTTTGGTTCCTAAACAATTTTGGTTGCAAATGCGGGTTGGAAGAAGAGTTTTACAGATTTTCTTTATAGCGACAATTGATGATCGCTAAATTTATTTATTACCTTTTAATTAATGACGCTAAAAAGTACTGGTAAGAATTGTAATGTCCGCAAAAATGCCACTAGTTATTTTTTGGTGATAATTAATGATTAGCATATGAGGAGTTGTTGGCTATTCATGCTACCGGTTTTCCACTTTAGTAGTACGATGGGTGGAATGTTCCAACCTTAACTTTATTTTCCTATAATTTTGAAATAAAAGAACATGGTGATAAGTTGAGGAAATCAAGTCGACATATATATTTCTTCATATTTGTTTAGAGCGAGGCTGATCGAGCTTGTTTCTTAAACACTTAAACAACAGGTTTTTCTTTGAGCTCTTAATAGTGTTGAACTAATGATTATCGGCGCAGCGTGCAGACAGAGAAGCTTTTGATCAAGTTTATGTTGTGTCGGTTCACTTGATAAGCAAGTTTAAACAACAAAAATCATGCTAACCAAATAAATGAATCAAAGTCAAGGTCCTGAACACGAACATCATAGACGTCAACACACGCAAGGCCGGTACCACGCTACATACAAAGGCAGTAAATTACCATAACCAAAATACTCTTGACAGAATCAGAGCGAGAGAAATCAACAGACGAGACGGCCAAAAGGAGGCGGCTAATAGGGTTTCGAGGGACTCCTAATGCATCGAAACTCTCCAAACACCGAACTACCCTTCTTGAAGGACCAAGCTTTGAAGGGCAAGGGCGGAGTCACAGTTGTACGAAGGGCCCCCCCTCAGATTTTGAAAAAAAATTATATATATAGTATTTTTCTATAATTTTCACACTTCTTCGGCTCTCTCTCTCTCTCTGATCTGACTCTCTCTTCTCACCGAGACACCGACCGGCGACCGACTAAGCTTCACGGTGCGGCGGGCGCCTCACTCCGGCAGCCACGAACCCACGACGACAACCCGACGGCACCGCGACGGCTTCGGCTCTCTCTCTGATCTGACTCCTTCTCACCGAGACACCGACCGACTAAGCTTCACGGCGCGGCCGACACCTCACTCCGGCATCCACGAACCCACGACGCCAACGTGACGGCACAGCGACAAACCCATGGGCCACGACTGACGACACGATCTGGGCGACTGGGCTCTCTTGTTTTCTAGATCTACACCGACGACGAGTCAGTGACGACCCACTGACCCAGGATCTACGCCGACGGCGACTTCGGTCTTCAGTCTTCACTCAAACAGTCCACCGGCGGCCAAGAACTCCGGCGAGCGGCGGGCGGCGACTCGGTGACAAGTATGTTCCAACTTCCAAACTTTAATTTCACCTTTCATTGACTTGATCTAGTTGCCATCTCTATAAAATTTGTTTGTTATCTTTTTAGTATCATAGTTGAAATTAGGAATGGATTATGGATAATCTTGAGCATTGAATTGAATCAATTGATTATGGATAATGTTGAGCATTGATTATGGTTAATGTTTAGCATTGATTATGGATAATCTTGCGCATTGATTATGGTTAATGTTTAGCATTGATTATGAATAATCTTGAGATATTGAGATATTGATTATGGTTAATGTTTAGCATTGATTATGGATAATCTTGAGATATTGATTATGATTAATGTTTAGCATTGATTATGGATAATCTTGAGATATTGAGATATTGATTATGGTTAATGTTTAGCATTGAGATATTGAGATTGATGGAGGATGGGACCCAATTGGATTGAGATATCGAATGTGTGATTTAGTTGAATGGTGGGTTGAAATTAGGTTAACGCAATAATGAAACATGACTGAAAAAGTAAAAGAATAATAGCTTGGTTTCTTACATTGAGAAGAATGTCTTCAAAACTATTGGGAATGAGGCTATTATCAAGCGTTACCAATCTTCGGCGCCTCATCGAATAGTTATTTAGTACTTTCGTTTGTAAACTCTGAAATATTTATTTTGTATTTGCTTTTGTTGTACTGTAAAGAGTCTTTAGTAGCTCTCATGAAATTAAATAAGACTTTTTGGATGCTTTTTCGTATTTTTTTGTGTTTTGTCGAAAAATGCACATTTTTTTTTGTTGCTATTTTACTAATAAAAAATTTATTAATTTCGATATATATTTAGCACCCCCTGAAATAAAATCCTGGCTCTACACCTGTTGGGATTCAACAAGGGGGAGTCAGATAGATAGGTCACGAGAGTAAGTGATGACTCTCCCTTTCCTAAATCTCGGCTGCTCTTGTCCTTTCTCTCTCGGTCTCTCTACTTTATGTTATTCCCATGTCACTGTTCTTCATTTTCCGGGATTCCATTTGGTACGTTGCCTAATGGGCAGATATGATTGCATTTGCTGTCAACCTTATAACCTTGCAGTCACGTAATGCTAACGAGTCTCGATACATGGGCTCGGACAGCGGTAAGGTTACAAGAGAATATGACACCCTTTCACTTATTTAGTCTAAAGTTGTTGTCAATCCAACGTTCAAAGCCAATCTAATGCATACACGCTAACAAATTCTATTCTCACCCTTTTATACGGGTACAGTCATTTTTCCTTATTTTTCCTTCCTTATTTTGAACACGTTTCCTTTATTTTCCTTGCTAACGATTACAAGAAAGCGCTTAAGAATATCACCGAAAATCACATGAGGTAGACTAGCTCGATATTTGATTGACATATCATTTTCATTTCATGAACTTGTATAAAGTTTAACCCATCAATCTTGAATAATGTCACACACACAAGGTTTTGTCTCTAAATAGTTGGCTTAAAGTGCAAACTGTTCAAAATCTTAGTCAGGGTAAAAAAGAACTGGACATACGCAATGTTTTTTTTTTTTTTTAGAGAAATAGTATAATTAAGTGTTTCAAGAAGTTATACCGGCTGTTTGGTAATTGAACAAATTGCATAATCAACTTAACATTAAAATTTTAAAAAAAAAGTCTAGATCCGTAAAATTGAATTCATAAATATTTAATTTAAAAAAAATACTCTATAAATACTCGTATTTTTGCTTTGTATACAAGAACAGCCAATGCAGTTTACCTCTTAGAGCATGTCATGTTGGTGATCAACTCCTTGCAAAATTTTCTTATAAGTCCAAATGATTTGGTCACACCTTTAAAGCATTAAAAAAGAATTTCATATGTTATGCTAAAGAATTCGTTCTTATTCTCAATGCCCACCACGTTGTCCCCTTAGGTCACCAGTCACCGGGCCATCTACTATAGTCCTTGATATTAGTCAAACTTTATATATATAAAGGTAATCAGTCGTCTCTTCCTTCTCAGACAACTTTGATTTTTTCCTCGGCTACTTTAATGATTGTTGGAAAATGGTCAAACTTACTCATGCATACGGTCAAACCAAATTCATCAATTTTAGCACCACATAACACATGATATAATAATAATTATACTCGTTACAAAAACCATAATCAAGAGAGTGCAGATAGTGAATCCGTCTTTCAGAATTGAACGTTATTTTGGTAGACAAACTCTTTGTTTGACAGTTAACAGTTCGACTTTTGTGCATTGCGCAGGATCTTTATTTGTTTACTTTTACTAATTTTCTCACTTGAGTGCTTCGAAATTTTCTACTTCTTGGAAATAAATAGCAGTTGGTCTTCGCTCATTTAAGATACCGCATTTAAACAGCTTTAATTTCTTTCTCTACCTCTTTGTTTGACAGTTAACAGCTCGACTTTTGTGCATTGCGCAGGATCTTTATTTGTTTACTTTTACTAATTTTCTCACTTGAGTGCTTCGAAATTTTCTACTTCTTGGAAATAAATAGCAGTTGGTCTTCGCTCATTTAAGATACCGCATTTAAACAACTTTAATTTCTTTCTCTACCGATCTCAAAATAACTCTATGAGTAGAGTGCTCATTAATTAATAACACTAAAAACTGACTCTTGATCACAAGAGTAAGAGACTTGTCTTGATCTTTAAAACACAAACTATTTATTTTTTGTTGCCGTGCAGGTGTTGTAGTGAATTTTGCCACCATGGTTTCCTTATATATATATATATAGACAATGTGCAACATGGCTGCCCCTCCACCATCTCCCACAACTTTGTCTTAATTTTTGAGCACGTATATGCTTACGTTGGAATGCCCATATAATTGTGTCTCATTCAACTAGAGTTTTTTTTTCCTTAAAATAACAAAATGTATACAACTAGAAATGTTTTTTATTACATAGTTTTTTTATATAAATAAGCAACAAATTAAAACAGCCAAGGTATCTCAAAACTCAGCCTATCAGGTAAAAAAAAAAAAAAAAAGGATGACGTCATCACCTGTTAGGGAACCATCTACCGAGATCACATGAATAGATAACCTACCGGCACAAAAAACGTGAGGGTTTAAGTTGGGTTGTCATCAATGTGGCTAACTGATTGTTGTAGCATAGGAAATGTATATATCTAACATAGAGATAAAGAGAAAGTTACTAAATGAAAGGGATAATGTTATTAAAACTCCATGAGTTTAGGGATAAAGTACAGTGAAGAACTGCATTTTGACAAATGTAACCCTGTATCCGAAAAATTGTATCAGATTTTTCCAACGTTAGGGTTTCGTGACACTAACTAACGATTTTGGCTGACATTACCACTTCATATTTTGAAAAATGCAACACGACCACTTCATATTTTGAAAATGCAACACAACCTTCAAATCTTTAAATACAAATAAGGTCTACGTATTTAAAATAATGAAAATGCCATCTTCCCCTCACATTCTTCCGGTCTACCACAAACAGGCATACACTCATACACACGGATCTGCAGAAAAACACGCACATGTGTGCAGCTGTCCACACATACTACACACGCATTACATAAATATGCATGAATGTGTGCGCGCTCGCGCGCGTGTGTGATGTATGTGTACAAATCTCTATCTCTCTCTCTGTGTGTGTGTGTGTGAGAGAGAGATAGAGCGAGAGAGAGAGAGAGAGCGCGCGGATGTGCGGGTGTGTGTTTCAGTATTTCATAGCCACACGAAGACCATTGAGTTATGTTGTCATTGTGTGCATGCGTGTGTGTGCGTGTGCGGACGTGTGTGTGCTTGTGCGCGCGTGTGTGTGTAGGGTGTTCGATCAATTTGCATGTGTATGTGCGCGCACGCAAGTATGAGTGTGCATGTGTGTAGAGATGTGTGTGGTATTCTCAATTTTGGGTGGACTTATGTCACTTACGATACGGTGGAGGTACGATGCAGATAGTTCAATCTAATGATGTGAAGATTTGGTAAATTTTTGGGCAGATTTGGCTGGGTTATAAAGTACGTAGTGTTGGTCCATCTGCAGTCGTAACGATTCGTGGTGTTGGGGTCGTGTGATGTTGCGGTGGCTGTAATTGGTAGTGTTGAGGTGGTGTCGTGTTGGTGATTAGAGTTGATGGGAACAGATCTGGGTATGTGTGAGAAGGGAGAGGAAAACGGTTAAAGGGCAATTGTGTCCATTCATAAGAATTTTTAACGCCATTGGCATTATGTTTGGTCATAGGACAGAGGTGCTATTATGAGAAAACACAGTTATCGGCTGTGTTTTGACTCTGTTAGTTGAACCTAATATAAATATCTAAAAAACCGGTATTCAGTGTTCTTATATTTTGAAAGCAAAGCACACTTAGTGAGAAAATTGATAATAGCAGTCCACTTTTTAATGCATAAAGCACATTTTTGTACTAAAAATCTTTAAGTAACACTTTTCTAGTCATTTAGTAACACCCTTGCGATTTGTCGTGACAAAAGCAAAGTGTATGCATCAACAAGTGGAGTGCACTTGTGAATATCCTTCAAACAAGTTAGCACACGTTTTATTGTTTTCTAAAAGACATATTTTTTTCATATTTTCAAAAAAGTAAGTGAAAACAAAGACAAAGGTAACCAAACAAGATGTTAGTTATAATATGACCAAAAAGAATGAAACATGGATTCGCTTTAACTTATAAATACTTTGCTTATTATTTAAAAAGAAAAAGGTATCGTGCAACTCGAAGTTTGTAAGCCGTTTCATGCTTTTAAATGGGGTTAATACAATGTTGATATTCATTAGAAAAAATTTACGAAACTTCACCAAACCATGTATGGTCTCAAATAAGCTCCATGAGTTTGGTTTGTTAAGTCTAACATGACGACATTTTTCAATTTGGCATCACCTTCAGCGCTTATAATTTGTTGTACTTGAGAATTAGCTTGGGGAACATTCGCTTGTTACTTGATTCCAATGATAACCATCACTGGGGCTTCTTACTCCTTAGTGTACAGCTAATTAAAACTACTTATGCAAGGAAGTGAATTCGTGGTATACGTGGAGGTAGGTCGAGTCAGAAGTCAAGTATTCTAGTCTAGGGAAGAGTACGGTGGAGCAAGCACCGAGACCAAGGCTTCTCAAACAAAGCCTGAGGAATGGCGGTGTTGTAAGGGCAATAGCGCAGAATGAATAAGCGACTACAGCTGCAGTCCAATGTTGACGGCAGAGTTAGGGTCCAGTGCTCAGGGTCTAGAGTCAAGGTCTGAAGTCTAGGGTGTTTCTACCTCTAGAATTCTCTAGCTTTAAGGTTCTAGAATAAGAAAGTGAAATTTGCAAAAAAGAGTTTTGTTCTTTTGTTACGTAGATTCTCAAGTCCACTGTTTATAGGAGTTGGAAAGGTGATGTCATCAAGCAACTCGTGGATCTCCGTGGGACTAACACCGTGCCAATGAGACCATAAATGCCAGTGCTCCATGGACTTTTGAATTGCACATTCACCTGGTCTGCCATGTATAGCTTCGCTCTGTCTGTCTAAGAAAACTGACTCATACAATGTCGATGCGGACAAAGAACGCATTTGATCTAGTCATCAGTCCAAATCCCTGTTTGACACACAGGTGGTGCCAAAAGATGTAGATAACCTGACAGTGGTGGGGAAGGCCTTACTCCTAACTGCCTGGCAGACTGAATGCGATAGCCACCAGAGATTTGCCCCATTCTCAGAGCGACCCAAGGGTCATGGTCTCTAGGGGTGCCGATGAAAAGCCCCCAGTGCCGGAGCACGTAGACTAGTCACGCAGATACCTTAGCGAAGACAGTATCCGTGAGGAGTTGTCTATGTTGCAGGCAGTCCTTGTATCAGAGCACGCCAAGTTAGTGTCTGGAGGAGTCACCTATGTGGTGGAAGGAGAGTCTCATGCCGGAGCACTTGAAACTCCCTGACAGAGATAAGTGTCACCGGGGAGTCGTCTTTCCCGTCATGAGTCTTTATGCCGGAGTACTTGGACTGTGTTAAGGTAGTGTTACGGAGGAGTCACCTACTTAGCGAGAGGGGAGCCATCTTACTGGAGCACTCAAAGCACCCCGAGGTAATTCCCAAAGAATTGCCTACCATGAGGGATGTTGTACGGCCTGAAGATTGGGTCAAAGCATGTTCCACGAACAAGTCAATGTGTGTGGGGTGTGGTGGAGGGATAGACCACACCGGTGGCATTGCAGTGTGACAGATGTCGGGGCCCTCAACTATATAAGTGGCACGATGGGCGTAACTGGATATGTATAATTTCGGGGGCATGCTCAATGGATATGGCGCAAGAGCATGGTCACTGAGTGTTGTGCAGGGGCACATGACTCAGCAACAAGCATAAGCGCGACCAAAAAAAAAAAGCAATATTGGGGGCACATGTAGTACCGCCTTCAGGTGTAGTTGGGAGTCCGGGATCTCAGGCGCAGTGCCAGGGGCATGTAACATGGAGACGGAGCTCAGGCATCGTGACGAAGGCCATTGAGCAAGGAGCCTTTAAGGAGATGAGAAACAAAAGGGGGAGCAAGGAGCCCCAAGGACAAGAGAGACCAAGGGGGCAAGGAGAGGAAGCATCAAGGAAGGGCTCTGGCCAGTCCCCCCCCCCCCCCGGTGCCAACCCTGAGGAAAGTGCTCTGTCTGGAACCAGAATCAAGTGGCGGGCTAAATCAACACAGAGTATTTCTCGTGACGGAGGCGCAACACATGACTTGGAGCTTAGGTCTCCAGTTGACCATATTGGTAGCGTCGGAGCGTACGTTGAACTTTGACTGTGAATATTTATTGAAATGTCCCTAAAAACTGTAAAAATGTGCGTAATCAGAATGGACTAGCAACAAACACTTCATAAAAGGGCATGCCGATTTATTACAAATATCAAAGGAAGTAGACTATTCTCAACATTAACTTATCTAGTCCATACTAAGAGTGTGTTTGGATGTGAAATTTGAACTGAGAATTTCACTTTCGGAAGGTATTTAGAAATTCCTTAAACAAAATATCTTGTTTAGATTGTATAAAAGAGAATTTGCAAAATTTTATGAAGGATTTGAACTGAGAATTTGGGGCCTCTAAATTCACAGTTCAAATAACAAATCTGGACTAGTTATTTGTCAAATCACCTCAGGTGATTTGCTAATACCTTACGTAACTTTTGCCTACTTTTTAGGATATTTGCTCCGCACCATTTTAACAACTTACTTGTTTCTTTTTTTTTTATAGGAAAGTCTTGAATGCATTAATACTCATCCAAACTACCCAGTAAAAATTCACAAAATAAAAAAAAATCCCAAACAAAATATTTTGCAATGATGGGATTTGTAAATGAAGGAATTTCAAAGTGAGTGAATTTAGAAGTACTTAATATTTCAAAATCCTACATCCAAACACACTCTAAATGTGATTCTGATAAAAACTAAAAAGACACAACAAACAAACCATTAGGGAAAAGAAAATACTATACTAACGTGCATTTTTAGCATTTTTAGAATTAGTCTTTCCTCTAGAAACATGGTGTGGATGGACCGTCTAGACAACACAATTTCATATTAAAACAAATCATTCACAATAAGAAAGTGTTGGAAATCTCATGATCAAATAACGTGGTTACCAACTCTTTGGTATCCAAGTTCCAACTTATAAGATACTATAGTCACATAAACACCAATGGAAAGTTTGGCTTTTCCTCAACGTTGACGTAAACAACTCATGTTTTTGTAATATTTTTACTTTAAAACCTAATCATGGAAAAGGGGTCCTTCGAGAAATTTGATACATCTTGAGTAAGGTCCAGATGACTATTTTTACGGTTTGAAGGGCAACAACATAAAATGACCAAACTCAAAAGTAGATTTTAAAAAAAAAATTATGTGGAGGTGAAACACTCGTCTCACCATATTTTTCTTGTACGAAGTTGATCTCCTTTAAACCAAGCATATTTTCACACCCATCTAAACTTTTTTAAAGCACAAATCGCACCCATCTTATTCAAGCTTCCGCCCTCCCTCCCTCCCTCCCTCCCTCTCGATAGCTCCCTTTAGATCAACCTTCTCAAACGTAAAGTATTTGCTCCCCTGCTTAACCTCTACTATTACACCTTTACTTGCTAGTTGCATGTGAATATGCATGAATAAGAGGACACTCTCCATGTGGCGCACACGGCCAATCAGCAGACCAACACATTTGGCTGGAATTATGGCACTTTTCCGCGACACCCGAAAGGGCAAAATCAACAAATAAATCACTTCACATGAGATTTGTACCTTCCCCAAACAGGGTACATCCGTACTCGGCCGTACCCCCTTCCAGCTCTGCATAATGGTGTCTGATTAAAGGCATAATTATGTAGAACCGCATGGATCATGACTCATGCCTGCCTTTATCCTTACTGTTCTTTGATGGGACTTCACCTTAATGCACCAATATTGTTATAACCTGTGGGTATATCACTTCATTAAGTCGTCATCATATGATCAGATTGATGGCTCTGTTTTTTTTTTTTTTTTTGGGTAATCAGATTGATGGCTCTGTTATTTGCATGAAAATAGTCATTATGGGATTATAGAAAGATGAGGAATATCTGTATTTGATATGGGTAAAAATATACACCCGTGGGAGAGCGACACGTGTCGCAACCAGAGAGCTCTGAAACTGCCCCATGACTCTTGGAGACCATGACTCTTGGAGAGGTAGGAAGTGGCATTTACTCACTCTCCCACTCTCCCACTCTCCCATTATGGGTAAATAACTACCCATCATTTTTGTTAACTCCCCATTAAGGGGACGTAACCGACCATCTAATACTTTCCTATAAAATGAAAGTGAAAGGGAGGAAGAAGGTAAGGTCTGACACTTTATAATATGATCAGATACTCTCTCAAAATGATGGACTGACTTAAGCATCGGAGGCTCCCCGCCGGAGCCCCCTCCGGGGGTCCCGGCGCGTCACCGTTTGCTCGTGTTGTGCTTTGCAAGTCTGCTCGCGTGCTCGTTTGGTCCCAACCGACGCTCGTTCGGTCCCGGTCAATTTTTGGCCACAACAGTATTGTTTAAGAAAAAACTCACCCTGAGATCATTCCTGAATCAGGTCAATTTATTACTGTATTGTTGAATCAAAAATTCAGATATTACTTAGAAAATTTCACGACATGATCCCAGATTTGTCTGCTATCTGACGTCTGCAACCGCTAAAGTCACGGCATCTTCATTGACACAATTTCGACCGACGTAAGTCTTGTCTTGATTATCCATGTCGTTATCATTTTTAGTTTGGCATTTAGTTTCTTCAAATTGAAGTTTTGCTATAAAGCATGCACGGGAATCAAATAGGGACCCACACTTTATTTGAATCATTATGTTCAAAATGACTTTTCGTGACATTTACGATTCACATTTTCTAAACTTGCAGCCACAAAAATGGGTTTGGATAGTTCAAAGAAGAAGCGAGGTTATCAATTCTCATCAAATAACTCACAACTTCAAAGTGCGAAAATCTCCCACATTTATTTTTGTGTAGGAATTTTTGTCAAGATAGGGATGATCCTGGTGGAGCTGGTGAGCAGCCTGCTTCACCATTTGATCGGCACAAAGTTGGATCCCCTTGGCTATTCTCCTATAAGATTGGAAGCTTGTACTCATAAGGAACAAACTCCCTCCATTCAAAGAGTGTGGCCTTATGAATAGCAGTATGGTATGGCTCATTATCAAGAGGAGAGCCTCCGGGCAAAGTTTGAAACTCCTTCAAAAATCAATGTTTTGCAAGGGTTGTGACTCTTCATTTAAATATTTTTTTAAAGTTGTTACCTTTCTTTTGAAAGGTGTGGTGCATCCTTTCTCTTAGTATAAGTAAGTGATGTCTAATAGAGGAAAAAGAATTGGACAAAATAAGATAAAAGTTAGAGAAATAAGAAAGAAAGACACAAGATACTACAACATATGTTTTTTCATATTTCAAATATATATATATATAGACAGTTTGATCATGCGGGTTCTCAAGTGTTCCTGTAAATTTTCTATCAGAGGAGATGCCGCTATGAACGTATGGGTCAAATCTTGGATCGTTAGTTCTCATTAGAACCTAACGAAGGGAGGCAACATTGATCTAATATAAAGTTAGCAAATGACTATTTTGCGTCTCTCACATGTCAACAGTTTTTTGCCTTTATTTGTTACTTTTGCTATATACTTATAAATAAATAGTGACTTATCTTCTTACTTAATTTTGAATTTGCATGTCATGTGTTTGGAAATAGAATTTGGTCATTTAAATCACCAATATTTCCAACACTCTCTCCATAAAATGAAATGTAATTTTTGTTTTAAAATAATCATTGTAAACATGTATTAACCGCATATAAATCACCCTTTATTGAAAACTACCCGTTGTCACTTATAAGAAACATTACTTTTAGAATCTCTACGCATGGATACAAGCGAAGTACAAGCGTTAACTATAAGGGAAATATGGAATACAAGCAGTTCCGTAACTTTTAAGGAGCATCAACTTGTTGTCAAAAAAAATGTATAGTATGCTAATAAAGGGACTATTATTTTGAAACACCAATAGTAATTAATTACGACTTACCCCCCAAAAAAAGAAATGATTCAGTATATAGCAACTAGGAAGTCAAATATAACCTAAATGATTCATTGGAATGTCCATTGATTCTTCAACCAAGTTTACTGCACGTATGCTTATCTTGATTCATATGCCACCAAAAGTTTTGCTGTATCCATCTTCAGGTACACTGCAGATGAAAATTAATGTGAAAGTGGCACTATCTAATTTAAAATGTAAAGCTAGCTTTAGATAGCACATAAACAGTAGGAAAAGTTTGCCTGGTAGGGCAATTTCTACCAGTAACTAGTAGGTAGACTACCCGAGGGCATTAGCTCACCGAACCCAAGCTACCTAAATGATAATCTCATCACAACAATGAAAAGAACAAAATTTTCAAGACTGCACCAAACCTTTGACACGAAACTTCGAAAAGCTTAGTCCTTGATCGATTGGCATATTCGTCTCTCTTTCACGTACCTGCACACTTCGTTTGTTTATCGCTCTTCGAAAAAGTTTGACGTTTGAACTCCTTACAAGTAGTAAATAGAAAATAAGAATCTTATGTTGTACGACATATCTGTTGTGATAAAAAAAATGTCACTGTAAATTTTAACAACAATAATAAAATTCTCGTAATGACAATCCCATTTCACTAAAACTGTTACAATTAAGGCAGATAATACATTTTTTTTATTCTCTATACGTAGTAAATGCACATCTTTAGTCGAAAAGTACATTTGTTAATCACTTTTCAACAAGGTTTGGACGAGGCTTGACCCTCTTACAAGTACTAGACAGAAAATAAGAGTTTCCTACAGTATGAATACTTCTGCTGTAGTAAAAAAAATGTCGTTAAATACATTATAGTGACAAAAGTTTATCATAATAAATTCTAACAACTGCGGCCAAAATTCTGTTAATAAAAGATTTTCTCACTAAAACTGTTCCGTAAAAGCTAAATGGTATCGTGCACAAAGATTTACATTAAACTACTATAAAACCAAAAGGGAATTTATGACCGTCCATGTAGGAAACTGTTGTGTCAATTGTGAGTGTACGTGGAAGGCCAACATGGCGTTAATGCTTGGGAGCAGCAGCACGTGCTGTACACTGTTCACACACATGCCTTAGAACTTATTGCAGAGATTTGGGTCATTTATTGCATGAAACTCCTCCATGAGAGTGGCAATCAAATAATTGAGCTACCCAAACCCTAGAGGATATATATATATATATATCGTGAGTAGATCTGGTCCGGATGATGCTGGACTTGGATTCGGTAACTTCTAGCGCAACTTCTGTTGTGCAAATTGGAAAATTTAATCTCATTAGGGGGAGGAAAGTGATAAAATGGTAATGGGTTTACGTTAGGTCATTTGGTTTAGCTAGAACTATTCTGTTTCGTAATTCTTTCAAAAACTCTACTAGCAGAAAAAAGAACTTGTTTTTGTACAATACTAAGGGGTGAAAATTGGATGAATTTTCTATCCAACTCAAATAAACTTATGTGCCTTTAAACCCAACCCACTTCAACTCAAGAACATATCTAATTGATTAGTTTGGGTTAGGTTGATCGGGTAGATTTGAACAGGTTGATCAAATCAAAGCAAAAAAAATTTATTTTAAACAAAGAATGAAGTGGTGGTAGATAGTTGACAGGAGTGGCCAGTGGTGGAAGCCAGCGACGAAATTGCTGGAGGTGGCGATCGGCTGCAGGTGGCAGGGTGGTGGCGGCAGGGGGTTGGGGCTAGCGACAGCCGACGACAGTGGCAGCAGCGGCGGCGGCGGCTGGGCCTGGCCGTCGACTGTGGAAAATATAATGGTTGCACCGACGTAGCGGCTGGCAGTAAGTGTTGAAAGTCGAAAGCTACCGGCGATAGAGTTAGCTCCCTGCGGCAGTGGTGGGAAGGTCACTTGCACACAGTACTGGTGTAGGCGACGGATCGACAGCGACAGTAGTAGGCAGTTATTGCCGGTGTTTAACAGCGGTGACAGTGGCAGCAGATGGCAGTGCAACAACAGCGGTGGTGGTTGCTGGTGGTTCTTATTTATGGAACTTACCATGAAAGTATTAATTTCTAGATAAATGAGTTAACAAATCCAACCCAACATAGGCCACTATAACATCCTAATCCAATTTGTAACTGAGTGGTTGGATCGCGTAAAAGCTAACATTCATCACATAAAATTTAACCCAACTTGCGCCCCTATATTATACCAAAAACTCGGAAATAGCAAAGAAATGTTAATAGATCTTTCGGCTCATGTGATGGGCAGCAACAAAAGAAAGTGCCAGAAAATAGGGACATTCATCACATAATAATAGGAAGAAGCCCTCGAGCTAAAAGCTTGTAACTCGTCCTCATGTAAAATGGGTCATATGGTAGTTCATATTCGTTCATCTAAATGCACATGCAATTTGTAAGTATTATTTTATGTGACCCGATATGTCATTTTACCAAAGTTTAGACGGGTTGTTGGTCAATCAACAAGACCTACATGTTATCCCCTTTGAACGACCTTTGACTTCTGCATGGGATTGTAAACATACATTCTACATATTAATAATAACACGAGAAATGAATGCAAGAAATTAATGAGTAAAATGAGTACAATCTCTGTTCATTCGTCTGATTAATCTCTTTGTACGAAGTGTGTTAGACTCAAGGGCCTGATGGCGTAGTCCATATTCAATGGCGCATCTCCTCAAAACATTGTTGAAATATAACATAGTAATTTTATGTCAATTCGAGGGCCTTGGGGCTTGATTCTGAATGGTATGGAGTAATCCTTTCAGATTGGGGTGAGAAGACGATGAATCTGTGTTGTCAATTTGAGGGCTTGGTGGCGTGGTTTTGAATCATGCGGCCCAATCTTCTTTAAATGATATAAGAAGATAACGAACGTGTAATGTCGATTCGAGGGCTTGGCAGCGTGATCCTGAACGAACCGACGCAATCTTCTAGAAATGTGTGGAAAGACAACGGAGTTGTGATGCCGATTCAAGGTCATCTTGGCCTGATCGTGAATCAAATGGCATGATTTCTCCGAGTTGCTGTCGAAAGACAACGACGTTGTGATACCGATCCGAGGACCTGACAGCATCATCGTGAATCAAATAGAGTGATCTCTCCTAGTTGATGTGGAAAGGTGATGAACTTGTGATGCCGATATTGGGGCCTGGCGACATGATCCTGAATAAGACGACGAATATGTAGGATGTCCAACGAGCAATCACCTTGAAATTGCAGCTTAAAAGCTTTTTCGTAACGTCGGAGGCTTGAACTAAGAAGTTGTGAAAAAGCTCTCTCCCGATGTCAGCTCCCCTCAATGTTCTCCCAGTTTATGTATATATTAGATGAAGAGTTTTGAGAGAATATAACTTCTATGTCAATTATCTTTGGTCATTACCTCTTATTTTGATTTTCCTTTTAAGAGATAATGTCAAGTTATAAAAGTAAATTTGACATTATTTCTTAATTACCTGACACTTGTCAATTTTCATTTGACAGCCGAAAAGCACGTATGAACACCTGAAGTTGCACCTTTTTGTTATCCAACGAGAAAACACTTTGGTTGCATAAACCAATTTTGTCATGTAGCGTTTTCCAATTGACATAAAATTTTCTTTCTTTTTTTTTTTTTGGTGCTTGAAAAATTTTCTTTTTCTACCGGAATAATGTTGAACCTTACTTATGCACCTGAAAGAAGGCAGTAGGACGAATGATTAGCACTAAAGAGTGCCCGAAGGAAAGATCAGCTCCTTCGCCCAAGAAAGAGTTCGCCGAGAAGGATATCTCTCCAGCATAAAGCAAGAGCCTTAACCGTGTAAAATGAGTTCACCGGGAAGGCTATTTCTCAATCATAAAGTGAGAGCCTCAGCCGTACAAAATAAGGATGGTAGAAAGTGATATCGTGTATCTTCAAAGAGTTCCTAATGAGCTCAAACTCCACTGGGGAGTGCCATAAAAGTATGTCTAGATCCCTACTCTCGCACCACCGCTTTTTCCGATTCCATCCCCGTGAACATTCAGATTCGTTGGAGACTGAAGAGAGTAAAAGGCCTAGCTCACAATATACCATAACTAAAAGTGGGACAATTAGGAGTTCATATTTATACTTTATTTTCACTTGAGATCTTTAATTGTGACTGTATATTCATATACATGCTAATACAATTGACTAATAAATCAAGTGACTAGTCACCAACTTATTGGGCCTAAATCACACGGCTAAGTACAAACCCAGACTTCAGTGGAGCCAATGAATCCCGGAGTAAGCTTCACCAAACCAAGTACAAGCCTTATATTCACCATGTAACCCAGCGGCTTAACTGCACAGCCTTTCCACCACCCACGAAAACCCAAACACCTGTCTCTAAACTCCACCCCCTTCCAACCAAAAAAGAGACTCTCTTTTGGTAGTGGAGTGCCTTCACTAGGCAAAGTGGGCTGTAACAGGGACCTAATTTTCCTCTTTCCAGCCTGCTTTTGATGTACTTTTAAAACCATTATAGATCACATCCTCAAGATTGAAGGACAACCTGACATCTCTGCTTTAGACAAGATCCGAAAAGTAAGAATCCCTAAAATTTGACAGACAGCTGGAGATAGACTCTTCCTTCCGATGGCTATGCACATGATGGCATAGTTAAGACCACTTTTTTTTATGGGGAAAACTTTTGGTTCAGGTTCAAAGAATAATTATTATATTTATCGTATAACGATAATTAATTGTCGCTAAATATTGTCCATATATGCATGAATAGATATAAAAGTATATATATATATTGTTTTCAATACATTATATTACAGACATCTTAAGAAATAAAATGGGAGCTAACTATTGTCCATATATGCATGAATAAATCTAAAAGTATCTAATCTTTGATTTCATATCATAGATAGTACTAATCTAGCCTTGCATGCAAAAGTCGCAAGTCCAGCAGTTTCAGTCAGCAGCTTTTTGCTCAGTATTCTGCATAAGTGAAATTAGGAACTTATCTTACAAATATCATACATTACTGGTGCAGTTACAACATTAATCTCCTCATGCCTTGTCATCTGTGCAAGCAAACGTTTAGAATTAGTATAGAGAATGATATATGCCAATTGATGTTGTTTTGCCCATTGTAGTTTTTTTAGCAATGCGAGGGCTTGTGAGATGAATGCATCTTGAAAATAATAAGAAAATGCACATGAACCCAATCTGTATCCTAATGGCTTTGAGATGCAAATCTTGAGGCCTAATATGTGTATGTGTTGTTGTAATTGAGATCACGTGTAAACAAAACATATCAATTGGCGAGAGCATGGCCATATGGTGTCATGGAAATTGTACGATGTTTTGGAATGGCTTGATGGCGTAGATAATTTCCCATGATGTTCCATTACAATTTGTTTCGAATTTTTTTTGGATAACGTTATCCATGTGGAGTAGAGGTGAGTATTTAAACCATTGAAACTGTGAAAACTGAACCAACTAAACCAATCCGACTATTTCCAAATCGATCTAAAAATAAATCGGTTTGGTTTTTTTTTTCCCAAACCGTATATTCGGTTCGGTTTGGATTTTTTTAAAAATGCTAAACCGAACCAACCGTATATATACAATATAACATATCTATATTTTTACCTAATCCTAGTTATTTTTTACTAACCGTAGTTATCTAACTACTCATATAAAATGGGATAAATCCAAAATTCCTTGACGTAACACGCATTTTTCACTCGCCGCCTGCATCTCACTAAGTGTTATTAATTATGATAAAAATTTTCAATTTTTTTGGAGCTTATTGGCATGTATAAATTATAATCTTTGGACCTAAACTTGCCCGAAATTGAGTTTGGCCAAAATCGATTAAACCGTCCAAACCGATCCGTTCAACTCGCAGAAACTGAATGTTCAACCACGGTTCAATTTTTTTTTCTTTTTCCAAACCAAGATTGGTTGATTCGCTTTGGTATTCAGCCTCCAAACCGAATCATGCTCACCCCTAATATGGAGTGGACGTGGGCTTGTATTTTCCGGATAATCACCATTGGATCAAAGGTCACGTCTTGGAAAATGACTTCATTCCGATGTAACCAGATATGCCAGATAGTGAGAAAGATCATAGTAGCTGTTTTGGATCTTGAGTTGGCGGGAGCGTTGCCTTTATTAATTCAGGCAATAAGCCATTCCAAAAATGTTGGTATAGGTGGTTGCGATCGGTGACCTATATCCAATCCAAACCAGACCGCACGCGCTCCCGAGCATTTGTAAAAAATATGATCACATGTCTCCATTTGAATATTGCAAAAACTGCATTCAATGTTATTGTTAATTCCAATATTTAAGAGCCTGCATCTGGTTGGTAATCTTCGCATTAGCACTTGCTAGAGAAATAAGTGTACCTTATGTGCTAAGGGAAGTTTCCACAATCAACCCCAAGTTTTTGCTGGAATATTTATTCCTGGGTTGTAATTTGGTTCTTGTTCCTCTAATTTTCGGGCTAAGAATCTGGTTGTAATCTGATCTTTATTTAGTGACGCTAAAAAAATGCTGTTAAGAATTGTCAATAAAGTGTTAGCAAAAAAATTACCAGAAACATTTAGTGATTATTTGTGGGTTGGAGGAATACTTTTACGACCGAAACAGTAGAAAAAATTTGTTCTTTTCGCTATAGTTGCTCCACAAATTGCACGCAAGATTGCAAAACATCCCTTAGCCTAAAGCATGTAATGGCAAACCATCCAATATCATCGAATGATCTATAGAAATTTAGTGGATTAGAAGTCATTGGAAAAGGGTTGCCAGCACCCTGAAAATTACTTGTACCAAAAGAGTGGATTAGTACATGTCGGAAAGATGGCATCTTTCCTCGCGTATTATCAGATACACATGCTAAAGGTTTATAAAGTCCAATATAGGTCAAGGCGCCAAGCTACCAGTTCTCTCAAGGCCAGCTTAGCATGCCAGGTGCGATAGAAGCGCGAGACCACCTCTTTCATTTGGCTGAAAATCAAGAACACTTGAAAGCAGTTTTCAGGGGATCACCTGCAAGATCCTCTACTCATGGATGAATAAGAACAGGAAAAAGTAAATAAAAGAGGAGAAAAGGTGTATTTACACAACCAATCATTAGCTCAAAAAACAATCCCGACGGCCAGGACCTATATGCTCTCATGTCATAGCTGTACCAACTTGGGAATGGCATCAAAAACTAAGCTGCTACTAGTAGCAGGAGCGATCCCGTGAATTGAACTCTTAATCAACCATTACATGAATTGGATATCTCCTACTATTTAACTGAAATGTGGTTCACCCACCAAAGGTAAACCCAAGGAGAATATGATTTCCTAGGACATTCAATCAAACAAATATAAGGTATATAAGCCAAAAACCAATAGACTAGTTGACTTGACCTACCAATTTCCTCCAACAGTCCGATGTTATCCCTGTTGTTGAAGACAGAACTCCCACCTTTGTCAATGTATCCAATCAAATCATTGCACTGCAGCCCCAAGCAAAAGAAAGGAGGGAGGGGGAAAAAAAGTTAAGAAACCAACCGAGACCGATCCACTCATCCTCATGACCAAACACAACAACCATGAACTTCAAAAACTTCTTCCTAGTATTCACAAACTTGACTATATACATCTAACGGTAATGAGTGGATCTACCTGTGTTAATTCGGTCACCCTTGGTCATTTTAAGTCAGATATTGTCACGAGAATGCTCCCATGACTCTCCTCAGTTCAGATTTCTGTTCTGAGCTAAGCCTCGATGGGTACTTGACATCGAACTTGATCCTTAAATTTCCCTTCTTTCTAGGCTCCTTCGAAATCGGCATTCCTTCATTCGGGACAATTAACTCATAGCCTGGTTTAATAATCTCCGTCAATGGGATCATGAGATTCCTTCCATCTAGAGTTGCCAGCTCAATGGTCCTGCCGGTAAGGGCCTCCAAAAGTAGTATCTCCTGATTGACCACCAAATCATTGCCATCCCTCGTAAAAACTGCATGAGGTTTTTCATCTACCACAAAAATCAGATCCGCTGCTATGACTCCAGGCTCCTGATTACCTTTCTCGGGGAATGTTATTTTTGTCCCCTTCTTCCAACCAGGTTTAATCTCAATGGTCAAGATCTCCTCAACCGTCTGCAGCCTCCTGCAAGGGTAACAATGGTCAAAATCTCCAACAAAGTCAGATAGAAGCTAAATTTTTTTTTAATAGAAGCTAAAATTCTGTATCCAAAATTTGTGAGACCAATGTGAACATAGCAAAATAACACTTTAAAGAACACATAGGAAAATGAAACATAAAAACAGCAAAAGAACGAAAAATCAATGCAGACATATGCCATATGATGGCCATTTTATCCGAACACCTCGCCTTCCAGCTTTTCAACTAAACCCACATACGAAAAATAGCATTCACAAGTGCGAGAACTGTTGAGAATAGTAAGGTCGTTACATTGTGACCTAGAGGTCACAGTTCGAAACATGGAAGGTGTCTCTCTAACAATAGTAGGGTAGACACTCTAAATCAAATTCTCCCCTGACCCCACAATGGTTGGAGCTTTGTGCAGTGGGGCCGACCTTTAAGTATACACCTTTTTTTTTCAAATTTGTGCTCTATTTTATCCAAGGAGGAGGAGAATCAACTTCAGGTACAAATAGTTCCCTACACAATTTGATTCAATTGGCTTAACAAGAAAACAAAGAGATGACAAGAATGCTAAAAAATTTCATCGCCTGAAAACTAACATGTCTGTCAGTTATGATTCATATCAAAAGTGTTACCCTTCCTTTGATGATAGAAGTGGTCTCTGTTCAGGGAAATCAAAAGGATAGAAGTCTATTTTGAATACACTCGGAGCATAACCTATAAAGCATTCACTCGAGACCTGGGCTTAGATAGTCGGAAGCGCAGGCATGTCAAACTCCAACCGTACTCCAACACGGCTCGATCTGTCTAGAAAAGATCCCTCAAGAACCCTCCTGGCTCTGTCTGCCACCGCTCTGTACTTTTTCCATCGGGGTTTTTGTGGTGTCCTTTTCTGGAGTTTTGGAATTTCAGTACAAGGGGAATGGTTTTGTAAGGCGGTAAATTTCTACAATATTAGTCTAATTGATCATGAAATGGTAGGACGTATAAAGTAGAAAGAAGAACGTTGCACCTCATGTTTAAAAGAAGTCATTACACCCAAATGATTTATCTGAGCTTCTAGAGACATGAATAAATTGTCACCATCCTAATCTTTTGAAGAAAATTGTCCCATCTGCCACAACCGCAAGTCATGCCGTATCATGTGAAATTATTCATGCTACATAATCCAGAACGAGTATGCTGGATCAACTTTTCTCTTCTATTCTATTTTTTTTTAACCTCTGCTTTTGCATTCATCAAGATATGCTGGGAGTTGAGTAATTGTGATCTACGTATTCTATTTGAGCATGAACTGTATTTCTGAACTGCAAATGGTAATTCTTTGTACAATGGAAATTCAGAAGGCAAGAGTAGTTGCCACTTTGATTCAGCATATCAATATCAATCACTGCCGTAAAAATTTGCTCCGTCATCAACCTATACTTTCTGAAGTATCAATGCACATGTTTTGTTCCTTTATATCATATGAATTGCGCACTGTTATTACAGTTTTTCGTTTTTGGTAGTTCCATTCTATATTAAGAAAACACCAAATGTGCTAAACTCCAAGCACCGCGGCGCTTCACCCAACAATATTGTAAAATACTCCCCAGGGCATCGAATGAGCATAATTGCGACTGGGGACTAAGAAAAAGTACATCAACTGTACTATGAGACCTTAACACCCAAAATCTCCACTTTCACAGACACGCAAATAAAAGGTGAACTAAGATGAGCTGAGCTATTATTAGGCCATCCAAGAAATCCATCCACAAATGAGAAAAAATACCCATGTGCAATAACCCATGGCAAATAACTCCAAAACAGGGCCATCGGATAACAGTGAGGCCATCCCCATCACCATCACCCAATATATTGCTTTTTCATAAAACCATGTTTGGGTAATTGAAGGGCCAGGAAATCCAATAAGCCCCTGACCAAATCTTCCAATTAAAAAAATAAATGCCTCACCAGCTGTAAATCCGTAAGAGAAGAAACAACCAAATCTTTCACCCTTAAAACAGTTCTAAGTGGTAAACCCAGTCACCCAGACTCCTGCTAGGAGGCAAAAGGTGATAACCTGACTCCATACATGTGAGCGCCTGGTAGAAATGCCTGACCCCCTACATCTGAAGGACCGCATCTTTTGGATGTTACTTGATTCAATCTAAGGAACCCAGTTGCATCAATAAATGTTCAATCAGATTCACGTCAAAGTCCAAACCAGGTGGGAAAAAAGACCTCATTCCCTGCCCAAAATCTCGTTCCACAAACCAAGCATACAGAGCTGTGCGTGACCATCACCTGCAGATATGCAAAACGCCTATTCTTCTCTAAATCTGCAAATGCTTGCACATACTCTAAAACTAATCTCCTGGATCAAACAAAAAAAAAAAACTCATTACCAAATTTATCCTAATGAAATCGGACGACCGGAGAACGAATTTCAGATGCAACTGCTCATATTTAGTTACTATCATATTATGATAGGAAAAGGTGACAAAGATATATAGATTGGAGAGCTCAGGAGCAAACGAAAGAGGACAATCACTGATCCTCCACCAATGAACCGGCTACCTCCCACCTCACAGCAGCCAATCAAAGTGAAAGGCGCTAGCCAGACTGGTCTATTCGGATGGAGACCTTTATGCCAATTTCTCAACTTCATCAACAGCTAAGTGAGCAAGTGCAGAATTTTCTGAATCCATCTCATATGCGACAATTATGTTCGTTAAAATGCGTCATTAACCATGACAGCGACAACCTCGCTTCACTGAAGCATGATCGGGCACCTTCGCTATGATGAAAATGATGCGATAGTATAGCACCGGCAGTGATGGGGATCAATCCCATAAAGTAGAGCATATTCATGGAAGCAAAACAAGCATAAAAGACAGATATGGGTCTGAAGTACAAGCGTAGGTCAATCTAGGGTATTTTAGATTCCGGTAGATAATGGTATTTCGGTCATTATGACTAGTTAGAAAGATTCAGAAATTTCTGTCTTTATCAAGTTATAGGCTATTTAGGAATCCTTATATAATTCGGACTTGGTCTGGTCTTCTTTTGGTAATCTTCTGGATTCTTCCTGGCAGGTATTACTTTTTGTCTATAGGCAACCATTGCATGCAGAAACAGACGAGAGTTGATGGATAGAATCTTCAGAAGCAGATTTTCTTTCTCTTTTCAATGGTGAAACTCCATTGATTCTCTTCTTAATGATACTCCTAGAAGGCCTTAATGAGACTAGGTTTTCCTACAAGGCCTTAACGAGACTCCATTATACAAGAAACTACTGTTATGGGGTACTGTTCACAGCACCCTAAACAGCCCCAAATCAGCCAATTAAGCCCCTCTTTGTTGTTCCTAAACCAAAATCCTAGCTTCTTAATTCAGAATCCTATTAACCTAAGCCCTAGCCCACCATCCTTGATCGTAGGACAGCCTTAAATACCGCTTATTAAGGTCCGTCCTGCACCAGGCAGACGATTGAAGATAAAATCAGATCACAGCTCTCTATCTTTTGAGCAGGGACACTAAACATAGACATGATAGTCTGTCTAAACGAGTGAAGATCCTCCATATAGAGAATTAAATGCAACAGGATGAACTTTAACACAAGGAAAATCATTCCTGAGAGCACCTCTTACCATACTCTGATGTAGGAGTGTAGAGCACTCATAAAAAACCCAATAACATGTCCCCACCAGCTGAGTAATCATCACTCGACAAGATGATGATAGATTCAGCTAAAGTTGGAATTTTCAAATGTGAAAAAGAATTGGTAATTCCGTTTATTAGACCAAATTTCATCCTCAAACAAATAGAATGATGGAACAAGAACAGAGGAAGTCAAAAGGGGTGGGGAATTCCAGAGAGAAGAGAGACTCTATCCAGACTCACGTTGAACTATCTGTTCAAATGAGAGATTATACGTCGCCGGATATGTTTATATGCACGGCTGATCCCTACAAGGAGCCACCAATGGTGGTTATAGTGCACATTACATATCCCAACCTTTTTAAGAATATGCCAAAATACAGCTAACTTTTGCGCGCGGTTCTCAACATTATGCTAGATCCATTTTAAACAAAAATCTCCATTTGCATCACTTCCCTGTTCAAACACTAGGTTATTAGACTTAACTGGTCAAGGTAATACTGGAACTTTTCTGCAAAACCATATATGTCTGCCTCTTGTTGATATATCCCACTGACCCGAAGTAGTGAAAGCTGGGAATATATAGGGTTCTATGTCCTCTCACAAGATAATCACCACAAGTCAGTAAACAGCTGGGAATAGGGGAGTTTAGGCATTTAACGCAAAGTATAAGGTTATTTAGGTAATTTCTCTATTCCTAGTTATGCAATCCCCAATTTGAGGGAGTTTGTGGTTGACTAATTAAGTTGTTTGACTAAAGCTGCGTGCTTTTGTCTTGTTTGCCTGCCAACACACCACATGGAAGAAGATGCAAAGTTCTGCTATCCTCAGCAAAGGCGGCATAGGTTCATCATTTTTTCTTTCTTTTTTGATTTCTCGTGCTGCATCACAATGCCTGCTTGGGTGGAAGATTCCAAATTCTTTCTAGTGAGGGCGCATGTTGCTTTCAAAGAGCATCCAAAGTTTCCTACTCTCCCAACTCTACTGCCCTTCCTTCCCCTTAAATTCTCAATTATGTCGCTCTTGTAGATAAGGAAAGCAACGAATGCCACAACGTCCGCTACCCGCAATCAAGTATTTTCATCATCTTTTCCCCTTCAATCAACTCCTATCAAGATTACATTAACAATCAATATAAGGTGTGACATAGAATTCTATGACTGACGACCTTAATGCTATCAAACAAGCTACCAAATGATCAAAGTAACTAGTTAAAACTAGTTTCCCAGAAAACGCTACAAAAAATCTCTGATTTCAGAACAAAGATAACCTTTTCCGCTGCTAACCGATCTAAAAAAATCTTTTAATCCTCAAAATTCCACCCTGTGAAAATAATCAAACGAATGAATCGCTAAAATTCCAATTACATGTCACTATAAGTCAATCCAAATGTGCAACGAAAAACACTAAGTTCAGCGGAGATGGGAGTATCACGTACCCGGAAGCATCGGCAATCGTCCTTGAGATCTTCATCTTCTTTTTGGCACCCTTGTAAAGCTCCTCCAAGCTACACATCAGCGCGCTCTCCGCCGGCGGCGCCTTCCTCGTCGCCCCCGCCCCTGAACCACCAAACTCCGCATTCGAACCCCTAAAATACCCGTCATTAAACCCCCTACCCCTCCCCCCACCACTCCCTCCACCACCCCCATCCGTTCCCCCGAACAACTCGGCGTAGATATCGTCCGCGTCCCTCGGATTGAACCGAAACCCAGTATTGGGATGCTGAGAATTGTGGTGAACGTTGTGGTAGTGGGGGCGGCCGGAGGAGGAGGGGGGAGGGGGAGGGACCTGGCCGGACTTGAGGGCCTCCTCGCCGTAGAGGTCGTAGATCTGGCGCTTCTGGGGGTCGCTGAGGACGTCGTAGGCCTCGGAGATCTGCTTGAACTTGGCCTCGGCCTCGCGCTTGTTGGTGGGGTTCTTGTCGGGGTGCCAGATCATGGCCAGCCGGCGGTACGACTTCTTCAGGTCGTCGTCGCTCGCGTTCCGGTTCACCTTCAGGATGTTGTAGTAGTCCATCCCCATTTCCCTCTCGAGATTCGTCTGTCTCGCTCTGTGTGCCTGACTGTACTGTGTTTCTGGTGATGATTAGAAGACGGTTACGAGAATCTTTGGAGCTTCTTTTCAGTCAATTGGAATCCAGTTTTTTGGTGTGTGTGTGTGTGTGTGAAAATGTGCATGTAATCGGCGGAGAGGTGGACTTTTGCGTTTGCTTAGACGTGTAGGCTGCGTAGGGGGAACCTGTTTTTGGGGTTGGGGGGGTATATGTGGTGGGGCCTGGTGGATTTTGTGAGGGATCTTGGGAATTTTAAGAAATAATTAAATTTCCTCCAAGTTTGTCGACTCAAATAAAAAGTAAGACCGTGTGCAAATAATGTAACGCCAGCTGACGTTGTGACGTGCATTATGAGTTCGTGTTGATTATCTTAGAAATAAAAGCATCGAACCCTTCCTAGTTCCTACATTAAATTACTATTGCTTTCGTCGCATTTGGAATATATTGTTTCAATTTGCACCTTTTTCACATAAGCACATTAAATACGACGCTTAATTTTTTTAAGATATAATTAAACATTCGATACTTATCGATGTGAAAGGGTAACTTGCACTTAACCCACAAAGATTTACATTATTTTTCACTTAAAATGCTATCGTTTCATTTGCATCAGAAAACGCCCTAAGGTTTGAAATTGGTTCCAATTGGCCCAAAATCATCTCTCCTTTTTTAAAAAGGTGGACGGGCGACCACCTTGAGGGGCAAATACGTCTTTTTAAGACAATCAAGTACACAAATACTCATGTGTTTTTGTGTGCGCAATTATTGTCTTGAAAAGACGTTCCATATGAACAGCCATCCACCTTTTTCCTAATAGAGATCCGATTTTGAGTACACTTCAAATAAATTTCAAAGGTTAAGGTGTCATGTGATATAATTAAAACTATAGAGTTTTAAGTGAAAAAGTGATTAAAAATCTGAGGGGGTTAAGGGCAATTTATCCTATACATAATGTATTGACTTGATATATATTTCCGAGTAGACCAAAACAAAAGGCAGGATACTGAAAAGTAAACGATTTATTTTTGCACATTCATAGGATTGTGCATACGTTATTTGTCAGTGAAAAATATATTTTGTTGTCCATGTGCTATCTAACAGCAAATGAGGGTATGACAAAGTATAATAACGTGTAAAAATGAACACTCTCACGAACGAAATAGTGAAAAAAACAGAGTACTTTTCCTTATTATTATTATTTTTTTAGTGCAAAGTACTTCTCCTTATTCGGAACCCTAAATTGCTTGGTAGTCACTAAGTGCTTAAAATTTTGGCCGAGGGGCCAGTTCAAGAGGAGAAGTGGTGAGGTGAGGCCATGTGGGATACATATGACTAGTGGAAGGGGCATATTTGGTTCATTTTATAATAACCAGCTCAATCTTTGAGCAATGTTGGTATGTTATGGACCACTAACTTGGCTAGTCTCAATCTCAATTGTTTAACAATTGATGATTAGACCTCATCTTCTCAAAAGGGTGTTGGTTGTGTAGTTATGATCCCAAGAGCCTGCTAAAGTATGAGTAAATTTTCTCCCTTTTTCCAAGGTATTACAAAATTGAAAATTTAAGGCGGAGAGTAGTTCTTTTTTGTTTTTAGCGTAATACTTGACATTGTTCATAGTTGAGCAGTGAGGTTAGCCGAAAAAATCGCATCGTAAACGTGTTAGTATAGGGTTCAAGTCTCACCAAAGTCACAAAGATTGCCTTTTCCTTACCCCTCCCTTCTCATTTTTTTTTTTGGTGGATAAATAGGCGTAACCGAATGTTCTATCGATTAAGTAAGTAGAAAAATGTACACTCGGGAGGACATCAAAACCTTACCCCTAGAAAATAGCTAACATTTAGGAGGTCTAAAAAAAATAAAGTCCATGCTCATTAGCTTTAATGGCATTCTTACAAAGCTGAGGCAAGTTTAAAGTGATAATATAAAGCACAAAGTCCTTATTGTTATTCAATTGCAAAAAAGATACTACTTGACAACTACAAAAAAAAAAAACAGTTGTTATTATCTTAACAATTTAGAATCTTAAGTTTTATGAGTTTTGTTGTTATTCAATTGCAACACGTTAGAATACTGGCTCTAAGCGACATGTTCATTGTTTTATTTGAATTGTAACATTGTAGTTTATGACATACTTTGGATTTTTCCATACCTCTTTTTCTAAGCTATTCCCTTTCGGCGATTGCTTCAAAAAGTTACCTTGACATTGAATTTTTGTTTTTTACTTTGAGAGGGAGAGAGAGCAGGGAAGCGTAGATTGAAAATCCCGTGCACATTTTGAAAACACGAATCAGACTTTTATTGACTGTTGTAACAAAGATCAATGTGGCAGAAAGAGCAGTTAAGAGAGTTAGGAGGTTATTTCATAATATATCTGACCGTCCCAAATGATTAGAGTCATTTAGAATTATCTATAGCCAAAGATTCTAAGTTTCAACGTGGCGCTCCCAAATCCATCCTCGAAGTCCTTGGTGGATTTCAATCATTCTTAACCTAAACAAATTTCCAGGGATAATTAGACGTCCATTCCCCAGTGGAATTCCCCACTAGATAATTTTTGAGAAAAGAGTATGAATCAGTAGAGACATCATGGCAACCTGCCCAAATTCTCGGTATCAAGATGACATTTGATAATTACCTTAAAAAAGAGTAAATTCTGGTAAGTACAAAACTAAATCAATCATCAAACTAGTGTCTAACTAGCTGTGAACCATACCGGAATTCGCAACTCTAACTAGTGTCTGCACAAAGTTAAAAGAATACAGGGGCAATCAATCGTCAAACACAAAGATAACACGAGACTATACAAGGAAAGGTGACCCAGGTTATAACCAATGCCTCCAGAGTCCTTAGCAACACAAACTCTACCCATTATGTGATCTTTCAATCCCTTCATCAAGCTGCCAAAGCCAGATAAAATTCCAACGTAGCCGAAACCGAAGCTCGTCCTCGAAACTTTGCACCATGTGAAAATCCACATACCAAAATTTCAGATGACTAATCCACGGTTGACAAATAGCTTCATTTACTTGATTTAGGAAGCATATAAACAAACCATTGACACATCCTAAAAAATATCAAGACCCCTTGAGGTCAAACAACTATTGTTTGACCAGTCATGCCATCCTGAAGCTGCAGCGACCCATCCTTCATCAAGTTAAGGCTCAAGCTCTTGAACCTTTCTCTTGAATACTGCCGAGATGCCTTTCTCCAATCAGTTCCAGTTTTCATCATCGCAACGAACTCCTCAAAGCTGATTTGTCCATCCTGAAGGACATTATACAACATCTATTTCAAAGAATGTACATATACGGAAAGATTGACACATAAATAGAGAGTACCAATCTGCTTTTACTTTGTAATAACAAAGAAATCATCGTGATGAGGTTGCTAGGTTCTATTAAACAAAGAGTGCCCAGGTTCAGATGACAAACCTTGTCTGTGTCAACCTCTCGCATAATGTCATTGAGCACATCGACATCAGTTTCACCCGACTCATCTACTAAGGCTTGCCGTAGCTCATCAAGCTCAATATACCCACTTCCATCTTTGTCGAAAAACATAAACGCTCTGCGGAAATGCTCATCATTCTCCATCCTCTGGAGATGGATGGTTACTGCCACAAACTCTCCATAGTCCAGCACTCCATTCCCATCAACATCAGCCTAATAAAAGTTTACACGGTTAGATAAATGCCGGTCAACATACATGTATTATCCTTTACATCAAGGCTGGCATTGGCAGCCTAGAGGGAGAGAATGTCATTTCAAAATTGTTTACGTTAAGCACCCCAGTGCAAAACGCATCAACCTTACGGTGGGTAGACGTGCAATTGAACCAACCATGAAAATCAACAGAAGTCAATATCAGAAGATCCAAAGATAGAATCACTTTTGTGCCATGTTAGACGTTATAAGGTTTCAGATATTTTGTACTTTCTCTATCATTCCAAAACCAGTAAAATTAGGTTGGAATCATTATTACAGGCCTGCAAAAGGTTGCGTTAGGTAGTGCATTCAAATTGTGGACCAACTTTGAGAATATTTCCAGCCAGATCCAATACTGTCCAAAGTTACCACCATACCTAGAGCATGGACCATTTTGAAATAAATCAGTCTAATTTTCCAGCACATGTTTTACATGTTACTATCACGGTAGGAAAATAAAGATAATTCCATCTGTTATGCGGGAAAACAAACATTTTATATGCTAGCGGAGGAACACAATTCCTATAATTGGTGAGAGAGTCAGATTTTTTCTGCAAGTTTCCACCCTGAAGGATAACAAGACAATGGGAGGTGGACGTTATGAAGTCTAGGATTAGCTGGAGATGGCTACGAAATTCATGATAACTTAAGGTTCCTCAGACATAGCTGTAAGGCAGAATAGGATTCTTTCAACTTTGTCTGCTCTCATGCTCTTTTGTTTGCTCTAGATCCCACTTAACAAGTTGATTGGCAAGATAGCCACTTCTCCATGTAACCCAACATACTTTAATCCTATGGGCTCTTGGTATTACGCTGTCCTATCTCCCCCTCTCTAAGGATATCTCTTCACCGCAGACCAAAGGCCCTACTACATTTGACCCAATTTTCTTTAATCCTATGGGCAATGGGTATTATCCTGTCCTGTTGTTATTAAAGGCGCAAAGGGTCCCTAGAGCCTAGGCCCTAGGCACAAGGCACAGGCGTGTGTGCCTTCTCGAAGTGAGGCGCAAAATGAAAATAAATAGATAATAGTGCATTAAACCAATAAAATCATGACGATTTAACAAACTTCCAACACTAGAAAAAGTTTCAAATTCGGTGAAGTAGTTAATCCTAGGTGAACATGACAACGTCATCCTCATGATCAGTAAGGGCCAAGGCAGCAATGCTTTCTTCAAAGGGAATTATAGGCTCCAAAACCAGTGGAGATTCTTCCTCAATTTCATATTCTTCGAAGGTGAATTGAAGGGGTAGACATAATTGAAACTTGAAAGGGAGCAGCAGTTGGGGACGGGGCACTGGCACAGTGAACAACAGCAAGATAATAGATTGATTGGGGATTTGGGGTTTTAGTTTTAGTTTTTTTTTTTTTTGGTTTAGATACTGATGTATGATGTTATGAAAAGAAAGAACTAAAAACAATCAGCAGTTGGGGATGATGTCAGGATGGCAAAAATCAAAGACTAGATTTTTTGGGCTTTTATTTATGCCTCCACCCCGCCTTGCGGCTTGCGACTGGTTGCGCAAGACACTGCGCCTAGCTTAGGTGAGGCGCAATCCCGGTGCTGGCCTGCACCTTGAGCCTAGGCACACTTTTGATAACACTCCCCTAACTCCCCCTCTTAAGTATATTTCTTGACCATCAACCTCCAGAACTTCTATTCCGAAAACCTACAATGGCTAAAGCTACGCATACACCTAACCCAACTTAGTCCGCTAGTAAAAACATGGATGACAGCAATTCATATGTCCTTTAGTACTGATTACAGCTAAATTAAAAAGTTAACGGATTAAGCAGAAATGTTCAGTTCATGCAGCAAGAAGGGGCATGAAGGTTTATGGTCTAAAGAAACAGAATGTGTGTGTGTGTGTGTGAGAGAGAGAGAGAGAGAGAGATGTTAAGAAGAACAGAATAAGTAAATTGTTGCATGGCAAGATATTTATGTTGAATCCCACTATGACACTTGGTTGTTTAATGCATTTTCAAGATTACTTTATATCGATTGCAAAGTTAGAAACATTAAAAGGATTTGCTGCACTTAGAAGGGAAGGACAGACAGGTTGCTTCAGGCAGCGTAAAAAGACACCAATTCTGAGTGCTTTGTGTGTGTGTGTGTGAGAGAGAGAGAGAGAGAGAGAGAGAGCAAATTATGAAAGAAGATCTATTCACTGAACAGGGAACATACATGGATCTAGGAATCTGATAGGGTTTAGGATTATATGAATATATATCACATGTATAGGAAGGGAAATATACTGGGACATTGGGAGGTTAGAGTACGCTGCCTTACCCCTGCTATTGCAGAGAGGCTGTTATGCATTTTGAACCTTGTGATTTTCAGGTCAAAATGGATCAACTTTACCATGTCGCCACGCTCACCCCTCAGGAACGCTATTTCAGTACTGATGTGTTGATATACGACACTAACTTTATACATCAAGGATACCAGTCTAATACCTTATTTCATGAACTTAAGCAATTACCTTGTTCCAACCTAGAACATAAGTGACATTGAAAGCATAGAGCAGGAGCAAAGCAGGAACATTTTAAAATAAAAGCATTTTATCTTATCATACCATAAACATGCTAACAAGAATGAAAAAACACATGAAAGAAGGTAATTCCAAACAGATTATTATCTGAGCAGCGACAATTACCACATCCATCAGCAACTTTATCTCTGGTTCAGCCAACTGTGAACCAACCTTCCGAAGCCCGGCTTTCAGTTCCTCATACGTTACCTTCCCATCACTGTCGGTGTCCATTAGTGTAAACATATCTCTGATAACTTCTACCTCTTCAACAGACAGGTGCTCTGCAATTACCTACGCATTTGAGACAGAAAGCATATCTTACCGACAGCTTAATAGATGGCATAAGATTGCTATAAGAGCTGTACTAAAACCAACTGAAGGCCCACATTGACTGATGTGCTCCCATTACCTCACATTTGATATAGAAGCAGGATAATGACCATTATATCACTTACTAGAAAAGTGCTCTCACACATCAGTCAATGTGGGCCTTTAAACAAATCAGTCAGCATGAACAGCATATTCATTGCTATAGAAAGAACAAACTAACAACTAAGCTTTATATCATGACTAAATGTTTACCCTCAAGGCCTTCTTTTTGAATCTATTCATCCCAGAAAACTGCTTAAGCCTTGTCCTCACTATATCTCCCAAAGGAACATTTGAGGCTTTTTTTGCATTTTGTATCCAGGGATGTTCTAACAAAGAGAAAGTTAACAGTGTTAGCTGCTTTATCAAAACCAAGCCAATACACATGAGCAACAAAGACAGTCTCCCTACTAGAACAAAATACTGAAGTGTATATATTTTCTTGTGTAAGCGAAATTTTATTCCAAAAGGCTTCAAAATAGGAGCAAACATGCACACCAAAGATATGCAAATTGCAAACTACCCAAGAAGTTCAATAAGTATCTATATGGATTATAACTCATGCTATGTCCAAAAAGTAGAGTACTCAATCAAGAATGAGGGTCTGAGCCTGGCTAGTTGCCATCCTTAAGAGCCATGTTATCCCTCCCCTCCACAAGGACCCCCGAAGGATCCTTCTCTTATAAAGCGAACCAACTCCTTGACAAGTCCGCTACCAACTTTTGTGTAACCCACTTGATTCCCATAGGAGAAAACATCTTGTACCAAAACAATGTAACAACAGATGGTCCACATTTCAAGCAACAATTCTCACAAATCTTGTTTTGCTTCCTCATCCCCCATGCAGGGGGCATTCAAAGCTGCTTCCGAAGTAAAGAAAGGGAGCCAGCCGCTGTCGTCTAAATGGATTTTGTGGTAGTGAAATTCCTAAAGTAGAGCAATATATAAAAGGACTTGATAGATGTAAAACCCATAGAATTCCTAGTCCAAGCCACCTAATCCCCATTTTTTGCATCACAAGCGGCCGAGTAGAGTCTGGCACATATTGAATATCCCAAACCTGGACTAAAAACCGGGTTCCAAGAAATACTGCCACGGCCTCTGCCCCAAAGGAGTATCGACTCTCAGAAATCAAGGAAAAGAAGGGAACTTCCTCCCTGCGCTGAAATCTTGCCAAAACCGCACTCGTTCCCCAACCAACAAAACGAGTTTATTTCTTGATAAACGCAAGCCTTACTCATGCCGAGTGAAAGACTCACCTCCTAGGCAACCCAAATCTCAGCAGGACTCCAAGTCTCCAACCAATCTCCAACTGAACAAACAACCATCCTCCATAAAACCCTTCTTCACATGTACACTGTCTCTTGCGGTAAGCTAATAATGTAGTCTTTCTCATCACCATTTCCGTACATGGTCTGGATTCGATAACCCTAAGCAATGGGCAACGAAAATCTAAACAGCTCTAAATACATTAACAAAGAGAAAACCAGTGTATAAGATGTAATACAAGGTACACATATTCTCCTCTACCCTAGTGCTCCCAGATGGTCAGACTGAATATCAAGAATCTTGAAGTAATACGAGAGTAAGAGAGAAGCACTATTCGCCAGTATAGAGACAGCTGAATCTCTCAGATGGCCAGACCATATATTTTGAGAAGAGAGTGCTACATGCATTACCTAGACCTAAATAATGAATGCATTTGAGTTATCAAAGACTTATTTCAATAGGACCCCATAAGGAGATTTTCAAGGAGGATGCACCAGTCTAAGTTGGGATTTCAATGACAAAACGTCTTCTGGGAACATAGTCAGGTGCCTAAATTTTTTCCATCTTTTTTTTACAGCTATGATCCTCTTAATAGTGACTTACCCGCTTCTGTTATGAGAGTAATTTTGCAATATAATCTAACAAGGTGAGAAAATTCATGAGCAACTTGAGTCCTTGTGGCCAAGCCTGGTGGTTTACATAAGGAGCTGTTTTGCTTGCATGTGTGCCCCCAAAATATTTCTGTTTGTTCTCTTTATCAAACCTATATACCAAAGCATTTACGATGGAATACTTTTCATAAGCACTGGCTGGACATCAAGGAATGTTTTTAGCTCAAATGCTTGTGGTGGCATATGTCGACTCTTTTTATTTCAATAGGATGTGTTTTTCTTATTTTTACTTTCTTCCACTATGAAACAACGTCTACTAGAGTCTCATTTGATCATCAACCAAGTGTTCTGAATCTTCATACTTAACGCAACGGCTTACTATCCGCACTCCAGTGCCTATCCTCCTATACTCCACTCCACCCAATTAAGCCTTCAGTACCAAAATACTTCACTCAACTGAGCCCTAGTCCCACTTCACACAGCTTCCAACCTCAATAAACTCTCTGTTGTGCAACAAGAAGACACAGCTTTCTAAATCATGCAAATGAAGATCATAATGGGATTAATAAAGCCTGGCTCAACTTTCATGTACATACAGGTTATGAAGTCTTACCAAGCACCTGTTGAGCAGTCAAACGCTTCTTGGAGTCTGGCTCTAACATCTGTCGAACAAGATTCTTGGCACTATCAGAAATTTGAGGCCACGGTTCCCTCTTAAAATCAATCACTCCGCGCAGAATTGCCAGAGCAACGCCCTGCTCAGTTTCTACAACAAAGAATTAAACACAGTACAGTAACAAGTGAAACCTCCAACCCAAAAAGTGCATTTACATTCACCCAGCAAAGAATCTTCATGATCAGAAACAATACCTGCCCAAAATGGAGGAACCCCGCATAACAATATATAAAGAATCACTCCAGCACTCCATATATCAACTTCTGGTCCGTAATTTCGCTTCAAAACCTCTGGTGCCATGTAGTAAGGACTTCCAACAATCTCAGAAAATTTCTCCCCTGCATAAAGCAAAAGATGTCCAGAAAAGTGATCAACTACTTCGGCCAATTTATCAAAAAAGCAATCTCAAGATCCACTACACAAAAAATAAAAAAATTAGATGACAATTAGCACCGAAAATACCACAATTGGCTCAAAGATCTTCACAACTTCAAACTATAAATTAAAGCGCTCGAAGAACATCATACGAGAAAAGTTTAAAATGTCAACTTTAGGAAATAATCTCGTGTCCTCCGTACAACAGGGAGAAAAGGGGCCAAAATTTTCCAGAAAAAACTCAATAATCAATTACCTGCAAAAAGATAGAAAAATCATTCAAATCAAAATTTAACAAAAATGAGCGTGAAACCTCAAAATCCATGTCAAAAACTTTTCACCATCCCAAACAACAAATTTTGGAAACATCGAAGTTCAAACCCACTTCGAACCTCAGAATAGAAAAAGTTGAGTAACATCCAAATTCTGCTGACCCAAAATCAGAAAACAAAAGAACCCCACAATTTATGAATCAAACCCTTGTAAAAGAAAACCCAAAATTGAAATCCAATCAAAGCCCAAGAACCAAAAACCCACCAGAGTACAAAGCAAACACCCAAGAAACCTGCCAAAAATGTCAAAAACAACAATTGAATCATTCATACCCGGCTTGAAGAACACTGAGAGCCCAAAATCAATCGCCTTGAGCGCCGAGTTCTCCTTCTTGTTCGCGAACAAGAAATTCTCCGGCTTCAAGTCCCTGTGGATCACCCCGTTCTCGTGGCACATCCTCACCACCTCCGCCACCGTCCTCGCCACCGCCGCCGCAGCCCTCTCGCTGTAGTGCCCCCTCGCCACAATCCTGTCGAATAGCTCCCCTCCCTCACATAGCTCCATCACCAGGTGCACCGCCTCGTTGTCCTCGTAAGTCGCCCTCAGCCGCACTATGTTGGGGTGGTGGGGCAGGCTGGACATGATGGCCACCTCACGGCGGACGTCCTCCACGTCCACGGCGGTGCGGAGCTTCTTCTTGGAGATGGATTTGCATGCCAGGGCCTGCTTGGTCTCCCGGTCCGTGCAGAGGTAGGTGACGCCGAACTCGCCGCGGCCCAGCTCCCGGCCCAGCACGTACTTGTCAGTGATGCGGGTCCGGTGGGGGCCGTAGCCCGTCTGCGGGACGGTGTCTTTGAGGACCCGGATTGGGCGCGGGGAGTCGGCGTATGGGTTCGGTCGCCGCTCGCCGATTTTTGGTTTTTTGTTGGTCTTCTGTTGTTGGGATTTTTGTGATTCTGTAGTCGCGTGACTCGCGTCTGGGGTTATGCAAGTGACGCAGTTACCCATGGTGGTGGTGCTGCGCTAGTTTGGGCCGCCGTGGGCGGTGGTCGTGGTGGGTGGGGATGTGGAAGAGACGGACATGGCACGGCGACAATGGGACTGCGAGAAAACGCGGGGTCAGCTGAGGGAAATGGTTTGTTTTTGAAAAAAAGTCATTACTTGTAATATTAGTTTTTTAATAATACTTTATTTCTCTTAATTTTTTTCTATTTTATATTGGTCAAGTAGAGTGGGTTAATGATGATGAGAGGATATGGTTTGTAGTAGCAACAATTCATTGGCTTTGTTGGTTAGGTAAGAAGTAAGTATGAGTTAAACCAAACTTGGAAAATGTCAAACTATCTTTAATGATCGATTAAAAAGTCAAAGTAAAACAAATTTCAGTACTGGTTTTGTCAAATAAGAGTTCTGATAGTCAGACGAAGTTACGATTCAACTGGTAAAGTTGAAAGTCAGGCTAAGCACTAGTTAGCCGACTATTTTCATATTTGATGAATCAGCTAGAAAATCCAGTCTAAAATCAGTAACCGCTAAAGTTTGTGAAAAAGGAGTCGGGTGTACAAATTTTGACCAATTGGGGGATTAGGAACTATGGTCTTTTGCTTCTTTGGAGCTTTGTGGTTAAGGTCAGAGCCACTGTGTCTTTCTTACTAATTTCTCTCCTGGAGTCCAATCTAATTGGTTGATTCTTGAGTTTACTAGGTCGTCTCCTGAAATGCATGGTTTGGTCAGAGACTTAAAGTATTCTACAAGGACTTGTGTACAAGAAAAATCTGTTACATAGATACAATGGGCAGATGGAGGACAAAGAGCAGCATAAAGGAACAAACTGGATATTTGATAATAACAACAAACTGAGGCAGTGTTTGGATGCATCAGATTGTACCTATTAGCTAATGTTGGCTGGTGATAGTAAGGGGGCTTCAAATCATCATTTGGAGAATAGTGGTTGGAGTTGTTCACCAGTTGCAATTTCTGGGGCTAATCAGAACAGGAAACTTAAAACACGATTTTAACTTTGTTCTAATTGTTAATTACGCGGGGGGGGGGGGATGGATGTTACTCATTTATTAAGTTGTCGAATGATTGGGAACACCTATAGTATTCATGTATGCTAACGAGGTGTACTCATTTGTTAACTTTTCGTCGAATGGTTAGGAAGAAAAGTAGTAGTCGGGTACGCTAACGAGGTGCACTCATTTGTTAAGTTATCGAGCGATTAGGAAGACAGGTAGCAGCAGTACCTAAGTAATGGGTTCAATGGTGTTCATATGTAGTTTAACCTTTCATTCTCTCTTATCTTGTTGAGTTTAACATCAATCTTGTATAACAATTAACATTGCTACTTAGAAAGTAAACATTGCATTCTCTCTTGTTGAGTTACATTTGCATTCTCTCTTATCTAAGTATAGCAAATGTAATCGATCTGATAATTTACTTTCTATCGATGTTAATTGTTATACAAGACTGAAAACTTGATTTTTTTGTATGCTTCATGATACCTACATTGTATTTTTCTAGACATCATTGTTTAGATTATAATCTTACGTTATGCTCTGACCGGCCCACTGAGGTCCAACGCAGTTCCATTCGGGCTCTACGAAGCATCGCAGCTCGCTTCGTGAAGCATCTCGGCTCCGTGGCGCTGCTCTTTTTTTTCTCGCTCGAACAAAAGAACTCTTCCTCGTTCACCCCATCCATGCAAAAGCGTGAAAGTTGCTCGGTTTGGTCGAAACAAGCTAGATAATTTGCTGTTCAAATTTCCTGTGCAGACTGACTAGATCCGTCCAACAAAATCTGTCCTGTACATATAGCTTGTCTTGAGCATTTCACCATGTAAATACAGTGAGCACCATTTGTGTATAATTGATTCATTGCAATCTACTCTCTCACTCACATGGCTCAAAAGACACATAAAAGGACTACTCGAAGTCTTGAATGGTGACTGATCCACCTGCCTTTGTTGAAAGCAGTTCTCTGGACCCGACTTCAAATAGACCTTCTTCTAATAAGATAAGAGTTCTAATCAACTTTGGATAGTCTTGTCGTCGTATTACTGTGTCTTCTGAAAAATATATGTTCCTTTACAATATCAAAAGCACCAAATTTATTGGTTTTAAAGCAACAATCACCAAGTCATTCCAAGTGTATGAACAACGCTAACCTCACTCATTTAGATGTAAAACGTGTTCAAAAATATTCAAACAACATAGATGTTTTTCAATTTTCTTATAATTATATTCTAGTCATTTTTATAAAATTGTTCTGGCTTTAACAATGATAAGAACAATTTAGTGCTCGTTTCCATATTGCCTAAACTTCACCTTTGTCTGTATTCTACTGCGATAGGGCACACGACTTTCTCACGAATCTTTGTAAATCAACCGTTAGGGAAACATTATTATTGCAGTCTGGCATTCGGGAAATATATATTTCTCAAAATACACGAGACTGATGTAAGCCATCAAGATCGTCTCGAAAGGAAACTCAGTATCGATTAACACTAAAACTGACCGAAGAACACCCCTTCCCGTACAAACAAAGAAAATATAAGAGCCCGACGTGCAAAAGGCATAGTTTTTCCTTCTTTTTTTATGCCCAAAACTGAATCAACCCACTTCATCAAGTTGCATGAACCGAATCAACCCACTTCACAAAGTTACCATACAGTGGCGGAACTAATGCATGACGTCGAGGGGGGGGGGGGGGGGGGGATGATGTTCACCCCTTAAATTTTTGGATTTTCTTTTTTAGTTTGTAAAATGGTGAAAACTTATATTTAAAATACAAACAAAAATGTCACTATATTGTAAGATTAATGTATTGTTTATTTTTTCTTTTTTTATTCCACCGGCCGAGGAAGTCTTTGTCTTTTTTCTTGCTCCATCTTCATTTTTTTCAAATTCTAAATCTTCATATTACAAAGAAACACAAAGAGTTCAAGGTTTATTTCTCTTGTGTGTGTGTGTGTGTGTGTGTGTGTGTGAGAGAGAGAGAGAGAGAGAGAGAGAGAGAGAGAGAGAGAGAGCAAAAAGGAATAGGGTGATTGATCAGCTAAGCTAACAGGCAATGATGAAAATTGAAAGGCAACCTTCACGTGCATGACTTTGTGCCCTGGCAGCCCAAGTAAGAAGTAGGCCAACTCAAGTAAAAGGAGAAGGCCATGTTGTGGCATAAGTGTGGCTCTATCATGATGTTTGAGGATGGGGTTGCAAACTTTTACATACAAAGGGGATTACAAACTTTTCCAACCCCTTTTCCTTGGAACTTTTTACTTTGAAAACTAGCTTTGGATTGTGTAAGCCCCCCATCCATCCATCCTCACCAATAGTGAGCTGACCCTCCAATTTTTATTTATTTTTTTTAAAAAATAGAAGACTTTTTATTTAAAACTTAAGCAAATATGTGAGTCATACAACGTGAAATGACCCTCCCACTAATATCAACATACAGGCGAGGAGACAAAAGGAACGGCACGTGATCCCATAACCGGAAATCAGAAAGCCGACCTTCCTAATGTCCTACCAAGTCTCTGCTGTAAGAAAAAGGAAATGTTCCATCACCTTGCTGGTTACACAAATTGTTCATAATCATGCTAGTTTTTTCTTGAGACACAAGTGTGAGTTTATAATGATAAATGTCTCAAAGGACAATCACTTTTACAAGGGTCCAGCAAAAAGAGGGAAAAAGATTCTTTATTTGCTTTGACGCGAGTCCTTATATTGTATTGGCAAGAGGGAGTGCCTGTTTGTAAGTGAACACCAGCAACGCTAGTCAGGAAATTCATTGCCAAACTTTGATTACCTTGAAATTTAGGCCTCTTTAAAATCTTTCGCTTACAAACTCAATTGGGTTCATTTTCAGTGTGCCCTCTTCTATCCTTTTTATTACAATATATATATATATATATATATATATGTGTGTGTGTGTGTGTGTGTGTGTGTGTGTGAGAACACGTGAAAGTCAAAAACTTAGAGGTTAGGGCTTAATGTTAAGTGTAAGCGCAAAATCTTTTAATCCGATCGCTTAAACCGGTTGAACCAAACCGATCCAATTTAAACCGTCCAAAAATATTAACCCATTCGGTTTTTTATTATTCAATCTGACCTCGGTTCAATTTGGCTCACATATCAATTTCATGAAACAGAACGGAACCAGGCTATGATAAATTAATTTGTTTTCAGTGGCATTCATTGGTTATTTTCACATGCATGCCACTACGCAAAGTCAAACAGACAAAACCTTAAAAGTTCAAAGACAGAAATTTAATGAGAGCACTTATAACACGAAATTCCAGTTATCAATATCTCTTGTAAATTCACTCATTCTTTTCAATGCGTCAATAATAAAGGCATACTTGAGTTTCATTGTAATACTTATCTATAATAATACTTATATCTTAAGTTAATACGAGCATTTGGATATTGAATATAACAAAATAATGCGCAATTTAGATAAAATAAAACTTCAATTTGGATAATATTTGGATGGAATAGTAGGCATGCAAAAAATGATTACGAACCGATCCAAACACTGACTAAATCGTACAGGTCAAACCGACTAAATTAAACCTAACCGTCCAAACCAATAGTGTTTAGTTTGATTAAGTGTAAAAAATTTCAAACCAATGGATGACAGTTTGATTCACGGTTTGCCCCCTGAACCAAATCAGACTCGCCTCTACTTAATGCACAAATCATGTATACACTGTTGACTTTAAAAGTTAAGTTGTATTATTTTGATGACTCTAAGATTATTGCTTCTAACATTAATCTAACGCTGCTATTAAGAATAATTTCAGAACCAATCATAATCAAACAGAACATGAAATATTCCTTGGTCAAATATTGGATTTGGATGTAGACTTGGACGTGGACCTGGACTTGGATTTTATTGTATTTCTCTTTGTTATAATAAATCTTTAAAACTAAGTCTTTCTTAAAGATATCCCAGAAAATCAAGTAAAGAACAAACCAAGAAGTATTCGTCTTAAAAGAGTTTTCATTCGAAGGAAAATAAGTTTCACTCGAATTGATCCTTCAGTCTCTTCTAATCCAGTTTTAAAATCATTTTTCATTCGGACCAAAACTTTCCAGTAGAAGCAAAAGTTTAATTTCATTCGAAGCAAAACATTTCCAGTCGAAGCAAAACTTTCATTCGAAGTAAACATTTTTAGTCGAAGCAAAAATTTTCATTCGAATGAAAACTCGTTTTCATTCGACTCAATCCATCAGTGGCTCTAAACTCTCTCAGTCCTATCATTTTATTCGAATGAATCCAGGATTCATTCGACCGAATTCTTCAGAGATGTTTTCATTCGAATGATTTTATTTTTTTCATTTGAATAAATCTTTGTGTCATCCCTTTTCAATGGTCATATTCTCTTCAAGTATAAAAAGGGACTCCTAGAGCATTTATTGCTAACTCTTCCAATCTCTGAAAATTCTCTCAAAAGACTCTCTCATCTTATTCATACTTTCACATACTATTCCTTGAGCGAGTTTGTATCTGAGAAATTGAGTAGCAAGCTTCTTGGTTCAGTTCTTGAAAGGTTTCAGATCTTCCCACCTAAGAAAGTTTAGCTTTGTTGTACTCATTGTAATATTTGCTCATAAAGGAGTTGTACTGCATTTAAATTGTAAATCTTCTTTTCACTTGTAATCGTTAGAAACCTTGAAGGGTTTCGAAGTTATACTGCGGTTTGAGCTAGCACCCGAAGCTAGCTGTTTGGTGAAAGGCTCGAGTAGGTCTCCTTTGTGCTGAATGCTCGGGGACTGGACGTATGCAAATGGGGCTAAACCGGTATAAATCCTTGTGTTGATTTATATTTACTGTTTCTGTTACTACATTGTAAGTTAAAAAGTTTTTAATTTTCTGCTTAAAGCTGTAAACACCTATTCACCCCCCCACCCCCCCCCCCCCCTCTAGGTGTGTTTAGGGACCTACATACACATATAAATTTGACCATCTTTTGGCAAATAAACCCTAACCTTTAAAATTGAGCATTTAAAAACCCAAATTCAGTCCACCAATACAATTAAGTGATGTACATTTGTTTGTGCCGTCCATATGACCTTCTAAGGGAAATTATTATCAAACATAACATAAAAGTTTTGAGTAAAAAATGAACGTACTTACTTGTTTTCTCTTTTTCTTCTTCCCTAACACTAAGTCCACCACTATCACAAAACCACCGATGACGTAACACTACCATCTTCAGATCCTGCACCACTATATCTCCATCCAGCCACCACTACCGTCATCATTGCCAACCCAATAACACATTATGACTTGATCATCACCACCATTGATGCACATCTCCTTCCCCTAACTCCGATAGATCCAGGTAATCGTATTTAATACGGATAATTTCCTAAATCCTAACCACCACAACTACATCGGATATTGTGGATGCTCACGATAGTGGTCTAGAGTAATGATAAAGCAATGTGGAGATAGCGGCGATGTCTTTGATATGTGGAGATGGCAGTGGGTGGGTCTGTGCTTGGAGAGAAGTAGATTGGTTGTGGATGTCTAAAGGTTAGATGGTGGTGAATTGGTCATGGGTGGAAATCACGGTGGCGGGTAGAATATGGCGGTGGTTTTTTTATAGCGGTTGCTTTAGCAAAAAGTGGTGGTTGTTGTGATGGTGTCGGTCTAGTGATGTTAATAGTGGTGTCGGTGGTTCTTGAGGACATAGTGGCTTAGGGGGTTCATCGTGGCTTTGGTGGTATGGTGGCCAGTGGTGGTGAAAAGGAGAGAAGTTGGCATTGGTGTTGGTGCCATGAAGTGGTTAGTATGTGATGGTGAAACAAGAGAAGGAAACAAAACATAGAAAAGAAATAAGACCGGTGGTTGGTATCAACGAAAAAAAAAAAGTTTGACAAAATAAAAGTAAAAATCAGTCACGTGTTGACACATAGTTAATAGTTTATTTGTTTTCAGATTTATGTTTAATTTTACTCAAATGCCCTTTCTATAGGTCACGATGGCACAAATGAACGTTCATCCACTTAATTCTGACCATGTATTGAATTTAGGTCTAATTGCAACACTTTCAAAATGTTAGGGTTTTAAATGTCCAAATTCCGAGGTTAAGGTTTTACTTACCAAAAGTGACCTTTAGGGGTTAATTGCAATTTAGCTTGTACAAAAGTGAACAAGTGAATCTATCTCAATTTTAACACATAGACCTTGCTTTACATTGTTTTTACAAAATGTGCCATCTTACCATCGGTTAGCACAAAATCCTCACGTGGACTCAATTTTACAAGTTGTGCCATCCCACTTTCACCTTCATTTGGCACAAAACCCTTGTCTGACTTCAGATTTACATCCTTTTGCCACTTCTACTATTTACTTCAACAATATTATTGATTTAATGTTAAAAGAAAAATTAGTATTTAGAAAGTTAGGTTCAACAAATGGTTTTACTAATAATTAAGAGATAGAGGCTATTTTCAACCCCCTAATATGTTTGTATGTCCATTTCATTGTTGCTAAAGGATTAGCACTTGTCACTAAAGTGTGTGTGTGTGAATCTAAATTCAATTACAAAGATAATAAGTATGTTGGAAATAAAACAGTTTGATGTTTAAAATAAATATGAATTATGATGATAATATGGATTCATTAGTATGAGATGTGTAACTAGGGATAACAATTGAATCCATAACCGACGGATATTCGATCCGCTCCAATCCAATAGGAACGGGTTTTTCCTACTGTGACCGCGTTATAGAGTGGGTATGGTAATTAAATTTTAAATCAGCAGTGGGTACGGGTCGGGCTTGGGTTTGCTCTACTCCGCCTCAGTATCCGAATCGCACCTGCCACGTATATAATGTTATACTAACCCTAAATTTGATCAATCTCAACTGTCCATCTCTAGAATATAAATAGATCACTAACCCTATGCACATTTCACTTTTCCCTTTATTTCTTTTCTCTTTGCGCCGCTCAGCAACCCATTTCACCTCCATCTACGCCGCACCACATATCATCTATGGACCACCTCACCACTAGCCACCGTCCACCATCAGCAATGCTCATCCCCCAACTACTAGCAAAGGTCATCACCTCCAGCCAACAGATCTATCAAGTCTCCACCACTCCTTCATATAGATCATCCTCGACGAACTCCCCAACCTCGCTTTTGTTGAATGCGAACAATAAGTTGGCATGTTCTGCCACAGTGGAACCATTTCTAGAAGTGATGGCTTTGTTAGTAATTGTTTGCTTGACTTTACGTTTCACTTTTACCTGGAACTTTTTTAAGATCCACGAAGAACTTATGTTGGCCAGTCCTTTACTAAAGTCTTTGATTTTCTTGTAAATGACTCTATTTTCAGTTTGTATGTTAAGAATGGATGGAGTTGAACGTTTGTATAGCAAATTGTACATTCAGTATTGAAGAAAAACTTATGTACTTTCTTTTACTAATGAAAATGAGAGTCAATGTCAATGGTCGCTTCAACTGAAGGCCCTGACTTGCAGAAAATGGACCGATAAACCTAGGAAACTGGGAACTATAAGGAGTAGGGAGACCAAAAAAATAGCTACATTAAGCCCCCATGCAAAACTTGTCGATAAACACAAAATACTCTTTCTCCTCATCCTGAAAGCACTCATATTCCCCTAAATTTCATATAAACGCATCGTAGCAAGTGTAAACACCAAATTCCAGATGATTATGATTTTACTACCTTGCAAAAGGTGATTTGTATATATGTGTGCATGCATATCAATCGACGTGCTGGAATTGTAGTTATATAGATGTATCTGAGAATGTTGAACTTCTTTTTAATATGTGTGTAGTTAATATTCCTTTGTCATCAACCATTTCTGGCAATGATGGCTTTCAGTAATTTGTGAATTAATATCCAATAATTCAGTATCCAATATACAATAATTTTAGCATACAACAATATCCAGCAATTCAAATTTTAATAATTATTAGAAATTATTCGGATTGTTGATGTGGATCAGGGTGGGGTCGGGTTTTTTAATAGTCTGTCGGATCGAGGATGGTATTTTCATCCTTTAACCTGGAGGGAGGGGGCGGGGCGGGGCGGAGTTATATATTTGGACTACTGGGGCGGGTATGGATTTTAAATAAATCTACATCCGACCCGCCCCATTGTCATTCCTATCTGTAACGACCTAAATTTTAGGAGAAATTTGGGCACGCTACTTACAAAATCTTAATTATCAAATAATATAAATAACTTTAAAGGTAAAGTAGAGCATTCAATATAGCATAAAACTTCCAGTCTAATGCCACTTCCATATTCCTTAATAATCAAAATATGTATGAGTACAATCTTCTAAATTAAATCAAAGGCCACTTAATGGTTTCTACAATCTATCCAACAAAAAATATTAAAAAAAATAATCCTTCACTAGGAAGTTCTTACTTAGTGTTGCTGTATAATGCTTTGCACAATGCCAAACACTTACTAAAAACATGGAAGTAGGAGTGTTAGCACAAAGCCTAGTAAAGATAAACACATACACTCATGACTCACCCACATAGTACAAAGAGCTATATCAATAACCGTATTGGAGTTGATAAAATACGATACCAAGGTGCATGACAAGTATCAAAATCAATGCACTAACTTTCAATTAAAAAATTCAATTAGTAACAAGATCAAATAACTTGTATCAGAGACAATACAATGTCAAAGTAATGAATTTTCATAGGTAACTGCAGTTGTAGTTAGTCAAAAGGTTTTAATATGTTCAAAACAATACAAAATTAAGTTCAAAACAATTTTATTTAATAGTATTCTATAATTCAAAAAGATTTCAAAAGTACTTTAGATAAGTTTGAAATGTCTTCAAATAAATCAGGTATCAAAATTCAAATATTCAATTAATATAAAGACAAAAAATTGGGGAGCCATTTAGAAATATGTCATGTGTGCCATCACCGTGAAAACAACATGTCTCTCATTTTATTTTGATGTACGTGCATGGAACAAAATCATTTAAACTAACCCTTATCTTGAATACTTTTGCAGTAATCAATAATAGTAAAAGAGTCGATTGTTTTTCTTAAAAGGTAAAACTGTTTGCAGGGGCACACTAGCTTGTGTGTGGTTCTACAATAACATGAAGATCATTGTATAAAATAGAATTGCTAGTAATGCTGCAATTTGAGCGAGCTGGATAGGCTTAAGAAACGGACCACGCTCAACCCGGTCTCAAAATCTTATGCCCATGTCCAGCTAGCCCATCCAAGGGGTGAATAGATCTATGCTTGTCTAGTCAATGAAAAATTTGGTGTACAACTGTACATGTGCTACCTACTGATTGTCCATGGTTACAGATTAGTTTTTGTTTACTTAATCTTTAAGCTTATCAATTACCATTTAATTCTACTAAATAGTCATAATAATGAAGCAAAGTATAGTGAATTTTCAAAATCTATACTACCTATAAAAGTATGAATCATGTAAATTATTTTATTCCGTTTTTGCCCTTCGTTAATCACTCCAATAACAATCGTACCCTTTCATAAATACCTTTATTAATTACTAATTTTCTAATCATTTTTTATTTTACCCTCCGTTAGTTATTCCAATGACAACCCTACCCTTCCCTAATTAATTTTTTTGGTAATGCGTTTAATAAACATTATGTTATAAATTAATCAAAACATACATTTACACATTGGGAAACAAAATGTGTGGTTGCAAAAGATATACTTATATGTGTGTGTGTGTGTGTGTGTGTGTCTATATATATATATATATATATATATATATAGGGAGCTGATCCGTTGCTAGCGCTAGCAGCGCTAGCACCGTCCGCTATATAATGTAGCGGACGGTGAATTATCGTCCGCTACATTATATAGCGGACGGCAAAACAGAGCTAGCAACGTGCTAGAGCTAGCAACGTGCTAGCGCTAGCAATGGATCACGACCCATATATATATATATATATATATATATATATATATATATATATATATATATATATATATATATATATATATATATATACTACCTATAAATTTATGAATGTTGTAAATCATTTTTGGACCATTATGTCCTCCGTTAGTTACGTCAATTACATTCTTACCCTTCTTTTTATTACTCCCTTTTAAACTTTAATGCAATTAAAAGAACATTGAGTAATCAATCTATTCTATACATTGGAAAATGAAGAGTGTGATGAGAAAGAAAAACAAAACAAATAAATTTCTTTAATATTCTCTTTTTAATTTGGTTAAAATGAAATAAACATTATATATTGAACGTACTGGTTAATGAGAGCGTGATATTTTTTTCTTACATTTTTAGGTTAACAAACAATTAACCAATTAAAAAATTGAAAAACAAAAACAAAATAAAGAAATTGAAAAACATGAAAAATCAATTAAGAAACAAAAAATTGTTGGAAAAAATAGAAAAAAGAGGTTAAATATGCATAAAAAAAACAAGGCTTAAATATGATGTCAATTTGAACTGAAAATATATTTAGTTATTGCAGTTGAAAACCAGGTGTTTTGCATTTTTTATTGATAAAATGCAAAGCACTTGGTCTTGAAAATTACAAATCTTAACCATAAACCAATTTAACATATTACAAAACAAGACGTAGATTCATTCTTTTAATTTCTCCATTGGCTTTTATTTTCAGCAGTACCATCAAATATTTTTTCAATCCAGAAGCCTACAAAGAATATTTCCAAACATTGAACCGATTACAATTTCGAACATCAAATATACATTTCTTCTAAAACAAGTCACAAAAGAAACAAGAAAATAATTGAATTACATTATTTTGATCCAAAAAAAGATAATAATATCACCTCAAACATTACTCTCGACTATATTCACGTGCAAAGCACGTGCTCTATACTAGTTGATTTAAACATAAGTATGAAATTAAAGTTTTAAAACAAAAAAAAAGGAAAAAAAGAGACAAGAGTCTCAAACAATCTTGAGATTAGAAACAAAGCAAATAAACAAATAAATAAAGAAAAAGTCTTCAAAAGTCTCCAAACTAATATAATTAGAGAATTTTAAAGAGTAAAAAAAAATACATATTTGGTAAATATAAAATTCATACCTATTACCTATATAATATAAAGCTTGGGCAACCGGGTTTCTCATGGGCTGGGTTGACATATAATGACCTTTACACATGTCCAGCCTATATTTCTTACGGATTCAAAATTTTGTACTCACATCTACGATCTCTATAAAAGTAAGCCCACGTTCATATTTCTATGTGGTGGCACGGGTTGCCTTGAGCTGTGCAGCCAAGTTGGACCCCTTTATTGCTAACTACATTTTAACAACAATACCTCACACAAATGCGCTATTAGATCTAACGGTATCGACAAAAATAATATTTACACCGATAGTTAGAAGTCACTGGCGCCATGAGAGCGTGTTACCGTTATAGTTGAAGATCCATGCCCATGCGCATACACGCATATGTGGTGTGAGAGAGAGACAATCAGACAAAGACAGAGGGAGCTTGCCGCTTGGTATGTGCGCGAGCAATTGTACGGGCTAAAAAGGTTAAATGGTTTACTTGAACTGTATATAGCCCAACCCATCTAAACTCATAAAACTAGTGGGCTTAAACTAGCATAGGCCCATTCAAAAGCAACCAACTTGAATCCGCCCAAATTGCCAACTCATTATATCAATCAGACCCACCACATCAAAGGCAAAAAAAGGACCAATAACAGCATGAGGCATTATTATTTTAGTTTTTTTTGAAAAATAAAAGTAGTATATATTACAAGATCATAAATGAGGTCAACATTCCTGGCCTAGAGTATATTGTAATTTGCAATAAAGTAACCCACGTAAAAAATAAAATGACAAATAAGCAACCAAGTTTAAGGCCCAACACCATCGGGCCTATGAAGATTAAGAAACAAGCATCAAACTATCAAAGTGCAAATTAAAACATAAATGGACAAAACTTAAGCCTCAACGTGACTCCTTTATTGACCCGAAGACAGCCTAAAAAAGTACGACCATCACCATAAACTGAGCACGTTCCCACCATGCACCATCGCCAAAACTATTGGATATGTCCAAACCATTGCCACACACCTACGGCACCACCGCGGAACCACCAACTTCGTGCAACATCACCACGTGACCATCCACCCAATACCAACAAACAGAGGCCGTTTTCCCCGACCACGTCACCACATGAGATGACGAACACGAACCTAACACCCAACACCCAACACCCAACACCTAGCAAACTATGTCCAGTACCACCGACACCACAAACCACCGAATCAAACTCAAAAAACCGACGTATTATTATGTTCAATGACAAACAAGTTTACAGAGCCAATGATACTTTTCACGCTTACATTTATCGCTAAAAAGTGAAAAATCAAACCCGTTATTAAAATATAAGTGTAGGCAAAACATATTATGAGGTAAAAATGGATAAATTCCTAGTTACCAACAAAGAATTTTTTGTAGGTATTTAACGATAATTAATAGTCGTTAAATATATTTAGTGACATTTTGTTAACATATTCGACCACAATTTTTACCGTATTTTTTAGTATTGCTAAACAAAAACGACTCAAAAGATGTTTAACAACCTTCTACCGTAGCTATACAAGCGATTGTATCTGCTTTTTCACAACCCCAATGAGAACCAAAATTTGTTGTTACGAATGGAAAATCGATCGATAGGAGTAAAAGAAGAAGAGCTGTGATTAGAACATTCGGGTTGTCAGATTAAACCCGTGAAGGTCAGAGCACGTGGCTCACAAAAACAGCACAGAACCTGACCAAATACATGAAGTAGGTTTAAAGTTTGCATAGCTCTTGTAGATTTTCGAGCCACAACACGACGGTCCCTCACAGCCTCTCCCAACTAGCTTGGAAAGAAACTCACACGGGTTGACGGCAGCGCAAGCGACTCAGCCGCCACCCCCCATTTTACCCTCAATGTTCATCTCTCTCTAAAGCCCCTTCTCTCTTTCTCTCTCTACCACCCCTCCTGCTCTGCTGTACTGCCTCGGAATCCTACTCACCGTTTCAGGTATAATCTGGTTGTTTTTGCTTGCTGGGTTTTAGCTGTTTTTTGTGGGTTTTGCTTTGCGTGGGTGCTGGGTGTGGTCCTATTTTGGGGGTTAATTGAGTGAGAGAATGTGGGGTTTTCTTGATTTTTCTTGATTGTGGTGAAGTTTGGCCCATTATGTGCCTTTTTTTGTAGAACTTATGTCCATTTTGTTGTTTTTGCTGCTATTGTTGGTCGGATATGAATTGATCGAGTTCATTTACGTGATAATAGTGTTGTGGGAATAAGTTCCTTTCTCTGTCTACAACCCCTCTGGCTCTGTATCACAGACGCACTTACCATTTGAATTATATAATCCGATTGTTTTTGGTTGCTGGGCTTCGGCTATTTTACATGGGTTTTGCTTTGTATGGGTGCTGGATAGTTTATTTTGGGGTATAAATTGGTGACTAGGAATGTGGGGTTTTCTTGATTTATGTTGACTGTGGTAAAGTTTGCTGCTTATGTGTCTATTTAGTAGAAAATGGCATCTTGTTGTGTTTGTTCCTATTAATAATTAAGTACAAGAGGTTTGGGCTTTGATGTGTTTATTTACGTGAAAATAGTGTAGTAACAACCAACTTCTTTTGCTTTTAAATGCAAAATCTGCTTCATTTTTGTCTCTCTGAATTAAGTAGAGACTTATACTGGTGCAAAGCAGAGAACTTTACCTTTTCTTTTGTAATACAAAAATTCTTTGCAGTAGTTTGATTCGACAATGCACTGATTGTGATTTGAAATAGCATATGTAGCTTAACTTGATTCTCACATGTAGCTAAACAAAACTTTAGTATTTATTTTAGATTCTTGGAAATTTTGTTTTTACTCATGAAATTCGATATAGGTAGAGTAGAGGAAATATTTTTTCTACTCTGTTAAGTAGAGAAATTAGGTTCTTCCTCTTTGGTTAGTACATACTTCAGAGAAATCGACCTGGACATTCTTTTAGGGTATAGAAATCAAACGTTATGCGTAAAATTCGACGTTGAGTTACTCAAGCTTCTGCCATCACCATAACCACCACGCAAGTGCCAATACTATTTGTGCCGCTCGACTTTGTGCTCTCTTACCCCAACTGGTCCAGCCAGTTGAATTAACCGGGAACCATCGGTTCAATGATTTGGTTTGGCATTTGTAATGGAAATGCATGGAATGAGACTAATCTGGATAAATTTGGCTCGTTTTTGCTTTTAATAGGACATTCAGTAAAGGAGCCTTTCTTGATTTCCTTAACAAATGATACATCGCTTCATCCATGCTCCCAAAACTAGTCTCCATTCTGAGAGAAACTAGACTATCAAACGAAGCTAAGGATCTTGGGTGAAGATTGAAGTTGCAGTATATGTTAGCTAATGCGCTAGTCTTTTGGATCGCCAGTTTAACAACCAATCAGGGGAACGCATAATGCATTGGTCTAATATGGCTGATACTTGAAACCTTTACGTGCCATTGTTTCGCTTTTATAATTTCTAATAAAATTCTAATCATGTCATTTTATTTGTTGCGGATAGTTGGAGCTTCTAGTAAATTTCATTTTATCAAATATATTCATTTTTAACTGTTTCTATATTATCTATTCTAAGAAAATTACAAGTCCAGTTGAAGCTGTTGGCCCAACAGTTGAACCCCTGAACCCACTTTTCAACCGGTTCAAAACAGCTGAAAGCTGCATGCATCTAGAAGTATTAACTTTTTTGGAGAGGATATCAGTCGATGCTATTCCAATAAGCTTATGTTGCTTGGTAGGGCAAGCGAGTTCAATACTAATCTTTGACTTTGTACGACGTGGCTGCCAGTTGATCCAAACCCTAGCTTAGCAAACAGCCTTCTGCGGTAGCTTAGATATTGCTATTTTTGTGTGTGTGTGTTTTATCTGTTTGCTTCCCGTTCTTCTCTGTTCCTTAAGGCATTCTTAAGTAGCCCTGGAGTGATCAGATAGTTGTTCTTATCTTTATATCATAAGATTTAGTTGGAAATGTTGATCACAACTTTTCAGGGTGCTGCAGTTGTTTCTTAATTAAAATTACTGTGAGAAGTATAACACATGTTTAGCACACAGAGGGACTGTGGTTGCCCTTGAGCGAGTAGATGTAAGATAGCAGCTGGCTTGAATCTTAGTGCAGGCTAAGCTGTAAAGAACCTATTCTGGAATTTACAAATACAATTAGTATTACACGTGACTGATAGTAGCATATGGGTTTTGATGCTTGTAAAGAAATAAAAAGAAAAATAAATATGGGATTTCTTGTCCAGGATTTCTTGTCAATTGATACATGTTATAAAATAATTCTGCACAATCATTTGTAGCTACATTATCCCAAATACTTGTGCACAGGGAAACCTTGGGAAACTTGGAGGCTTGTATTGCCAATGAGGTTGCAACTAATATTGTGGTGCATTATAGTTATAGAAAAACTTTTGTTTTTACGCATTTGTGCCAAAGTGCCTGGCTGTAGCAAGGAAAAAGTGGTTTTGTCAATTTTTGGAGAGCAAGAAAGTTTGAAAGCTTTTGGTGCTGAATCAATGGCCAAATGCAGGGGAAGAGTTGGGGGGATATGAAAACTTGGGAACAAACTTCGGACAAAAAGAATAGTTGTGGTCCGCCATACACTTAAATGGATCTATGTAGTTTCTAGCTTGTTGGCCCTCTCTTGAACCTCCAAAACAAAAGAACACAATCTTCCATTAAGCATTTTCTGAAGAAGAAGCACCAAATATGTTTTGCATTCAGAGGACCTTCTTTAGATCTAATATACTTCTGTTTCGATAAGCAATACATTAGCAAATGAACCTAATAAGCATGTCGATTTCAGTTTTAATCACATAATCTTTAATTGTCTATACCGCTTTTGACTTCTCATTACTTTTTTTTCTCTCTCACATAAGCATGTTATGTAAAACATTTGTGCATGCAAAGTAGTTTTCTGAATCAAGTCTACCAGTAGTTTAGAGTTCAAGCACACTGGTATGTTATGGCCACATTGTTGTGTTCCTTGTGTGCAATTTACGTCCTTTTGCCTTGTCGAGTGATGCACATTTAAGTGGTCTTCTGTATGTATGAACTTGGCTCTTTGGAGTTTCTTATGACAACTCTTCTCATTTATTTTTTCAGCAAGTTGTACTCTTTTCTGTTTCTTCATTCCTAGTTTCATTTTCTAGGTTCAGTTTGTTTCATTTTCTTGGAAGTAGCTCAAAAATCGTTTTACGGGTTTCTGATATGTGAAGATGTAAAATCTTGTTTCCCAATTTTCTGTACGATTCGATGCCGAACAGTTTCCTAATACAAAAGAAGCGACACCCTGTTATTTTACCCACTGTCATAGCAAGGTTGTGATAGATGCAATCTGACACTTTGGGAAATGGATTTGGAAAGGAATAGGCAAACACATTTTTTAAATCTTATTCGAGAAAAATTATTTTAGCTAAAGTGGGTCATCATTTTCCAAATCTGATGTCACATTTTTCAACTACAGTAATCTTTCCTCTGTTGGATGTGACCAATGTGTAGTTTAGCTACAGTGGGCTTTTTGCTTGGTTAGGTCTAGTTCATTTATTATGGCGGCATAATGTCGTATGAACTTTTGTAACCGTCCCATGATTGTTGTTGTAATGAATTTTGTTTTTCAACTAAATTGCAGACTATGCTACGTACAAAGCAGCTCGGGAATCTTTCCCAGTCTGCTAGGTCTTTCTTCCTCAATGGGTCACGATGTAGTGCAGCAGATGGAAGTTCCTGTGCTTGTTCAGAAGATGAAAATTGCATTTCAAAAAAGCAGCTTGCAGGACATGAAGTGCGTCATCCACAAACACCAACCACCTTAGTCCCCAAAGTTTCTCTTGCAGGTTCTGTTTCTTCAGGACATGCAGTAAAAGTGTTGAACTCCAGCAAAACCCAGAGTGTTCAACACCAAACTTCTCTTCCACAAGTTATAGCTACTGCCAGGTCGTTGGAGCAAGCTGATTGTGTCAGTTATGCTAGTGGCATTGATCAAAATGACACGTCACGTTCACCTCCTATTGCTGATCAATTTGTTAAGGCAGGTATTGCTGCAGTTAGCTTTTTGTCTGACATAGTAAATTATAAGATTCCTATGTCAGACGGGAGTGGAATGCTTAGCTCTCCCCAAAATTGTGTGGTTGATCGCACACGGCCTCTTTCCGGCATCGCTACGTCAAATGTCAAAGTCTTTTCAAAGGACAAAATATACAGGAAATCATCAGAGGAGAAAGAAACAGGATCTAGTACCACAAGCAACCCCCATGTTACAAAAGTTAAAACTACAAATTTTGGTTCTGTTAAAGGTACCAATGGTGGTTCGAATAATAGCAGAGTAAATTCAGTAGAGAATCAAACTTTTGGTTATGATGCACATGATAGAAGGAGGTCTATGCCTCAGAAATCCAAAGCTTATCCTAATCGCTTCGAGGCAAACGTGCGAGCCTCAGATGGAAAGTCTGCGGGGAATATTGCTGAAGGTTTTACCAGGTTCCCAAAGGAGACAAAAATGCCAGCAGCAGTTGCTCCCTCAGTGAGGCAGTTTGCAAGCTCGGGTCATGCCGTGGAACGTGTTTCTCTAGTTCTACGGCAGTTCAAATGGGGCCCTGCAGCAGAAGAGGCTCTCAGGAAACTGAATTGTTCCATGGATGCATATCAAGCAAACCAAGTTCTCAAGCAGCTGCAAGACCATTCAGTAGCTTTAGGCTTTTTCCACTGGTTGAAACGACTTAGTGGTTTCAAGCATGACGGGCATACTTATACCACCATGATTGGCATTCTTGGCCGCGCCAGGCAATTTGGGGAAATAAACAAGTTGCTTGACCAGATGATCAGGGAGGGATGCCAGCCGAATGTTGTGACATATAACCGCCTCATTCACAGTTATGGTCGTGCGAACTACTTGAGTGAAGCTATCAGCGTGTTTAACCAGATGCAGGAAGCTGGGTGTGAACCTGATCGTGTCACCTATTGCACACTAATAGACATCCATGCAAAAGCTGGGTACCTTGATGTTGCCATGGACATGTATCAGAGGATGCAAGAGGCTGGGCTTACTCCGGACACTTTCACTTATAGTGTCATCATCAATTGTCTTGGCAAAGCTGGCCATTTGGCTGCAGCCCACAAGCTATTCTGTGAGATGGTTAATCAGGGCTGTGTACCGAACTTGGTGACTTATAACATCATGATTGCATTGCAAGCAAAGGCAAGAAACTACCCAAGTGCATTACAGCTCTATCGTGACATGCAGAATGCTGGATACGATCCAGACAAAGTTACCTATAGCATAGTTATGGAGGTGCTTGGCCACTGTGGGTATCTTGAAGAAGCTGAAGGCATTTTTGCAGAGATGAAGCGGAAGAACTGGGTCCCCGACGAGCCTGTGTATGGTCTTCTAGTGGATCTATGGGGAAAAGTTGGGAATGTTGAGAAGGCTTGGGAGTGGTACCATGCCATGCTTAATGCTGGTTTGCGCCCTAATGTTCCAACGTGCAATTCAATGCTCAGCGCGTTCCTTAGGGTTCACCGGCTGTCAGATGCATTTAACTTGCTGCAGAGCATGCTTGGTCTAGGGCTAAACCCGTCTTTGCAGACTTATACCTTGCTCCTCAGCTGTTGTACCGAAGCGCAAACATCATTTGACATGGCATTTTGTGGTGAGCTCATGGCTGTCACAAGCCACCCAGCACATAGATTCCTGCTGTCCATGCCAGCAGCTGGACCTGATGGCCAGAATGTGAGGGAGCACGTAAGCACCTTCCTGGATCTCATGCACAGCGAGGACAGAGAGAGCAAGAGGGGACTCGTGGACGCAGTCGTCGATTTTCTTCACAAGTCAGGGCTCAAGGAGGAGGCAGGGTCCGTTTGGGAGGTGGCTGCTCAGAAGAATGTGTATCCAGACGCCGTCAGGGAGAAAAGCTCGTGTTATTGGCTTATAAACCTCCACGTTATGTCGGATGGAACTGCCGTGACCGCGCTCTCAAGGACGCTCGCCTGGTTTCGCAAGGAGATGCTCGTGTCGGGGATTTGCCCCAGCAGGATCGATATCGTGACGGGGTGGGGCCGGAGGAGCAGGGTGACAGGATCTTCCCTGGTAAGGCAGGCAGTCCAGGAGTTGTTGAACATTTTTAGGTTCCCGTTCTTCACCGAGAATGGTAATTCTGGGTGTTTTGTGGGGTGTGGGGAGCCTCTGAATAGGTGGTTACTCCATTCTTATGTTGAGCGGATGCATCTGCTGTAGCTCACTCATTGTACCTAGTCTTTGTATCGGTAATGCTGCAGTTTTGGGTGGAAGAGGAACGTTTAGTACCGCAGGCATTAGTACGTACTATTTTGTTTATATATGTACAGTAATTTTACACTCTTTTATCTTTATTGATTGATTTCCATTCGTTTTGCTAGCTTTACATTTGCTTTGGAATTAAGGTATCACTAAACCTGTAGCTAACTCCACAAAAAAAAAAAAAAAAAAAAACTCCACCTTATTGTCCCGGATCGCATGAAAGGTCGCAGATTTTAGCGGCATCGTAGCTAACTTACTGAGACATTTTACTTACTTACCGAGACAGTCTAAAAGAAATATACATGTTTTAAAAAAAATAAGAGTGGCATTCCATAATAATTACACGGTTGACCACTGTACTATTAGGCAAATTTCATTTTGACCACTGGACATCGATTTGTGTCATAGTAACCACTAAACTTTGAAATTCGTTTCAATCAGGTCACTCTGTCAAATTAATATTGACGGAGTTAGGTTACTCAGGGGTATATTGGTCTTTTTACGCTAATCTTTATGAATTTTCCTTTTCTTTCTCTTTTTTCCCTCCTTCCCCCCTCTCTCTCTCTTCTTCTTCTTCTTCTTCTTCGCCAGAAACGGTGGCCTCGCCAGAAACGGTGGCCTCGCCACAAATACATAACACAACTCATATTTCTCCACATACCCAATTCATTCACCTGCACACCTCACCAACCATTTTCATATTCACTTACTGTATTCACATACAATCCATCAAACACTCATGCACACACCTTTATTATATATCTATCTCCCTTGCCCACATAGCGCACACACACACAGTAAACAAAAATTGCATACCTTTCTCCTTTCACACCCACTGCCGAGGCAGTGGGTCTTCCTTCCCTCTCTTTTCTTTTTCCAACTCACCCACATATACACGAATACATACATACACTGATATGTATATATACGCGGCCATACTCACATCAAAACACACCACTCATTGTGACCCATAAACCCCCATATATTTACACAAATATATATACCACCTTGATAATTGATATACAACCCGCTCACACATTACATTCCGCAGCCCCTCATGGCTGTCTCTCTCTAACAATGGCCCTTCATGGCTGCTTCTACCCCGCCTCACAGCCGCACTCAACACCTACGGCAGCCACCATGGCTGCCCCAGTTCCTCTCTTCTCTTTCGGCAGTAAGTCCACGGCCACTCACTCGGCGCACTGCAGCAGCAGACCCAGCAACCTCAGCCCCGTGGACTCTGCTCCGGCGGCGATTTCCTCCCCCTCCTCGTGCTCGGCGACGGCCTTTTCGCCAGAAACGGTGGCCTCGCCGGAGAAGTTGCTGCGCTTGTTGGAGAGGTTGTCGTCGTGGTCGCCGGAAGATTCGCCGGCAACGATGTCGATGGCGCGTTTGCTTTTCATGGGTGGTGAATTGGGGGGCCACTCACTCGGCGCACTGCAGCAGCAGGCCCAGCAACCTTAGCCCCGTGGACTCTGCTCCGGCGGCGATTTCCTCCCCTTACTCGTGCTCGGCGACGGCCTTTTCGCCGGAAACGGTGGCCTCGCCGGAGAAGTTGCTGCGCTTGTTGGAGAGGTCGTCGTCGTGGGACTGAAGGGCACCACTTGTACTCGTGAACAGTGAAAAAGAAGAAGAAGAAGAAGAAGAAGAAGAAGGGAGCTTACAGAAGGTGAACAGTGAATAAGAAGAAGAAGAATAAGAAAGAAGACGGTGAACAGTGAATGGACGGTTATACCCCTAAATAAACGGACTTAAATTGACGGAGTGACCTTATTGAAACGAATTTTAAAGTTTAATGGTTACTATGACACAAATCGATGTCCAGTGGTCAAAGTAAAATTTGCCTAATAGTACAGTGGTCAACCGCGTAATTAACTCTAAGGTTTACACACGATGGCCTTTCGGCTTGAGTTTTAACACTCGTTTCATGAGTACATTCTCGTTGAAACTAATGGTACAAACAAGCAACATCAGAGAAATAGAGACCATCTGTACTTATATATAATAAAAAGACGGGCATAGTAGCAATCGATGATCATAGTAATTATACATATGGGGCTATATGACCATTTCCAGTATCTTCATCTACCGGTCCTTATGTATACCGACTCGGGCATGACATGCAAACAATGTTGCCTCCTTCATTTGGTTGGCTACGGCATATTGCATAGGACTAATTACAGTAATGTCTCTGAGATTAGAATAAAATTACACTCAAGGACACTAATTTTAAAATGTAACATATCGTGACAAAAAAGAATTTGAAAATGTATCAGTCGTATCCATTCGTCTCAGATCCGTTAGAAAAAAAAAACTTTTTGGCTGATGTCATTCATGCGTATTTTTTAAATGTCAATACTACCTGTATATCATACATCTACATATACACTGTATAAAGATTAAAAATTCTAAAATTGAAAAATTAGGGTTTCAAACCTAATACCCAAATTAAGGTTTTAACCCTAATTTCTAAATTAGAGTCTCTCAAACAGAAATTAAGTCCTTTTTTTCTTTCTTTCTAAATTACAGATTTAAGTCCTTCTTTATTTCAAATTTGTGTTTTTTTTCTTAGGTCAGGATTGGGTTTAGTTTGAAACATACTCAATCTCTCTCTCTCTCTCTCTCTCTCTCTCTCTCTCTCCCCAACTTCCCTAATTCTGCCGCCGCTGCCCCCACCCTGTCGTCGCCCCCAACCTCCCTCCACCCCACTGCCGCCCCACCCTCCCCCCACCTAGCCATCCCCTCACTCTCCCCTTAAAAACCCGTATATGCCCCCACCCTAATGGAAGACTACTAGTACGATGGCTCACGCCGTCGCTTATGGACCTCTGCCAATTCACCGTCTTTCTGCTCCTCAAACTCTCTCTCTATTCCCTCCTCCGCAAAGATTTGCCCATCAACCTCAAGCTCCACCTCCTCAATCTTTTCAAGCCCACAAATATCAAATTCTTTTGATCTTTGTGGAACAAAGCAATTACGAAATTTCATAGAGAATTGGGTCGGATTTGGGTATTATATCTCGCAAGTTTTGGGTAAATTGAGTAGTGAGATCACCTGCCAAGTTTGAGCCGATTTCTTTGCCATTATGGGTAGATCTGGAATTGAATCAGGAATTACGCTCTCATAAATATTGCCAAGTTTATTTACTTAATTAGGGGAGAGAGAGAAAAAGGAAGGGAAAGAAAAGGAGATGAGGTAATGACATTTGAAAGAAAATAACATTCTTTCTTAACGATTTTTTAAGATTCCGTTTGATCAACTGATATAAGTGTAATTTATCCAAACTAATAGACACGTCTGTAATTTTACCCTAACCTCATGGACATTGCTGTAATTATCCGTATTACCTAGTATAGTAGCGAAAGTCAAATAATATGTAGCAAAAGTCCTATAAACTCGGTGTCAACATGTTATGGTTATCTTCTAGGCTAGACATACGTGAGGACTTGCGCCTAGCTTATGCTCAGTCAAGGCTCGTTCAAAAGCCGCCATAAGTGAATGGGCACAAAAGATGAACATGTATAGAGATATGAGGTCGCTTTCTTAAAGCCTGTACTTCGATGTTAACTCTTTGGAAGGGGATCCATTAACAAGGACCTCACGGGAAACCTTGGCGAAAACATTGCATCAAAAGATGGGATGAGGTGACTTTGAAAGAGTATTTTCTCCAAGACCGTTTGTATAAAATTTCACTGAACCCGGTCCTTGGCCTTGCTCGCATCCATTTTGATGGTGGCCTATGTTGTCTTCCCCCTTCTTTAATTCGAATCTTGTTTAATTCTTGATCAATAATGATACTATGTGTTACTTGACATCCCGTAACGAAGGCATTTTGAAAATCCAAAATGAGTTGCTGTGGAAACTCTTTCAATCTGTGGGCAGGTTTTTAACTATTATCTTGTAAATAGTATTACATACGCTTATTGATTTACAGTCACTAGGTTTTTGTAAGGACCTTGATTTGAGGTATAACAACTAATAAAGTTTTGTTAGTTACACTAAGTATGTGACCCAATTGTAGGAAAGACATAGCTAATGTTGTGATCGAACTTGCCATTAATTCCCACCAATTTTGGTAAACTAGGACCGGATATACCATCGAGGTGTAGTAAATTTTTAGTCGTTTATATGAAGAAAGGGCAATTTTATTTTTTGTAACTATAAAGGGCTTGCTAAGGTAAATAATTTGTTCCTTTGGAGGGATACGTGTAATTCAAAGCTTATAGTGGTTGTAGTTCCTTTCACGATTTGTAGGGCATAAGGTTTATTTAAAATGTTCAATAATGCAAGACGATGTAGGGGAATGTTGTGTGTGTACTATAAGATGGTCATCACAAATAGATCTAATCAAGTAGCTATTTATGTGAATAAGGTTGATGTATTGAAAGGTTTTGTGTACTGGTCACCAAGATAGAGCCACTTTGAAGTAAATTTTTGGGCCTAGAAGGTCTCTTCATAATCAATAAGCCGGTCTAATTTATATTTTGCATTTACTTCCAATTTATGAGTAACACTGTTTGGTAGAAGGGATTGGAAATGAAGGAGGTGTGCTTTGGCATCACTAATCTCTGCACCAAGAATTTTGGATCTCTCCTTATTCCACAAAGCTAAGACCTTAATCATTGTTTCGCCCCACGAGGCAACTTTGAGAAGAGGGAATCCAGGAGTAGCGAAGGTTCAAACATTTTTATGACTGATGGTACTCGTGGGTGTTTGATCCACATGGCCTCAAAACGATTTGGTCATAAAACTCCTTAAACGGGTTGAGATCAAGTAATTGGGGCCATGATCTGAAGACTGGATTCCCACGCTAACCGTTTGAGCCAAAGGAAAGTCTCTCATCCATCCATCTGACGTTGGAGATACCTCTATCCAGATATTTGTATGTACAATAATGTTCCTCTCCATCATTCGTCCATGTAAAAGTCGGAGGGCGACTCGTCCATCCACCCTGTTTTCGTCACTAATTTTTAGAGAACCTCAAAATTCATATGTCCATCCAACCCATAAACCGCCTTTAGATCCCAGAATTCTCGAGGATCAACACCCACCGAGAGAGTGTAACCTAGTCTGAGAAATTTGGTTGGTCGACAGGAAAGATGTCGTTATTTTTTTATTGAAGGAAAATGCATAAAGGTTGAAAGCTGCACAAACTCTTCGGGCTTGGCCCATTTCACGATAGTTCTAGCTAAGGATTTTCATTGGTTGTTAAGAGGTTGTTCTGGGACAGCACCCAAAGCTTGTTGGAAAAAAAAGGCGATTATTTTGAGAGAAGAAGTTGAGGTAAAATGTGATGGATCTTTTATGGTGTTCAGATCTGCAACTAGAGAGCTGTATGATAGAGTCCACGGCCTCTCTATCCGGGCAAAGGTGCCATCGTGACTAGAACACATCCCAACAGCTAGTGTAGACGAATACAGTCGATTGTATTGCAAAAAAGTCGACTGTATTAGTTGTTTTGGCACATTTTAGCCTATAACGGCTATATTTCTTATCCTTTCTATACGAGTGATTTGAGACTTCATCATACACTATAAAAACGATATTCTAAGCCTCCATCCATTAGAGAAAACATTAAGATTCATAAATTAAACTTTTTCTCTCTTCATCTTCATCATTTAACATTATTAAAGAAAGTATCTTTGTGAGCAATTCTTTGATTAAGAGTGAACATTCTTCAACTTATCAATTCTCTTACCTCTCTATTGCACTAGAACTTCATTTGTAATAGTTTCCTTTCAAAATGGTTTCTTTGTACACAATTAATCTTTGTAAAAAGATTGAGATCAAGGCTTGAGTTTGTCATGTCTTGGTTGAGCTTTGTGAATTTTAAGGCTCGTGCTTGATGGGGGATATCATTAAGTTTTTGTAAGATTTTGATTTTGACTCCTAAGAAGATTGTTACTAGTGGATTCTGGTACTCTTGAAATGGACTTCCTCGAAGAGGTGGATGTAGGTTTGAGGGTAGTTCAAACCGAACCATTTGAATCTATCAATTATTTCTAACTCAAACGCTTTACTTATTGCCCTATGATTGTTTCAAAATTGTTATTTAGCATCTTGATTGAAATATTCGTTGGTTTGATTGAGTTTTGTGATTGTGTTTATCTAAAATTCCCCATTAGTTTACAATCGCCCTCCTCCACTGACTAGGGTTATTTTATTAGTTTCATTAATAGATTTTCCTCATAAAACTTTCATGCGTATGCAACCAAAGAAGCCTCGAAATGTCAATTGTTACTCCAACTTTGACTTTTAAATAATGGTTATAGCATATTGTTCTGAATATATTGACTCATCACTTTCCCCATGTGCTTCAAAACAAAACAAGAGATACTTTATAAATGCTATATTGCTAATAAAATAAATGTCTTATGGTCAAAATTGTTTTAATTTTGGACAAGCATTGTCCTTTTTTCTGATAGTTGTATCGCCTATTTTTTAAATTGTAAATTGCTCTGACATAAATCACGAGTCATAAAAAAAATGAAGTTAGTAATATGATACTTTTATAATATCAAGCTTAGCCTTTAGAATATACTTTAGGCATTTTTTAATGAATTTTAAATGGCCCCATGTGCGTAAATAAAGTTGTTATATTGAAATTTATTAAAAAATCAAGCATGATATATAAGCGTTTTAAATGTGTCAAACATGTCCTTAAGGTAGTTAGTTACTATCTCATATTTTTTGTTTTGTGTCATTTTTTAAGAATTTTCTTATACTGTCAAGTGTCACCATTTTAGATATGTAGTTATGTAACTCTAAAAATGGCGTTACACCAAAAGGACCATTCTCTTTGTATATAGTATAAATATATAGATGTTAGGACTAGTTAGAAAATATACTCGAGGCACACAACCATATTAATATTGCCGACGCTTGTGACAATTAATGTCTATAAAGTTAATAATTATGAGAAGCCAACTTCATTCTATGGCTGTACATTTATTAGTTCCTAATGCATGGTACTTGATGATAGTCATTACAAATGGTTACAAGAGAAGAAGTATGTACATAGATTCATGCACGTGATATAAGAATACATCTCGTTTGATTACCTTTTTTTCATCTTTATTTTCAAGTTTTGTAAAGAACCTAAAAAAGGTGCCTTTTGTATATTTCCATGAAATCTCATTTTTCACAAAAACTTCAATTTCTCTTCTTTCAAGAATAGCCTTTAGAAAGCCAAAAGCATAATAACCAAAAAACAGAAGAAAAAAGAAAAAATGAATGTCGTACCAATATGAAGTGGTCTGGTCACTCTAATAAAAAAAAATTTGAGTTAGCCCGTGTATAGACTACATTAACAAACTAATAGCAACAAAAAATTTACGAACACAAATATGGGTATGCCGGTAACAAACTAGCAGGCAAAGTTTGGTGTCTGCATCCTAACCAAATTCAGAGGCTGTTCAAGATTTGAGAAGACTCACGGCGTGATGAAGCTGATTAAACTTCACTTTCATTGAAGGAACGGTGTAATGCTTACACATTTTGATAAAAAAATAACTCCCTAATTTTCTTTCAAACATGAAGTTGGAAGGTGCTTGATGTGAGCTTTCCGCCGTAAGCTTCCTCTAACAAAGTTCGACGATTATGTTCTCAATAGATTGTGGCCACTTTAATTTTTCTTCTTTGGTAATAATGGCAGGCATCTTTACACATACATGAGACTCGCATTATCAATCTTTTTTTCATTCAAGCTGAAAAAGAAGTAATATCACGTAACAAGTTCAATCATTTCAGATCAAGTAGATATGTCATGTTTGTAGTGTAGTTACTGCCTGACCTAAAAGTACTGTAATCAATCTCTCAATTAGTTTGTAAAAGCCAGGATCATGAAATTCAAGAAATATGAAAGTAGATCCAAGTCGGTATCTTGAAATAACAAATGTGCTATTATGTTCTTATCACTTTCATGTTAACCTACAAAATAACGTAGATAGTTGAAGCACCACCAAGTTAGTTGTTACGAATTGTTAACACTTAGATACATGGTGCATGTTAGTTACTAGCCACTAGCCCCCTCCCTTTTCCCCCACCCTACCCAGTACTATAACCCAAACTCTAGAACAATTGTGTAAATAGGTGTAGTTGGGTAAAATAGTGTTATGTTCTTCCTTGATACTACTCAGTAGGCTGCTTTTCTCTAGCACTGTGGCTAACATCTGAGAGGTAGGGAGTATGGTGGGGTAGGATGTTATTGAGTTGAGATGATTTTGTAAATGATTTCTCGAAACGGTATTCAAACTGATGCATTTTGATGTGATTTACAGGTAAGAATGAAACGGAAAATATGGTATCCAAACACCACGTTTGTATAATATAATTACCTATTGACATGAGAAAATAGACTTTTTTTTAATAGAGTAGCATTTCTGGGGATCTTCGACAGGATGCTACAGTGAAATTTGTTCCTCGTTTACTTACATGATAATTTCTAATTTCAAAAGTAGGCGGATTGCGTAAGCAAGAACAAGAGACTCATTATTATACACTAATTCTTATTCAGAAAGATATCAGAAGTTTTGTCACATCTTCACTGCATTTAAGGTGCAAGCTTGTCAAAAGGTTATATAGAATGTTAAAACCTGCGTAAACTGTTTTGTTTCTACTCTCACATATATGTAAGTAAGAAAATCATGTAATATAAACCTATGTTATATGGACTCGGTATGAGTGTCCAAGTCGGTACTCTCACATATAAGAGTGCCGGATTCGTATATTTTTCATAACCCAAGACACGGAGACACGACAATATATTTCTATCTATTCTTGTTTTTTAGTTATTCCTTAGTTTACATGGTGTTTTAATGTACGTATATCATTTTAATTTATAACTGAAATCATCTCAAAGCATTAGCGAACTAAAAGAAACACTGTAGTATTGTGTTCTTAGTGGCATATTTATGGGATGTGAATGACACATATCCCATACCCATGTCCAAGTGTCAAGTGTCTGACACGGGTACTTCACGCATTTTGAAATGTCCATGTAACATAGATGTTAACAACTTGATTAACATTGTTTTTCCATCTTTGATAGTTGTTAATTGTAGAAGAGTTATATGTTTACACTTGCAGCAATGTACATTTCTTGTGATTTAGAGATAAATGCCATCAAGTTACTGGTCATATTACTATTTGCCTGATACTCGCTAATGTTGTGTTTATAAGCATTTTAAATCGACAAACACAATTGGAAACAAGATATCACCCAATTATGAACATCACATTAACGTCAAAACTCGAAGTGATTTAAGTTTATTTAATCCGAGGTGGGATTTAACATTTTGGAGCTGCCTTAGATAAGAAAACTAGAGTTTTCAGGATTCCTTCTTCCACAACATTCTCCGCAAATTTGATTGAAATTTCTTCAACATGGTTCTTGAGAGCACCTTATAATACTACTTCTTTCGATTATCCAATGTAGAGGTGATCATTCAAGATATTACATATGGTATCTGGTGGTTTAGTGAAAGTACTAAGGAGTTCTATGTTCCTTTTTTCTTGGCAAGGTTGATTACTTGTTGCTGTCTACTTGCTACTTGAGCTTTTATAAGGAAACTTGCATGAAGCAAAATGACTTCTGGATTTGATATATTGGTAAACTTAAAAGCTGATGATTGGAAGTGTGTGGTATATACTCATCAGTTTTCAAGGTGATTGTTAAGTCAATAATTATCGGTATCTGACCGAGAGTGCTTTAATATCAGATGTTCCTCGTCCTTTAAAATTTGGATGCTATAGAATTGGTAATTAGAGACTTGCTTAGATAGTTTTGTGTGACTAAAGTGGAGGTTCCCGCTCCACTCCATGTTTGATCACACAAGAGGTGCCGCCAGTTGATCCAGTGAACGGCCTTTTGAGATTCACGACCAAACCCCTACAATTGGAAGACAAATGGAATCAATTTTCTTGTAACAATTACCGTGAATTTATTATACCTCAAGTCATTCGAAAGACAACCGAAAAAGATTCTTCTTGACAACGTAACTCAAATATACTTTATTAAGAAAGACAACTTTTTTTCACCCTAAGCAATAAAAATTCCTTTTGTAACTAACAACGTCCAAAGACGCAACATAGTGCATTCCCCAATGGATGCATGCGAATACTTCGTTCCTTCACGCATGATGCCTCCCAGAGACCGATATGCAGCTAAAAAACTGACTCCCAATTTTAATGGCTCAATTACGTATAACACTTTCTTAATAGGCGCTGTCACGATATCACAAATTGGAGAATGACCGAGCTTCCAAACTCTTTTTTAAGATGCATGGAGAAACCAACAAAAGTGAATGAACAATTGGATGAGAAACAACAAGTCCAAAATCTTATTCCAGAGCCAGTTCAGGTTATCTAGCATAGATTCATTAATCACAAAAGTTGAAAAATATACGGTCTCCAACTTGAAAATTAACAAAGTAGAAACGACAACGTCTATTTTCACAATATATTGTACTCTTTTCACATGCTTACTCGTCGTCAAAACATGTGTTCACGAGAAAACATAAACTTTTTCGGTTACAAATAACAGCGTGAAAGAACACAATTATTAATAATAATAATAATAATCGGACGTGAAAATTGAGTCTCCAATAGACGATTTCACCGAAAGGGCACCGGAGTCAAAGTCTTGGGATATGACAAATACATACAAGAGGGAGGGCATATACTGTGAATTACCAAATGGTGACTTCCGTAATCCCCATTTTCTCATCAGACACCACCATTTAACTCTCTCTCTCTCTCCCCACAGTCATTGGGAGAAGAAGGTACATCCCCACCTGTACCTATCTGCACAGACACACACACACTCGGAGACACCTCCGGCGGCGATCGATCGCATTGCTCCTCCCTCCGGCTGTGACAAATTAATCCATTTTGCTGTAAGTCCATCCGTATTCTACTCTCTCGCTCTACTTTTACATACGGGAATGCAATTATATTGAATTTAGTCCACTTGGATGGGGCACAAGAAGCGCGCCGCCGTCCCCCGCTCCAAACCGCCGCCGCCGGCCTCCCCCGGCGGCGCCGCCCCACTCGACTCCACAGAAACCCATACCCCAGACTCGCATAACCAGCTAGCACTGAAGGAGAGCAATCAAGTGGAAGTGGTTGAGTCCGACGCTTCGATTAAGGGCGAGTGCGAGCGCGCCCTGACCGCCCTCCGCCGCGGCAACCACACGAAGGCGCTCAGGCTGATGAAGGAGATGTGCGCGAAGCACGAGAATTCGGCGCTGATTTATAGGGTTCAGGGGACTGTGTGCGTCAAGGTCGCGGGGATTATAGACGATCCGAACGCCAAGCAGCGGCATTTGAGGAATGCAGTCGAGTCTGCTAGAAAGGCGGCGGCTTTGTCCCCGAGCTCGATCGAGTTCGCACATTTCTATGCCAATTTGCTGTACGAGGCGGCTAACGAGGGGAAGGAGTACGAGGAGGTGGTGGCGGAGTGCGAGCGCGCGCTGGCTATGGAGAATCCAATCGACCCGGCTAGGGAGAGCTTGCAGGACGAGAGCCAGCAGAAGGTGCTGACTGCGGACGCCAGGATTTTGAATATGAAGAATGAGCTCAGGCAGCTGATTCAGAAGTCCAACATTGCGTCGCTCTCGAGTTGGATGAAGAATCTCGGGAATGGGGAGGACAAGTTTCGGCTGATTCAGCTGAGGAGGGCGTCAGAGGACCCGATGGAGTTGAGGCTGGTGCAGACAAAGCGGCCTAATGAGATCAAGAAGGCAACTAAGACACCTGAGGAGCGTAGGAAGGAGATTGAGGTTCGTGTGGCTGCTGCAAGGCTGTTGCAGCAGAAATCGGAGTCGCCGCAGTCACAAATTGAGGGAGACAAGGCTTTGGACTCGTCTTCGGGGTCCGGGCAGAGAGTGGCTGAGCGAAGGAAGAGTGGAAATTTGCGGAAGAATGCATCTTCTGCGGAGAGGAAGGACTGGGTTCGCTCGTATTGGAATTCGATCAGTTTGGATATGAAGAAAGACTTGCTCAGGATGAAGATTGAAGACGTTAAGTCCCATTTCAGTTCATTAAAGGATGGCCTGGCATATGAAGTCCTTTCAGAAGCCTTATCTTTTGCTGAAGCTAATAAAGGCTGGAAGTTTTGGGTGTGCTGTCGGTGCAGTGAGAAATTCTCCGATAGTGGATTGACTATGCAGCATGTCCTGCAGGAGCACATGGGGAGCTTAGTGCCCAAAATGCAATCCATTTTGCCTCAAACGGCAGAGAATGAGTGGATTGACATGCTTCTCAACTGTGCTTGGAAACCATTGGATGTCCTTGGTGCCGTGGAAATGCTTGAAAAACAGTCCAGTTCGCATGCTTCTGATTATTTCCATGACTCTTACACAGGGAACGAAGAATGTAAGGATCGTTTTGCCGATGGATATTGCTCTGAAGATGCATGGGATTCATCCTCTGGAAAGAAGGAACTGGGGGATAGCTGCAATGGTAATGCAATGGAGACTAGAGAACATGACAAGATTTCTGACATTGTTTGGAAGGAAGATGACGGAAATCAAGGTTGCAAGCCATATTTTCTTGCTGATAGTTGGCCATTGTCTGATGACCCTGAGCGTGCTAAGCTCCTTGAAAAAATTCATTCCATGTTTCAGTTGCTTATTAGACATAAATGCCTTGCTGGAAGTCATCTTAGCAAGGTGATACAATTTGCAGTGGATGAGTTACAAGGTCTTGCAGCAGGTTCCCAGCTTCTCAATTATGGCATGGACCAGACACCCATTTGCATATGCTTTTTGGGAGCTCAAGAGCTCACGAAAGTGGTTAAATTTTTACAAGAGTTATCTCATTCTTGTGGATTAGGTAGATATTCTGAGAAGGCTAATTCCCTTGATGAATTGAAGAGTGCCAGTGAAGTTGTTGAAATCACCGATAAGGTTGTTCTCGATGAATATGAATCATGTCTCTTGTTTGATGTGCTTTTTTCGCCAGATGATGATGCGGATGCTTTATTGACCTATATATATACTGGCCCCACAAGTGGGGAACAGTTGGCATCCTGGAAGCGCACGAGAGAGGAGAGAACACAACAGGGGATGGAAATTCACCAGATGGTTGAGAAGGAATTTTACCACCTGCAGAGCTTGTGTGAGAGAAAAGGTGAGCATGTAAGTTATGAGGAGGCGTTACAGGCAGTAGAGGATCTCTGTCTTGAAGAAGGTAGGAGAAGGGAGCATGTCACAGAATTTGTCCGCCAAAGTTATGAGTCAGTTTTGAGGAAGCGCAGAGAAGAGCTTATTGAAAGTGACAATGATGTTATGTTTATCAGCAATAGGTTTGAGTTGGACGCAATATCAAATGTCCTAAAAGAAGCAGAATCTTTGAATGTCAATCAGTTTGGATTTGAGGAAACTTACAATGGTGTGACTTCTCATTTATGCGACTTGGAATCTGGTGAAGATGATGATTGGAGAACGAAGGACTATTTGCATCAAATTGACTCTTGCATTGAAGTTGCAATCCAGAGGCAGAAAGAACAGTTGTCCATAGAGGTTTGTTTGTAAGATTTTGATTTACGATCTTATAATCACCTGTGCTTCTTTCTGCTTCATCTAACTTGTTCGACAATGCAGCTCAACAAAATTGATGCAAGAATTATGAGAAATCTTTCTGCCATGCACCAATTGGAAGCTAAGCTTGAGCCTGCCTCTGGCCATGATTATCGGTCCATAATAGTGCCTCTACTGAAGTCATTTATGCGGGTCAGTATTGAACTTGATTGCCTTTGTATATTGCTCATGGCTGCTTTGCTACGTAGACATGTTAGAGTTTAGTTTTATTTAAGTTTGTGTTATTCTCTCTCTCAGGCACGCTTGGAGGATCTTGCAGAGAAAGATGCCACGGAGAAATCTGATGCTGCTAGAGAAGCTTTTCTAGCAGAACTTGCTTTAGATTCTAAGAAGGGCACTGGTGGACATCTACATGAAAGGACGAAGGAAAAGAAAAAGAACAAGGAGTCCAGAAAAACCAAAGATATAAAGGTGTGGCTATTGTCAGACTTTGTTGTTTTTTTTACTTGAGGTACATAGTGATAAGTGGTGACACGAAGTATCTAGGAGGGCTCATAAGTTTCTTACTTTTGCAGGCGACTGGTAATCTTGAGCCGCATCATCATGAGCCTGCTGAATCGATGTCTGCTCTCTTACTCTTGCAGTACAAATTCCCTTGACAATATTTCGCTCGTTCATGTTTGGCCAATGTCTGTCTTATTGCAGCTCCTTTTCAGAAGCTTGTGATGAAGGCCTTTCAGATTCTGAAACTGTTGTTTCTGGAAGTGGCGATGCCTTAAATCACCAGGAAGAGGAAATTAGACGTAGAAAATTCGAGCTTGAAGAAGAGGAAAGAAAGCTTGAAGAAACTTTGGAGTATCAAAGACGAATAGAGAACGAGGCCAAACAGAAGCACCTTGCTGAGCAACATAGAAAAACTGCAGGAGCAATTCCAGGGAAAAAGGCTGCAATTGGACTGCATGATGCTTACTTGAATCACAGCGATGATGATCAAGAGCAACTGAAAAGTTCTAGGCAGGTGGGCATTGCTGAAGTTCTTTTTTTCTAGTTACAAGAATGTTAATGTGGATGCTTTTGATCACAAGTAATACGAACATATCCAACTTGACTTGATTAGCGGGAATTTTCTAGAGAAGAAACTGGTAGTTAAACGGTATTTGGAGGGTTTCACGATGCTCTGTTATTGTGTCAAGGATTTTTGTATGTCTGTGAAGGTTATTACAAGCTTGTTCTTTTAGGAGCCCTTGACGCAGAAGAATGGATTTCTAAACATTTTAGAAGGTGTACCTGAAAAGACTGAAGATGGAGCCTTGAGTAGGATGTGTAAGTACCCGTTCATAAATCAAGCAAAGTAAACATTTCACAAGGCTACAAAATATGAATGAAAATCCATTACTTGTGGGAACCCTCACCCATTTCCTGCTACAGCTTTACCTAATGGAGGTCTAGCAGAAAACGGCGTTCCACTTTCTGATCGACGGACAGGAAGAAAAAGTAAACGCCAGAAGAATTCTGCCAAATTCCTTGATGGAAAGTATCAACCTGTGTCATCGGAGAAGGAAAATATCGAAGGTGGGAAAGCCAGACTTGGTGACAATCTCCCTGGTGAGCGCAGTCTCCTTATTCTTCTTTGAAATGTGTATTTCTCAATGTTCTTTGCATTTCATTCCAGATTTATCTACTAGGTCCTTCCCGTGATCACCTGAGCTCTAACTTTATTTTGTAGAGAGAGTTTTCAATAATTGTATGCTTTTTTAAGCTTTTTTTTTTCTCCTTTGCTTTTCAGTCCTAGAATATTCATAAAATGAACAATAAACTGTCATGTTTTCTCATTAACACTGGGCCAAAATATATAGAAATCAGAAATATTTTTTAAGATAAAGCAAACACAGGCATATAACACCTACATGATGAGGTATTATAAAAGCTGAAGCTCCGTATTTGTTGCTTTAAGTTACCATTTTTGCTGGTAAAGACAAAATGTTGTTGTTTGTAGCTTGCTTAGTTGCGCGTATTTCCCTTGGAGAAGTTAATCCAACGAAATATTGCTTGCTCAATCAAAGTCTTCAGAAAGCGACTATCATGCTTATCTTCCCCTCATATCTCTTGTATTTATATTGTTTTGTGTATATTTCGTACCTTCCTTTTGAGGTCAATTTTAAGGACAGAAGGATGCTTTTTGTTTTTTAAAGGTTTGGGAAATGGAAGCTGAATTTCGTTACAGAGGACATGGCACAGTACAAATACCTTCCTATCTGTTGCGTGGGACAACCAGTTCCCCTAAAGGCACACCCCCAATCTGAGTCAACAGCTCTAATTTTTCATACTACGATGGGTTGACCTAGGTCGCATAGCTATAGTAGACGAGACAATTCCCAACTCCCTTGCTCCCAGGCAGTAAAGTAGCAACACACTCCCCCGAGTATATCTGAAGACTTGCCTCGTGTGTTTTCATTCAGTCCACAAGATCCTTTGAACAAAGTGATAGTAGAGAAGACTTGTCTCACGTCCAGCTTTTTTAGCAAACTCATAACATCATTTGCAGAGTTATTTGTTCTCTTTTAAAGCTATTTGATTCATGCAAGAACTATCAATGCTATGAATGCGCATCATGTTTTTGATGGTACATATATCAAAATTAGTCCGAAGTTCTAGCACTGAACTTCTTTAAACTATGGCCTATGCGTCTTATTAGAACAATTGACATTCTGGGGTTGGGTATCATCTTCCATGTTTTCCTTGACATGTTCCAATTATCATATATTGTGGAGCAAGGAACTGATAAGGTCTCTTTGCTTGGAAATCAGATGGTCCACATTTGGGGGACAACGGAACAAAAACCTTAAGACAACTACATTCAGAAGAGGATGATGAGGAGCGGTTCCAAGCTGATCTTAAAAAAGCCGTACGCCAAAGCCTTGGTAACAGTTTCTTTTTTTCTTTTTCCTTTAATCTTCTATACCAGCCTTAGAAATTGATGTTAGACAGTTTTTCTGCAAATATTGTGTTACTTTATATTATGTTGTAGTATTGAGTAATAAACTTACATTGATTGGATGCCCTTTTTTCTCATCTTATGTGTTTTGTATGTGGATGGGACATGTGAAACATGGCTCATGATAGCATGGTAGGGGGGGTGATACAAGTATGTTGGCCATGTTGTGCTTGTTCCAGCCTTAAAGTCGGTAAGTTGTACGGGAGTTGTTACAACTTGGTGCTCATGGTAATTGATTTTAGTTTTCCCTGTAATGTATTAGGTGTCTTCCTGAGAAGTAAAAGGTGAAGCTCTACACTTAGGTGTGCTTAAAAGCATATCATGCATGATAAGGCCCACATGCAGAATATGCCGCAGTCAAAATAGTTTTTCAGAGTAGGCTAAGGCAACCTTCAGGGGAGCCTCGACTGCTCCTTCAAGTATAAACAAATAATATTAAAGTGAAACAATCCCTTGAGCTGCGGATGATTGGCTCCCCATCTCAGAGCCAGCCTTACCTCTTTGCTCTAATAATGGCTCCACCGTCTCCCTGATGGCATCCCTAAATGAAGATTTACTGCTGTTTTGATAATGTCAGTCGAGGTGAGACCCCTTCTGGGACCTCATTCATCTTTACAACTCCCAGCCCTGGTCCTTCCCCTGTGGGAGTCTTGAGAGAAACTCCAGAACCTGGGTATAATCCCACCGGTTGCCAACCGGTGTTGGTCTTTGCGGAATTAACTCTCACCCCCTCGAGTTGGTTAAACTTGACTACCCTTAAATTCCAGAACTGAGGTTCAGCCTTTTTACATGATTTTTACTTTTGAGCCAAAGCCCTGGTACCTTCATAGACACCTTTCCTGGTCTTTGAGGTCCTGACTGGTCGAAGTGACATCTCCCTTGCCGTTCTCTGCAATTTTGCACTCATCTTGGGATATTCTGCCAATTATAAATTGGAAGGAGGCCAATGCTTGGCAGTTACTAAATTTGCAAAAATCTGCCACCATAGCCACTTCAGCTCTCCTGGTACTTTACATGCTCTCTTTGGAGCAAGTGTTAAATTAGTCGGTGAAAAATTGTTCTCCGTACAATCTATTTAATATTGTCGATAATTCTATTATGACATGTGGAGACATGCATAACTGGATTTTCTGAGTAGTATTGGATGATTTACAAACAGCGCCAAAGGGGGCGAAGAATATACAAAATCAACCACCTATACCCCTTATGACACCATCAGAAATCTCTAGGAAAGGGCATTGAAATCCTCTTTCTCTATCCAACCGAAAATGCTAGACAAGAAAAAATTGTCGATCCTATCTATATACAACTTTATTGAGAGGGTAAAGCCTTTACCTTCTGAATGACTTTTAATCCAGAGTGGAACAGGGCATGAGCCAACATCGTCCTGTGACTATCACCAGTTACCACAGTCCAAGCTGTTTCCCAAGAGAAATAGCACATCCTAAGAGGCTCCAATGAATGCTAAATCGTCTCCCTAGGAATAGGCTCCACAGCTCCATTCTTCTCAAGCATGCATCTGGAAATGTAGATTTTACATAGGTTGCAGTCTGCGCGGCCGATCTGGTTAGATGATTATTCTGCGTATGTTGAATACTTGAAAGTGTATATTTTTCTTCCACCCCCTCCCCGATTGCCAAGAACAAAACCACTCCTTTCTTCTATCTTCCTCCTCTTTTTTCATTAAGTTGCTAAGACAAGTGGTGCCCTTTTTTTGACCCTGTTTTGTCTGAAAATTTCAGATACATATCATGCACATAAGAAATCACCCTTGATCTCAAATTCGAGTGTCCCACAGAAGATGTTTTCCGAAGAGGATGACCTGGGTGTTTCATCTGATGAAGTTGTTGAAAATGTGAATGAAGCTGATGTATATGGGACAGGACTTAAGAATGAAGTCGGTGAATACAATTGTTTTCTCAATGTTATCATACAGGTTGGTATAAAAGAGAGGTCCTTTATACCATTTTGTCAATTCTTCTAAATGTAAAGTAGTCCGTATGGCCTAAATTAAATTTTTACTTTTTGAAATACAGTCCTTGTGGCACCTTAGACAGTTCCGACTTGAATTCTTGAGGAGATCAACGTCAGGGCATGTTCATGTTGGGGATCCTTGTGTTATATGTGCTTTATTTGATATCTTTACTGCTTTGAGTGTGGCATCTACAGACACGCGAAGAGAAGCCGTTGCCCCTACCTCTTTGAGGATTGCTCTAAGCAACCTGTATCCCGACAGTAATTTCTTTCAGGAGGTGAATATATAGAATTCTTTTGGTAATCTAGTTCTTCATTTTCTTAGCACACTACATATTAACGTTTGCTGATACCACTAACGCACATGAGCGTGTGGTAATATAGAGAAGTAGTTCATATGAAGGAGTTTTGTTCAATATGGTGGCATTTGACAGGCACAGATGAATGATGCTTCTGAAGTATTGGATGTGATATTTGATTGCCTTCATCGGTCATTCACTTGTGGTTTGGGTGTTTCTGATACTGAATCTGTGGAAAGCAATGGCATGGGATCTTGGGACTGTGCAAATAGTGCTTGTATAGCACATATCCTATTTGGACTGGACATTTTCGAAAGAATGAATTGCTATAGTAGCAGTTGCAATTTGGAGTCGAGACATCTGAAGTACACATCTTTCTTCCATAATATAAATGCCAGCGCCCTCCGAACTATGAAGGCATGTCCCTTTTAAGTAAATCATTTTACAGATTTAATTTTGCTGGCGGTGAATTAACTTTTAGAAGCCATAGAATTGAATTTAATTTTTCGTGAAATGGTGAATCCAGCTTTTCTTGCTAACATAGGTTTTTTTTTACCCTTCAGGCCACGTGTCCAGAAAGCTCATTTGATGAGCTTCTGAACTTTGTGGAGATGAATCACCAGTTAGCTTGTGATCCGGAGGCGGGTGGCTGTGGGAAGCTTAATTATATCCATCATTTTCTCTCAACTCCACCACATGTTTTTACGCTAGGTGACTAGAAGTTTTAGAGTAATATTGCTTGACTGTTTGGTATGGCATTATATCACATTCACACTGGCTTGTTTCATGCAGTCCTGGGTTGGCAGAATACTTGTGAGAGCGTTGATGACATAAGAGCAACATTAGCTGCCTTAGCTACTGAGATAGATATTGGTGTTCTTTATCGTGGCCTTGATCCGAAAAACAAGCATTGCTTGGTTTCAGTGGTATACCTTAACGCGATGTGCTTTGTATTTCGTGATTGTAACTGATGATACTTGATTGACTAAGAATGGATGTTGTCTTTTAAACCATGTTAATCTGGCCGTTGATAAGTTCAAATCAATAAATGCCGCCAACAGCTGAGTGTTTTTCACATAGGTGTCAATCCAACCCAAAGAGTAAAGTAAGAAGGTTACCTAGCCAATTAGGAGAACAATTGTGTCTGGTTCATCAGAGATGAAATTTGCAAGTACTCTGTCTGTAAATGCTACGCGCATTTTTCTACCTGAAGAACAAAATATTGCTTGATATTCACATAAAAAAAACTTGGCAATGCACTATAAAAGCAATAAATACCACATAGTAGTTGAATACATAACTCTTCTGGGGCTTCATGTATTTCAGTTAGACATACTAAACTTCCTCTCTTGGCTATATTTCTATTTCTGACCATCTCTCACATTTCATCTATTTTTTCTCTCCAAGTCTTTTCGTTCCACATTCGAGAGGATGTGCCGTTTCACACACTTCATCCTTTTTGTATGGTCATCCTTAAGTTCGGCTCCTATAAGCATCTATGTTCAAGACCTACATTGTCGTTTGTCCCCCCCCCCCCCCCCCTCTCTCTCCCCCTCAAAAGCTGTGGCCGTGCACTGCTTTCTGGTGCATTACTTGGTCTAAGTTGCAAGAGACCATCTTAGCCATTTGTTTTATAGCAGTTCTCTCTCCTTTTCTCCCAAAACTAGGTGCATTCCGCTTCTTCATTTTTTGATAAAGTGATGCTTTCAACTATTATTTCTCCTTATGTGCATCTTGGCTCAAGAAGGTGTGTACACTATTATGATTAATATAAAACCAACTCTCCACCATCAAGGTAAATGTATTCAGAGAATGAAAGTACTCAACTCCCTCTTGACGTTACTATTCCTGTAAAAGAGAGCTTAATTTGATTAGTTCTGACCTTTTTCTTATTTGTCGACTACAGGTTTGTTATTACGGGCAACATTATCATTGCTTTGCCTACAGTCATGATCATGGACGCTGGGTTATGTATGATGACAAAACTGTAAAGGTAACCATTTTGATTTGTTGCTATTTATTCTGTTGTACTCTCTTCTAGTGTGTCACCCAGTACTATTATACGTAGGTAATTGGTGGCTGGGATGATGTTCTTACCATGTGTGAAAGAGGGCATTTGCAACCTCAGGTTCTTTTCTTTGAAGCTGTGAATTAGGTTTACGTGGAATTCGTTATGGTAGTTTGATGCACTGCGGACGTTTAACGTCACTCTGGATTCAATGCATTCGCACGTGCGGTTCTGTGGGTGATATTGCAACTCATATTTCAGAAGTTATGAAGTCACTTATAGTTCGAGAGTTGTGATGTATAATGAAAAGTTTTGCCATCTAGTCGAGATTTTTGTACGGGTACTGGTCCTCTAAAGGACGCAAACGTTCTGGAAGCAATTTTGTAACAGAGAATGAAGACTCAGATGATAGAAGAGTCCAATTGCATTTGGTACTCATTCACCTCTGGAGACTATCAGCCTACATTAGGGTTGTCGTGGATTTTTAATTGGACGGTTGGGATGAAGATGGACATGGATGTACTCGAAGCATCGGATGCTGATTTGTCAAAGGAAAATACGGGCTGTTGTTAACAGGGGCATACACCGGTTGTACACAGGAATACTAGAAATTAAGAAGCAGAACTCAGCTGATTGTTTTCCAATTGACAGAGGTTCTGTATAGGTCATATCATGAATCATGATCCCTTTGGGATTTAGTACTGCAGCTTAATGTTATTGACGTCTCTGATCTCTTTTTGAGGACTCTTGTGTGTCATGATGACACTGGTAAATGAAATGCAAGATTAGAGCTCCTTTTTATTCTTTAAGCGTTGCTCACTAAAGGTCATTTCTGTAGCTTCAATCCTTCTTTAATTTCCATTTTATCCTGGTATCTGCCCAACAAATGATTTGTGTAAGCCCCATGAAGTGCAAGTAAAGAAAGTTACTTGACTTTGCCTGCTCCGTGACGTGGACGTATCGGAGTTACTTGTCTTTGCCTGCTCTGTGACGTTGACGTATCCCGTGTAATGACCCGGTCCACGACCTTTGACTTTGTATTTTTTAAAAGGGCGAGTCAAGTAAGTACTTATGAGATCCATGACTTGTTCTTTCAAGACTAATCTCAAACATTAAGGTGTCCAATTTGGTACGGGGTGAAGCAATCTCCCTTCCTTTAACCTTGTGAAGGTTCAAACTTAACTTTGTCATACAGTCTAGAATTGTCCTCTCTAATCGATATAAGATATATGCGGCTCACTCGTAATTTGTCTGAACCATCCTCGTGATGTGAAATATATACAGGTTTGCCTTCGTTTTTCCAAATTATTGACAATCCAATTAAATAGACAAGCCCAAGCTTTTGAGAGTTCGTTCTGATAACAACTTTGGACCTCGGTCTCACCACAAGATGATGTCTCACTCAAAAGGAGTAGCCGAATTAGGTACTTATGAGATCCTTGATTCTTAATGCTAATCTCGAACTATCCGATGTGGTACAAAGTGTTACAATCTCCCCTCCTTTTGCGATTCTGCTAAGGCCCTAACTTAATCTTGTCACACACAGTCCAGAATTTTAGTGGGCCTATTTATATGCCCCTCTATATAGGTTTGTTGCTAAATGTGCCTACATCGAAAACAAAATCAGATAAGTGGCAAGTACCTTTGTATTGTATATAACCACAAGCATGCTACTAAACATTGTCTCTAAAGACGTGTTCTGTTTCCGGCTGAACTTGGCATTGGCGCTTAGTTAAATGAAATGCGTATTTTTATGGAGAATCGTTGTTATTTTCATTAAAATTAATATAGTTCCAGTGAATCTGAATATAAACTTCGATGCCACTTGATCAGGAGTTCATTTGGAATTATCATGTTTAAGAAGTAGGAGTCATCCATGATCCTGAGGTTCTTGATACGCTTGATATCGTGTCTAGAACTAAAAGGGTATGTGCAGCTGCAGCCTCTTTCTCTTGTTATCTTTCTCTGTGTGTATGTCTACACGATTTGCTTGGATATGTTTGTAATTTGTGCTAAAAATAAGAATCTTGTGGCAAATATAAGCTGAATTACATGGAAAATTATATCTATTGTGTACAACAAAGATCAACAAGGCCGTACTAGGTAAAAATAGAAGAGAGCTTTAGAATGCGCTATCAAAAGAGCTTTATAGTACACTATAGACTATTTACAGTAACAAAAGAAGCTAACACTAAGATTAAGTGTAGCTTTAGACACATTGTAGTTGCAATTTGAAATTTAAGCTAGAAAAATTTGAAAAATGACCTACTTTGTACTTCAACTTTCAAACAAGGGATACATAAAAATTGTAGTAAGATTAGATCATTGCTAAAAGACAATAAAATGGGGGGCTTATTTTAACCCCAAACACTCTATCGCCACAACAAACGACATTACTCTACAGAAAGAAACAAAATGGATAATTTATGATACCAAAAGTTTTAAATGATGATATTTTGAACTTTGGAACATATGCTTATAGAAAAAATGGCGAAAACTTTAAAAGTGCATGATCGAAAGTTTAGGAAGATCCTTGAAAGTTATAACTATTAGATTTGTTGCCTAAGCAAGTGATTTATTTGTGCCCCTTACATCTCTTAAGTTCATTTTATTCTTGGTTTCAATTAAAATTGCAACATTTAAGCTCCTTAAACATTTACCTAATCGCAACTCCTTCTTATCAGAATTTTACTTTCTACATTACTCTTTGAGTTACAAATTTGAACTTTTATCAGTATCACTGAGTTATTAATCAAACTTTTTCTCAGTTTCACTTCCTAGACTTATATACGTGCCACAAAAAGATATTACAAGAAATTGGACAACTCTATATATAAACTTCACATTATATTTTATGTGCGTCTCTTTTTACTTTTGTTACTGCAATACCATACGTGTAATGTTTAGTGAGAATTAAATATTTGTGGAAGATGTTTGAAATTGATTACAATGTTGTACTTTGGGTAACAAGGTATACCATGGAACATTCATGATTCTCTTTAATAGTAACTTGACGTGACAAAAGAAGCACGTATGATAAATAGAGACAAACATTGGTGATAATTGACACTAGTTATTCGCATTTGAAAGTAAGTCCATGTTTTCTTCAATGAACTTTTCATGTTTCGAGTCTTTGATTAACAGTTCGTAACTAATTTACTTATTATCATTTAATAAAATAATTGTAATAAAATTTAATTGTGTTTTTCACAAAGGTCTATAACTGTTTAATTCGAATCACTAATTTGCGTGCAAAGCATGCGATTCTTACTAGTAAACCACAAAAGTGTGTTTTATGGGTTCTAACACTAATTCTATTTATGCTTAACTATAGACTAAGTTTGACCAATTTAAAATCAATCTCAAACACCCTCTAATACTTAGATATATTGTCTCAAAAGTCAATATCTTTTTTTTATTTTATGGTTGGAACTCCTAATCCACTATGCCAAAGTGTATATGGTCGACAATCAAATCAAACTTCATCCCGTATACAATGGGTCCATTAGCGATTAAAGGGTAAGTGAGAATGTAATCAAGCCTTGGCAAATATGAAAGGCTCGTAAAAGGTAAAAGAGAACCTTGATCAGGCCGCATCCTTTAGTTCTCAAGCCTATCACGGGGCATTTCTATATATCTATATTGTTTCCTTAAGAAGTGAAACCAATAAAACAACCCTAGAGGGGGGTGAATAGGGTTTTTGAAAATTAATGAGGAATTTAAACTAAGCACAATCATAAATCTCAATCAAACCAAGTAATACTTCAATGAAGATTCTAACCAAACAATCTCAAATAATTAAAGAGCAATAAGTAAAGTGATTGAGTTAGAGATACTTGACAAAGAGATTTAAATGGTTCGGTTTGAACTATCATCAAGCCTACATCCACCTCTTCAAGGAAGTCCCTTGCAAGAGCACTAGAATCCACTAGTAACAATCTTCTTTCGGGTCAAGATCAAAACCCTTACAATACTTGGTGATATCCCCACACCAAACACAAGCCTTGAATCCACAAAGCTCACCCAAGACTTGACAAACCCAAGCCTTGATCACAATCCTTTTACAAAGATCAAATGTGTACAAAGAAACCCTCTTGAAAGGAAATGAGTACAAATGAAGCTCTGGTGGAATAGAGAGATGAGAGAATTGATGACTTGAATGATGCTCACTCTTAATCAAAGAATTGCTCACAAAGATGCTCTCTTTAATGATGTAAAATCATGAAGATGAAGAAAGATAAGTTTAATCTATGAGCCTTGATGTTTCTCTAATGAATGAAGGCTTAGAATATGGTTTCCATGGTGTATGATGAAGTCCCAAATCATTTATATAGGGAGCAAATGAAATATAGCCGTTATAGGCATAATATGGCCAAAACTGCCATTGCAGTCGACTGTATTCCCAATGCAGTTGACTGGGTTCCCTCTAAAATAGCCGTTGGAGTCTTGTCCTCGAAAATAGCCGTTGGAGCTAAATTTTGACCAATGCAGTCGACTGGATTCAAATACAGTCGACTGTATTACCATACTGCCTATCAGCTGCCTCACAGAACTCCCTTTCCTATTTTGGGCATAACTTTCTCTAGAAAAATCGGATTGAGATGTTGTTTTTTGCGTTGGAAAGCTAATGAAAAGTTTTATCAATAAATTAAAATATTAGCTCCAAAAAAATTCTTCAGAAAATCTGAGTGAGCTCCAAAGTTCACTCATTTTCAAGAACCGCACTTGTGTGAATGGTTATGAACTCACATGCAATGCACAAGGTGTCCTAAGGTCTTTTTAGGTCATAGTCATCAATCCAAGCATCAAACCAAGACTAGTTACATAATAATAAAGATCAATCATAATCGATAGTAACTTAGCCTTTGCATTCTTTCTTGCTCTTTGACATTGAACTTGATGAAGCTTTCATAGCATGTCCACTATAGCTTTTAATCTCCTTTGGCTTTAATCCATCTATCCAACTTCTCAAATGTGTCTTCATGAGTGTGCATGTATATGCCTACTAAGAATACACTCAAAGCACACATTAAAACATAATCAATGTGTAGTTATTATCAAAACAAGATGTAAGCCTAGGTTATCCAACCGTAGGGCTAACAAGAAGCTTATAGTTCTATAAGATTTGATTATAGTTGATCCATGTACTTGGGATCCTATGGATGAAGACGTGGTTTCTCTAGAACTCGTTGAATTTCATTCGGAGGAGGAGCATTACAAAGATCATGCCAAACCATGCCGTCGAGCATAGAAGTCGTGTGAAAAATCCAACAATGTGTAAAGCACAAGCCAAGGTGGAACTTTACGAGGACACCCACCATTTAAAGAACGTGCAAGACAAACCGTATTTTAACAAGAAACTGGAGCAAATTATGGTTATACCCAAACCATTTTACTTTATATAATTAATGCCTAAAGCCAAATGTGTACGAGTGAATCGGAACAATCTAATGCTTAAGTGAATATTAGGGGAAAAAACATATTTTAGTTGCTTATATTGCATAGATAAAAATAGATATGAAATGTCGGGATCATTTTCCACCGCTTGCCTTACTAGTATGCTAAGTTTACAGTATAATTGTCTTAACACATGTATTGTGGTGTCCGCAGGGTGCCTTTAAGTCTAAGGTGGAGAGTGCTCAGGCAATAATATTTGAGGACAACGCTGAGGAGCTATGGCTTACCTAACTGGAGGTCTTGGACAAGAAGGGATGTTCGGTTGCCTCAGAACTTACGCACTACCACTACGATCGAGGTTGAGCAATGCAGAAGATTCATCTAAAAGTAACACTGCCACACAATTGAATACTTTGTTAAAAGAATTTATGCAAAAGCATAAGGAGGCGGAGACACATTAGGTAGAGGTAAATATTCATATATTTGTGTATAGGTGTGCGTGGAAGGGTATTTTTAGGGTGTTCGATCACGACGGTGAATGAAAATAATGAGCTCGCTTAACTAATGAATTAATTGTAGTTTAATCTTTCATTTCTATGAACATAGAATCTATGATTCTTCACCATGTCACTAGTTATATGGATCTCAGCATGTGTTAGTTAAATTTGTCTATTGTGGAATTGTTCACCCATCCAAAAATATTGGGGATGATGATGTGAATGATGCTGTGGATGCCAACGAGGAGTATGACCTTGATGAGAACAGAATTGAGTCATTATCTAATCCCCTCCCCTTAATGTCTTTAAACATTGGCTAACTTTTTTGTTCATCGTGGTTATGTTTATGACGATTTAGGAATTGTATTTCACTTGGTATTTGTGGTGCGAAGATTTGTGGATTAAAAGTTTGCGGAGTTCGATGTGTCATGAATTTGCTTGCACAGTTTGTAAAAACTAGGATTTGATAAAACTACCAGAAATTTCTAGTTTTAGCAACAAATATGATTTGTCACTGTATGCATAAAGACATAAACCTTCACAAAATGTGAAAAACCATTAGTGATGGCCGAATCCATCGCCAAAAGGTACTATCGATGGAAAACACGCTTGTCGCCAATCATTCAAATAAATAATTTTGGAAAAAAAATTATTTTCTTAAAATGACATACTTTTAGCAGTGAAAAGTTTTTGTCACTAAAATTGTCCAATCATCGCTCGTTTCCCGACGGAGTCATTAAGTTATGTCACTAACCTTTTAGCTACGCAGTCTTGCACGACAAAATGGTCCGGTGGAAATTTACTTCACTAGTAGTTTTTGTGACAGAAATGTTCTTTCCGTCACTAAAATTTTATAATACTTTTTATTTTTTTCTCACTGTAAATATTACGGCATGTATAATTATAGAGAGAGAAAGTAATTAGGTATATACCTTGATTCTAGACCTAAGATTTTTGACCTTGACATTGAACTTCAGCCGTTGTTTTCATACTCGATTTGCGCTTCTGCCCTCGCAGCACCGCCAGTCCTCGTGCTCCTACTTGGTTTCCTTGTTTCCTACCCTTGCTCATTTCCTTGCTATGCCCTTTTTGTTTTTTTACCATAGTTGACATGTAAATATACTATACTCTTTGTGTGGCAACTCTAGTGCACTAAAAACCAATGTACTTGGCATCATTTTGGCATTTTTTTTAAGGAGACATTTGTCTTAGTTCAATTCTCATTTGACATCTTTAGTCCATCATGCCTCGACACTGTAAGAACGAAGGCAAGATTGTCTTTGCCAGCCAAGGTCTCAACACTGGGATCTTCAAGAAATAACACCTCAAGGACTAAGAGATGTTGATGTTGGCATTCTACGACTTAGGCCTACGGCCTACCCTTACCGGTTAGGATTCCCAAGTCTCTCCCACGCCTCTGATCTTAGGCCTTTATTGCTCAAAATGTCGGGATTCCTTTCGCATCTAAAGTGTAATTACCCCAAACCAAATTATCAAGGCTTAATGGCAATTAAGGATTGGACTCGTGAGTATAAGTAGGTTCTCAAGTTGGGGGTTTATTTTAATTTACTCTTTATTTTGTGGGACGTAGCCTAAGGAAATAAAATAAAAAAATAACTAAAAAACATAAACCTACAAGGATTATTAAACACATGGTATAAAAAAAATCGTCTGAGGGTTGTCACAGTAAAGAAAAGCACAAAGAGAGAAGGGGGAAGAGGTTAGGGTTCAGAGAAAAAGGAAGCATCTTGTTATAGTTCAATTTTCATCCAACACATTTAGTCCATAATGCCTCCACACTACAAGACCAGAGGTAGGAATGGTAGATACTGGCATTTTGCGGCTCACACCTACCATCACCGACTAGGACTGCAGGTCTCTCTCATGCCTGTTATCATCGACATACTTAAGTCAATTTAGGCCTTTATTGCTCATAATGTTAGGGTTCCTTCTGCATCTAAATTGTAATATCCGAAAACCAAATTACATTTTTTTAGTGATAATTAATAAATTAGTCTCGTAAGAACCAAATCGTACTTCCATTAGTCTTGTCCCTAAAACACGTCAACATAGCAGTCTTGGTGACTTTAGACTTATCACCCTGTGTAATACCATGTATAAAATAATTGCTAAGGTGCTCACCAATCGCCTCAAAAGTAGTGTCTCCTCCCTAATTTCTCCTTACCTAAATGCCTTCACCCCGGGGCGTCGAATAGTGGATAAGATTCTTATAGCTAGGAACTCGCCAATAAAATCAAGACTTGTAAACAAGGAAAATGTGTACTTCTATAACGCCCCAAAATTTTGAAGCGTTGGTCAATCAATTGATCGATCACTTAGTGGCACAGATAATCTCAATCCCTTAAAGTAGATTCAATGTATACCAAACAGGGCTTCTAGAATTCTCAAATTAGCAATCCAACAATTAGGGTGTGTTTGGATATATGATTTGAACTGGGAATTTGACTTTGGTAAGGTATTTGTAAATCACTTGGACAAAATATCTTGTTTGGATAGTTCAAAAGGAAATTTTTGAAATTTCAGAGTGATTTGAACTGTGGATTTGGGGTCACCAAATCCACAATTCAAATCACTAGTTTGAACTAGTTATTTGTCAAATCCACTCCAATCAGTAATTTAAAAACCCACAATAAGTAGTTCCCTATTTTTTAGGAATCTTGCCTCCCACCTTTTTTTAACAACATTTTGCTTCCTTTCTTCCAAACAAGATATTTCAAAATGATAGAATTTGTAAATCAGGGAATTTCGAAATGAAGGCATTTAGAAATATCCAGTATTTCAAAATCTCATATCCAAACACACTCTTAAAGTACGGAACAAAGAATTGCAAAATGTCTTCCCTCGCAGGGGCTTCACTAACAAAATGATAGAAACTACATTCACTCCAAATCCAAGCTCTAACCCTCCCATGTGAGCGTTGAAAAGTTGACCGTTGAATACACCGACGTGTCATGAGAATTGGGACCCCCAGTGGGCCTATAGGTGTAGCCAGGATAGGGTGGGAACACTTTATTTTTGAAGAAAACCTGTAAACAAGTTGATAGTATTCTCAGTAACTTAGTGGCAAGGTGACTACAGAGGTAAAGGTATACACTGGGTCAATTGGTTGACCCTATGTAGATCGAAATCTGGAGGTGGTTTGGGTTTCCGCTATACTGAATTCTTCAATATCGCTCTTCTGGCAAAATCCAGTTGGCATATGCTGACTCGTGCAAATCAAAAATTTTCCACATTTTTTCTTGCCAAGTACTGTTAGAATCAACCTTTCCTTACTGAACGGAAGAAATCCAATGCATCCTGGGGTGGAGAGGCCTTCTTGCAGGCCGAGATCTGCTCTATAAGGGTTTAAGATGGCAAGTAAGGGAATGGCTTTCAGATTAATCTCTGGTGTGATCAATGGATCCCTTCACCTGATTTACCAACTCTATCAACATTTTCTTAGCCCGATTTTTAGATAACTACTGTCTCGTATGTAATTTGGAATTTCACCTGGAATCTCTCACTCCTCCATAGTATATTTCTGACAAATATAGTAACCTAAATCTTTCGCACTTATGTCTCGATAGAAAGGTTTGGTGACTCTTTCTATTGGGGGCTTCCAAGCTGGGCCACTATACAGTCAAATCAGCATATAAGTTGCTATATAATCAAGAAATGAACAAGAAAGCACTTAGCTAACCCGCATTTCAATCCAACAAAAGAGATTTCAAAGAATGTCTGGAAGTCGTTATGGCAACTCTCAATTCCCAATAAATTTCAAATATTCATGTGGCAGCTGCTTCTAGACAGGTTGCATTTAAAGCCTAAGTTAGTCAGCCAAAATATTCATATTGATGAAAAATGTGTCTTTTGCTACCAAGAGATAGAAACTGTTGATTGCATGGATCTTGCAACCTCGCACATCTTCTACTACCAATTTTTCCTCTTAAGTACTAGTTTTCTGCATTCTTTGGAGTATATGGCTTCACCGGAATGCGTGTATATTTCAGCAACATTCTTTTACTCATACCCAAATAACTAGCCAGGCATCCGCTTTAGCCCTTTTGATTGGAACCTTCTCTAACCACCGTCATCTAGCCCATACTGCTAATGTTATTCCTCTTCTTCCTCCCTTGTGCATCCACAGCTACTCTCTAGCCTAATAGCATACCTATCTATAAACCTATATCTCGAACAAAATGATAACTTTGATCATGCCACCACCCTAACTCATATTTATATTGCGTCAAGTTGGACTACATGGACCTTCATAATGAGTATCTGTTGTGTTACTACTAATCATGTTGGCAATGTAATAGTCAACTTCAGTATCATAGGAGTTGTCGAAAGTGCTTTGCTATGTAATGCCATTTCTCTTATTCATGCCTGCCAATGGGCCCATACAAATAATTTGACACATATTTGGATCCATACTAGTTCCATACAACTTCTGGTGCAGATGGCCGGGATTGATGTGCAGTTTGAGTTGAAGCCGATTATATATGATATATGTTCCCTTTGCTCCTTTTTTTGTTGAGTGTAGATTAACCATAGAGCATCCGGTCATCATACGGGAGGCCAAAGTTTTTTCTCAACAGACAAGTTTAGCAAACCGGTCCACCATTTAGGAGTGGTCTCGGATTTTATGAAGTTGCTTTGAGGCTGCCCTTTGTGTATTGCCAGCAGCTCTCTGACCCTTACAAGGAGTACTCTTTTGTGATCTTTTCTCATCGGCTTCGCGTTGGTCCCCTTTCTTCTGTTGTATTTGTTACTAGTACTTGTAGTTGTTTCTAGCTATAATCTTTGTATTATGATTAGCCTCTCCAAGGGTTAACCCGTTTTGTATCAAAACTCTTTCCTTTGATACATTGCAATCCTATTTTTATCCACACAAAAAAAAGGTAAGTTCACTACTTCGGTTTATCATAGGTAGTACAAGTAAATAAAATAATAATCTAATTTGTAAAGGGAAAACCTATAAGGATTATTATTAAGCCCGTGGTACAAAAAGGAAGTCTTGTAAGGGAGGATAGGGTTTTCACACAAAGAGAAACACAAGAGAGAGGGGGGAAAAGGCTAGCGTTTGGAGAAAAAGGAAGAAGAATAAAATTTGTTGTTAAGGTAATTGTTCTTGAATTTTTTGTTAAAATTTTGAATTTGCAAATTATGTTTCAATGAAGTAGTCCCGAAATTTGGTTTTGAGATTTTAAACGTAGATCACGAGGATCAGTAACTACATTATATCTTGTGTACTTTCTCTAGATACCAAATTTATTAGCCCCTTAGCTACGATTGTTTGGCCACAAGGGTACGATGGATTTGGCTTTTGGGCTAAAATTGTTGTAAATCATGTTGTAGTTATTTGTGTGATGTTTTGAGCTATGTATCCGTTGATTATGAGTCTTTACTTGCATAGCCTTTGCTACTTCTTAACTATAAGATTGTTCCCATTCAGCTGCTATTGTTGTCTTTTGCCGTTCATTTGCTACTCTGTGGTGTTTTTCCTGGCCAGGCTATTTGAGCTCACCCTCCACCACCCCCACCACAACTTTCTTCCAACAGGTTAATAGTAGACGCTCATGAGGCTCAAGAGTTTATTTGATTTTCTAGTCATACTAGCTAGTTGTAGATTTGTGGATTTTGTAAGGCTTGACAATTCAAATCACGAAATCCATTAATTTTTTTATTAGTTGATATTGAAAGATAATTAGTTGCTCTATTGTTTATCGTCTAAAAGAATAGTTTGTGACGTGGTCGGGCCCTTGGATTTTGGGGCGTTACATAAATGACCTGTAACTTCCTTTCCCTTATCCTCGGGTCGACACTGCCCACCCCATGTTCAGTTTTTAGGGTCTGCTTTGATTTTAGAGGCCACTCAGAACCCAACGCTGAGACCATCTATTCCTATGTCATCCGGCCTGGGGACAGGACTTTCAATGCTTCTATCCATGGCTCCCTGCGTGATTGCCAAAGCTTGTAGCTTGCACACCTTAGGGTGAATTTGGACCCAGTGGTTCAACAGCTTTAGTCAAGTGTCGTTTGCAACCGTGGTTATTGTAGCAACACGGATACTTAAGGAGACTTTTGACTCGATTGAAATGGATATATCCTAACATGACTAACCAGAATCATAACATTGAACTTATAGATGTGTTATAACTTGCTCTGCCTGTCTTCAAGCTTGTTATACTTGTATCTGCTCCTGCTTATATTATACCTTTTTTTTGGTTCAATGCTTATATTATACCACTACATAGCTCCTTCTACCGGCCGCCGTCAATTTGAAGTGTTACTCACCCAGCCTCCTAGGCATCTCGTCTAGGGTCTCGGGTGCAATATTCACTCGTATTGGCACCAAGTTAAACCTCGGCCAGGGGAACCTACTATGTTTACCCCATACATCGAGGAACCTGCTTTGTTTGCCAAAGCCTATAGCTTGCACACCTTAGGGTGAATTTGGGCCCAGTGGTTCAGCAGCTTTAGCCAGGTGTCGTTTGCAACCGTGAATACTGTAGAAACACGGATACTTAGGAGACTTTTAACTCTATTGAAATGGATATATCCTAACATGACTAAACAGAATCAGAACATCGAACTTACATATGTGTTACAACTTGCTCTGCCTGTCTTCAAGCTTGTTACACTTATAGCTGCTCCTGCTTATATCATACCACTACGTAGCTCTTTCTACCAGTTGCCGTCAATTTGAAGTGTTATTCACCCAGCCTCTGAGGCATCTCATCTAGGGTCTCAGGGGCAAAATTCACTCCTACTGGCACCAAGTTAAACCTTGGCTAGAGGAACCTACTTTGTTTACCCCATACATCGGTGAGGTTGATATGGAGGCTATCCTCGGCCATTTTAAGGAGTTGGCCATGCCACAATTCTCCGCCAAACTATTTGGCCATGCCCGTACTCAATTAACGCCAGGGCCAAGCCTTATTGTCCAAAATACTAATAGCCGAACTTTCTTTTGTTTAATGGCATAAAACTAAACAATCAATAGCACATGGCCCATTTTTTTTTATATTTAGCAATATTGTTAAATCGCGTGGCACTATTAGTGACACGTGATGCATTGTGAGTGATTCTTTGCATATTAAAAGAAACTAGATTGTTGCAGAGTTTATCCCTTTGATGTCACCTACTTTTTCCTTTGTTGCATGTGTAAAAAGTAAATTTAACTACACGAAGAACTAGATTTGCTGAATGAGAAAAGCCATAGAAATTCATTCCTTCGTTTTTTCTTTTTGCTAAATGCACACTTTTAGTTTTATCATTATTAGGATACCTTGTACTCGCTCCGTCTCTTTTTAAGTGATTATATTTTCTTTTTGGGTCGTCCCACAAAAAGTGATCACTTCCAAATTATGAAAGATTCTTTAGGTATTTTTACATATTTACCCTTTCTATACTTTTTTTATTCTATTTCTCTCACCACATTTAATTCTCTACCAACTCATTTTCTCTCTCATGGCCCACCACTTTATACTTTTTTATTCTATTTCTCTCTCCACATTTAACACTCTACCAACCAATTTTCTCTCCCATGGCCCACTCTCTTCATCTCTAAAGGGTAAAATGGAAAAAACATAATATATAACCTAAATTCTTAACATACGTGCAAAATACAATGAGACACTCAAAAAGTGACGGAGGGAGTACGATTTATATGTGTAGGGTCTATTTCACCGATGAGAGACCCTCATGCCCCCGTGCCATCAATTTCATTCCTTTAAAATGTTCCTAATGGATGGTTCCATTTTCCTAAATGGGAGTTTTTAGTCTTTCCTGTATTGTTCTCATACATTACTTATTATGTGTTCGGCTATTGAGATCTTGTGTCCTACCCAGCCAAGTGTCACGCTTCGAGATCGTGACAGCCTATTTTCCTACGTAGCCGCCGATTGGATTGCCATGCAGGCCATGACTAGTAGATTCTAAGTTGCATGGAGTTTCTTGTGTCAAAAGGAGTCCAAAAATGTATAGAAATGTATAAAAATGTATAGAGTTGTCTGGAGTGTTCTAGAAATAGGTGGACTTGTATAGAAAGGTTGGAAGATTAGAGAACACTCTATATGTAAAATTATAGCCGTAGGATCAAGTAAATCTAGGCCGCAAGCTGAGGAGGTGGACTCCTATAAATAGGTGGCATGTCATTTTGTGTAAAGTATCCAAGAGTATGGGGGGAATAGAGATTCAAGAGTGCTAGAGAGATCGGGGAAATCTAAGTCCTCTTGTAAAAAATTCTTCTTGTAGTATAAAACCAAAGGGAGAGGCAACAAGTGTTGGCGAGGTGCTTGCCGAAAGATAGACAATTCTTTGGGGTGGTAAAGGCTGACTTAGGTGGCAAATAGGCTTCCTCGCCTAAGTGTCGCACGACTGCACAAGAGTTCCGGGCCTACAACTTTTCAGTCCATGACAAATGGTTGTCTTCCATCTTCTCGCTTCAAAGGCAAACTTATGATGGTCGTCAGCATGCTCCACTTCGACGTGGGTTGTGATGGCCTTTCGTGGTTTTCTTGCTATTACACGGATGATCCAGCCACAAAGGCATCATACCCTGTGGTTGATATTGGTCAATGATGGAATTCAATTGTGGAGTTATCCGAGTCATGTCGCTCTACAAAGCATGACTAATTAGGTCATGCCATGTTTCTTTTTCAATTTCGTCCTTGATCACTTTTGGCAGTTTGTTTGTTGCTTAGTGCGTCTGAGCAAAAGGTGTTCATGCGGGCTTTGTTTGGTTTTCATGCCATATAGTTCTCGTCCTCTTTGTCAACATTAGGAGTAGGAGTGGGGCAACTACAATGAACTTTACACTAGGCTATTAGACCTCTAAACTTCAAGTTGTCTTATCAATTGTTGCTCAACAGTTAAAGGCATATGCCAAGAAGACTATTATGCATTCCTTATAACCAATGTATGCACAACACCATACAAATAAAACTAGTTCTCTGTCAACGAAAAAATGTCTTTTATAGATGGTTGAATCGAGGAGCCAAAAGAGAAAAGTGGAGTATGTCCTAACCTTTTCAAGTCGAATAGGACCGCAGGATCAACAACGTACAACAGCTTGAATAGAGCAAGATGCACACATGTCTCCCTCTGGGAGATAGCAAGGAATCAATTGTTCATGGTTCATGGTCAAGACCATCAAGATAGTCAACATAAAGAAGATGAGCTCAACTTGACCTAAAAGCTTAAGCCAATAAGACAAGGTTACATCCACGTATGTATGGCTCCAACGTATTTTTGGAACTTATGAATGTGAGACTAACGTACCTCTACACGTGCACCTATTGACCATCTTGGTGTCAAGAAAATCGATTCTTTACAATTATGTTACACAATAAAAGCTTTGAAATACGTATCATGAAAATTACTCACACCTTTTGCTTGAATGGCAAGCATAAGATAGTTGTGTAGAAGTGACATATATAAAATTTTCTACTTAAGAAAACTCCTAGCATTTAGTTCTTAACGGTGGTCTCGGTGTTAGAATTTTTCAATCCCAAATGCAGACTAAATTTTCTATTGGGAAAAGCTTACCTCCTTACTCTATAAGAGGCATTAAGCCATCTCCTCAACTTTTTCTTAACAATTTTACTGTTACCTGCAAACTTGAACATATGAGATCATTAAGGGTAAATTTGTCCTTTCAATATAAAAAGTCAAAACCCTAATGGCCATTGTCTTCCCCCAAGCTCTCACCAACCACGACCCACCTTCATCGTCGTCCGGCCGTCATAGCACTACTACCACCACCTCCTCCAGCACCTAACATAACAGCGAAAATGTTTCCGTATGTAATGTACCACCGTCTAACGCAACAAACCACCACCGCCACCACCTCCATCTCCCCCCCCCCCCCCCCTCTCCCCTCACCCATGGCACCACCCGCACCGCCATCTAACTGAGACGTTGCAAATGAGATCCATGAATATACTGCCACCTATTGTCCTTGAACCCCACCGGCTCGTTACATGCCGATGGTGGTTCGTCGCCTTCGGCTACTAGTTGGTGGTGCTGTTGTGGTTGTGATCAACAGTGGTAAAGGTGGGGCTGCTAGAGGTAGTGCGAGCTACCATGGTTGCTCTAGAGCTGAGGAGCAACAAGGAGTTGCGGAGGCTGTGGGTGGTTCTGATGCAAGGTGGCCGTGGGTGGTGGACGAGGTGGTCATAGGTGATGACTGTGGGAGTGTGTTAGGTGAAATGAAAATTGACAGTTTTGCCCTTTAGTTGTACCCGCATGCATATTTTTTTGGTTTTGTTTTGAGGGTAATTTTGTCCCAAAAAAGATAAGTACCTCCTATTATGGGGAGGTTAGCCAAGCCCTTTTCTAATTTTTGTCATTTAAAACAGTACTGCTTATAGCACATGCTTGACTATTGGCCACCCTCAATCTTACATGAACACGATATTAGAACATGATAAGTGAAATTTACAAACGAAGGATGCCCACAGCGTGTGAAAGGATAACCTCTTCAAAATCAAACTTAGAAACCACATAAAACATAAGAGTTAGCTGACCATAGATGGCCCAGAATATTAGGACTCTCCTAAAGCAACATTTGTCCCTAACGGTCATGGACTTCAAACAAACCTCCCCTCCACACAAATCGGCTCTCTCTTCAATCCCTCCCTATTTTACTTGGTCTCTCCACCATCAAATCCGCTCATATCAGACCAGTTCACATCAATGCTGCCATTTGGCTGCTACTACTCTCCTTTCTCCCTCCTCTCTGCCATCCCATTCTTCACCTTCTTTTTCACACTCCCTCTTATATTCATTGCCATCCTTGAATTCATTACTTTCTGTTTTCTACAATTGGGTGGTCAACAAGACAATGACCCTTAAGGGTGGCACCAACACAGCCTGCGCTGCGTGCAAATACCAGAGGCGTAGGTGCAACCCAGACTGCGCGCTCGCACCATACTTCCCTGCTGACAAACCCAAGATGTTTGAGAATGCACACAGGCTCTTTGGGGTAAAAAAAATTGTGAAAATGCTGGAGCGACTCGACGCGACTCAACAGAAGCTGGCAATGAACTCTATAATATACCAAGCCAACATGCGCAACCGAGATCCTGTTTATGGATGTACAGGACAAATAGGTCAACTTGCATACCAAATACAGCGATGCGAGGAGGAACTCCATGTTGTTCTCACGCAACTTGCACTTCATCGACAGCATGAGGCTAATGATTCCACGTCACAGTTGCAGCTAGGCATGGCGCCACCCAGTCTTTCCGTCCAGAATCTCAATCCAATGGCTGCATTGCCAAATGCATCACACTATGCCTACTCCGACAGTGGAATGGCTGGTTACAACACTGCAAGTTACATCGATTCTAAGGATAATAATGTGGTAAATTCTATGTGGGCTCAACAAGCATACATTAATGAAAGTAACAAGATTGACAATCCAATGACAATGCAATCTCACTTGATTGCCACAGAGATGCCTGTCCAACAAGAAGCTGCTCATGTATATAATGATGAGATCCATCCCTTCTTTGATACTATTGATGACAGACAGTCGTACATTGATTCTAAGGAGGCATATGATTCAAGGTACAATAATAGTTTCAGTATGATAATTAACATCATAGTTAGTCATACCTTTCTTTTTTGGCATGTCCCAACTTAGAGTCCAAAATCATAGTAAACCTTCATACAATTGTTGCATAATAACCATAACTACATTGCAACACGAAAATTGTTCCGTACGATTTTGTCATGGTGAATTTCGCTCTCATTTAATGGGACAAAGTGAACACAATCTCCCAGTTTAAAGTGATGACATGATCAAAACTGGCCGCTTCATGTATGTTCGAGAATCAAAAAGAAATAGGAATCGTCTGTTGGAATAAACCATATGATGTGTTGCAGCTAAACCTCTTAAAGATGATGGTGGTTCAATTCTAATCTTTCTTTGATTTTTCTGTTTGTAATGAAACTTCATCTGCAGCTCGGAATCATCACTGAAAGATACGACACAGTCGATTGAGCACGTTGCCGAGAATGAATTGAAGAGCGCTGCAGCACGCTTAAGCCTTACCAGTGTCAACTGATAAGAAAATGCAGTAGTCAAGAAGAACATCACAGTGGCCTGAACTCACAGTGATAATTTTTCATTTTGCCATTTGAGATTGCTTTGATGGAGTATGTTACCAAATTTTGTGTTCCTTTGGTATTAGTTATTCTATTCTTTTGTTCTTATATTTGGTACCTCTTCAACCGTTTAGGTAACTGGTTTAAGAAATAAACAATATACTTGCTTTGTAGGCTCTGCTGGACAAGTGGTTAATATATTAAATCAGTATATATAAACCTTTAAAGAACTCTGGATCATAGGGGCTACCGATTTCTTCATTAGATGACAATAAATTTATGCCAAGATTTCTCAACCGTCCGAAAATAAAACAACTTTGTGATAGTGGGAGTAGCAAGCAGCACATTCCAAGAAGTGAAAAAAGAACCTTTTTGCATGGACATATTTCATCTATCAATCATCCATCACCACTTTCCAGTTGAATGATGTTGTATATTGACTGTATAGTAAGCATAAAACATTCTTCGCCCTTGAGCTACTATCTTAGTTGGCGAAAGCAATTTTAGAGATTAGAAATACATCAACCTTCTTGTTGCACAAGATCAAAGTTCTTAAATTGTTACCATAAATTAGGAGGTGTGATTGTTCTCAAGGGCAGGTAGGTGTTTATTTAAAAAAAAAAAAAGTAGAAAGCCATAAAAGATTGTACAATCTTGGTAAACATAGTAGCTAGTCACACTTACAGTGGATTCCAATCATAGGAGCCTCGTATTGTAGGAACCACAATGAGTACACTTGTGATAGAGCCAATGGAAAGAAGTACTTCCTCTCTTTTCACAATCATTGCACAGTATGATCTGAAAATCCTTGCCAAGAGTTGCCAAAATTTACGATGCATCAACTAATTAGATTTTGTATAAATGATCGAAGAACTCAAATATGATAAGGACAAAGAATATAGTCAACCTGAGTCTTGCCAGAATACTCTTCTGGAATTTTCTCTTCAGCCAAAAATGCATCTAACATTTCAAAATACACCTGAAAGTAAAGATCTTTAACATTTTTTGGGATCCCGAAATTTCAGATAGAGTCCTGCCTAGGAAAAGTGGACACAGTTATTGAGCAAACGCCATGAATACTATCTGAACAGCAGTCTTTTGAAGTTTCTTGTTTTATTTTGTCGTCTTCTTTTGCCGTCTTTTCCATTTTATCCTCCTCAAGACATACAAAATTGGAGCTATGCATTTTGTGGGAAAATCACTGGAACCCATGTAATTAGACAGAATTAGAATTAAGTATTTCAAACTTCAACTGACAGTAGTATAGTTTACGTTGTTCATTTACTGGGTATTTCAACCTATATTATAGTCATAAGAGAGAACAAAGCAACAAAATGTGATAAGAAGATAAATGAAATGTCCCTCCTGCTGTAGAGGATGTAAGAACAGCAGAAATTGAGATAATTTATAAAAAAAAGGGACAGGTTAAGACATAAGGCATAATGTTGGTTGGTTTTAGTGCATGTTATGCATTGCTGAGGCCACTCACTAAGAGCTTTAGAGCAATGATAATTCAACATGCTTCCAGAACTCTAATTTGGAACTTCGTGGTTTCAAGTCTAGTGGGTTGCGTGTGATGCCCGTTAATGTTTTTACCCTGCCGGATTTCCATTCTATTAGGTGTGTTCCTGGTGTTCACCCATGGCTTGTCTCCCCACGAAATTTGAGGCTCGCACGTGACGGGGGATATTAAAGCATGATGTACAGCGTGGGCCTCATCTGTAACAGCTTAGCTATTAGAGCAACTAGTAACTTAACAATTCGCATTGCTAACAAAGCAACACTGAAGTGGTTCGACAACTTTCAGTAGTCTCCACTCAAAAAAATAGTCTCAGATCAAGGAACAAGTACAAAATCCAAGTCCTAGTTGATTATGAATGATTCAAAGAAGGCCAAAATGGGAACACATAAACAGAGAAAACCAAACGAAATATTCCATTTTAAAGTTTGGAACATTCTGGTAGAGTTCTAATCAAATATGTTTGGATATGTACCACTAGGAGCAGGTAGGATGCATCTAATGGACTTGAGAGCTACGAATCAGAGCTTCAAGGGGTATTTGATAATGGTTAGTGTAATAGGGTGCACCTATAATGAGTGAAATTGAAGTTCAGAAAGTCTAAGCTGCTTCAAAGGTATTAACTACTCGGAACCATTCCATTTTACAGCTGATAGCTTGTAGATCACTATAAAGCACACATGCGATTTTTGTGGTAATAATCTTATACTTCTACGAAGAACCTGAAGTCTACATGTATTTCTTTAAAGCTTTACTTTTCGATTGTTTGGTTATGCATGCTGTTAAAGTAAATGCAATCAAGGCAATCCTTGATAAGAAAATATCTTCCGGAGATGTTCAACAGATATAAGTAAATTCTAAGAGGCCTAATATAAGCATTTCTCCTTCAATCACAAACTTTTTTTTTTTTAGTCAATATGCAGTTCCCTATCCCACAAAACCTTCTAACTCTATTTTATTTCTAACTCGAAGTTGTAAAAGTTTTGACGTGTTCTTGTTGCAAGCATGAACTTAGAGCATTGTGACTGATAATAGATTTGTTACTACATTCTGAAAAAAGGGAAGAATTAACTTATACAGCTTTGTCCCGCGTACTGACCTGCATGTCCCCGAGCGACTTGCTACAAATTGGGCAGGTATAGTGAATGCAAGTGTAGTCCTAACAGCTCCATCAGAGAATGTCAGTAAAGTACTCTTAGTGATTGCATTGGAAAGAACAAAAACAGGGGCATACGGGTATATATGATGAACACCTGAAAACATTCTGAGTGCATCAAATGACCACATGGAAGGGCTTTAACTGGAGAGTTTGAGGTGAAGATGTACTCGTGGCATATCGGACAGTTGTCCTCAAAACACTTTTCTCTGCATATATGCACTGTAAGGGACCTTGACATGCAAGCATTGCAAATCATGCAATGAAAATAGTCAATGCCCAACCCCTTCCCGACTCTGCACAGGTTACAATAAGGGCAGTGGTAGATTTCCCTGTTTACGACTGTCCATCAGTGAACTCCATAAAAATGAAAAAGTTAAATAACTGATGGATATGATATGTATGTGTGTGTTGTGTGCGTATATTTTATCTACTTATGTATAGTCCACCCTCAAAAATCATTACTCCATGGGCAAAGCACATAGATATCACTAGAAATGTGACGGTATGAAGCTTTGAGGATAATAAATTGTCATTATGATGGGCTTGCCTCATAATTGAGTCACCAGATTTTCTCCCATATGCTTCTGCAGCAAACTTTTGATAGACCAAAAACGGTCATAATCTTCTATATCCTTAAAAGGCTACACAAGCTATCACTCAGCAGCAAGAGAACCTCTAGAGGGAAATTCCTCAATTTGGATAGTGGCATCATGTATAAGGACTAAAATCTTCAATTAAAATGGGCAAACTAGCTTGACCAGAATATTTCAGTTTCCTAGCTAGCCGAAAACAACAAATCCAAATGGAACTTTGGTCCTTGATAACTATATAATGCAGTACACCATGGTCTAAACAAATAACATAGAATCTACAGGCTTAATCACATGCACGATAATAACAGTCTTGATATGCATATCTGCTCTTTGTTTCCAGGAAGAAATTCAGCAAAAGTTGGTATTCTTACTCGTTCTGGACAAAGGATTTCCTAACTTGCCTAATACTACTAGTTGTACATCAACTAAACAAAAATATAACCTAACAAGTGACCAACTGAACATTGGAAAGAATTGGTTATGTCCCTTTGATAAAATAATTTCATTAAATGTCTAGAAGTCAAATAGTTCAACCAAAATGTAGGAGAAGTACTCTCCTCCTGTTTGAGGTCAATATGTGTATCACATGCCAAAGATTAAAAAGAAAAAAAAGGTTGTTTTTCCAGGGGTTACAACTATTTCTTCCTTCTATCCTTCTAGCAAACTTGTAGGCCTTTCTCCATTAACCCACCTACCTCATCAATTCTAAGACAGAATGACAGTGACATTAAAAGGGGAAGTTATGGCTAGAGAAGAATCTAAACTTTTATTGACGTTCTACTGCATCAACTGGATTAAGCCATATACCAGTTGCAGGAAAAGTTTTTGTTCTTTGAATTTGAAGCTTAAGAGAAAATTATGTTGATTTGGTTTTGTCTCACCTCTCATCATCGAAAAATTTGCAGATCCTGCAGTAGTATCTTGCCATAGATAAGTTATTGCAAGAAGCGGTAGAGCAAGTGGGACCAATAGGTTGTATTTTTAAACAATTCATGCACATCATCTTGGTAGTATCTTTTCTGCATGCACACATAAGAAGAAGCTAATTTAGAACCTCGAAGTGCAAATGGGTAAAAGGGAGAAGTAGCACATGACGGGTACCTATCCATTTTATGATAGACTACATCATCGTGGCAGAGTCTGCACGTGTATAGCTCGTTGCAACAGGCTGCAATGAGCTTGCAGTTCCTCTTGTAGTGTTTGCAACCATAAGTTAAATTGAGAGTGTCCTGATACGACGGACTCAGACCTGAAAATTCTTCCTTATTACTTGATGCAGTAACCTTTAGACGAGAGTCCTTCTGTGTAACCATCCAACGGCTGTGCATAATAGAAGCTTAAGTCAGATTCCAAATAAGCGCGAGGGACTCTATTGCACGTTGCACAAAAGAAGAAGAAAAGAAAGCTCAGGTGTCCGTACATAAAGATGTTTACCAGCAGCATAGCTGGGCACCAGAATGTGCACATGAAATGGTGATTGCGCACCATCTAACAAATATTCTCTAAGTGTCACTATGTCAGGAATTTCAATGAGCCATTTGAATTAAAAAATTTCATCGTCTTCACAATATTCATTGATGAACAATATATGTAACCTTATGGTATTTGAGTTTGTATGTTGTGCATCTGGTTGCATGGCTCAATGAAGCCCATAATCTTTGGTAGTGAGGAAGCGTAAATAGCTCAGTAAGATAGGACCGTCCGACTCATGGTGGTAGGAGAATTCTCTAAGTACACAAGTGTAATAGTGAAAGCTCTGGGTTCACAAAGGGGTTCAAGTTCGAAAAGCATTCTGTTTGTGCAAATATTGTCAACCGTTCCAATTGCGCCCAAACTACCCGCCTAGCACCCAGGTTTGGCGAGACCAAGAGTTGATAAACAGCTTTAGCTACTCCTCTAATTGGTGCTCATGCGCATCGAATGCTGTCATCCAGTTATTTAGTGAATAAACCAGTGAGTAGATTCATTGATGGATATTAATAATACCTTAGTAAGAAAACGAAGGGACAAATAAAGCATGAAAAAGGTTATGTCGACCTCATTAGCAAGTTTTGGATTAAGTATGCCTTCTTTTGAGGATCCAAAGCAGAGTCACGGGATACTCTTCTAATTGCAGCCTCCAGGTCCTGTGGACTCAGTGTCAGAAGTTGCTCGTTTTGCCCAATCTTCTGACTAACTTGTACAAGTTTGCCTGAATTATCAGCTTGATAAGAATCTTCTGCAATTCCAGTGCAGCTTTTCTTGTCAATGTCACTCGAGATTTCTGTAAACTCTGAAAATTGGTGATTTTTTTGCTCTTCGTTAACAATGGCTTCCTTCTTGTCCCCATCGAGAATCCCGGATTGCTTACTTTTATCATCATGAAAACCATCTTCCGAGAACCTGGCACCTTTGCTGTTTAGATTTTCTCCTTGACCATTAAAACCTTCTTTAAGCAAGTATGTTGATACAACTTCTAATGGATCTACAGTCCACGAAGGGGGAATATATGTCTCCTCTTTTGCCTGCGGTATATTATACTTCTTCATGCCTTCCCACCATTCTCCTAACCATTCATCAAACATTGTATTTTTGGTAGCCTTACGCCATAAGGACATTATAGCATTCTGCTCTTCCAGGGTTAACGATGTCATCAGCCAGGGAATCATTTCCTGAAGAACTTCTGCTCTTATTCTTCCAAGCATGCATCCTATGATCTTTTCTTGCTCTGCAATGGAAAAGTTCTCTTCAAACAAAGGCCACAGTTCTATTTCTTCGTGCTCTACATGGTCACACAGTAACTTTTGCATAGATATGCACATAGCATGAAGTTTAAGACACAGCTGACGGTACTTTAGCATTTTCTCACCCTGCATATCCACATGACCACCGGAAACTGAAACATGCAACTCAGAGATCTCATCAAGAATAAGGGAAACTTTGTTGAAGTGATCAAATTCCAATTTATGGTCGATAGTGTAGGAGTGACTAATGTTCCGAAATTTTCCCTTTGCCTCAAGAGCTGGAAAGGCAATCTCATCCTCCGTATCGCTATGCATTTGATACATGAACCGCACAAGATTGAAACGTCGATGGAAATCCATAACAGACCCAACATTGTCATCCAATATACGTGAAGCATAGACAAGGTATTCCAGTTCCTCCTTGAGAGCTTTATGGAAGAAAAAGATGTGGTCCATTGGCCTTGATTCAAGATTTGAAAGGGAACTCACACTGCAATCCTGAGTATGAAATCTAGGTTGGGGAGATGACATTTTCCATGTTTGAGGGGACACATAAAAATTTATCCGGCTGGTGTACTTGATGCTGCTCTTGGAGCCAGAAGATGAACAACTATGAACATCGCTCGGGGCCTTGTTTGATGAATTTGTTTCCAGTAGCCTATAGTTCATTATATTTCCGGGTTGCATATTGGAATGTAAGTAAGAATCTCCATAATACTCCAAGACATTCTCAGACAGAAAACATCGCCTACTGTTGAACATTTCTCCCAACTCTTTTATGAATGTTTCGGTGGAGGTTTTACCCAAATAACCAATGCGCACCCACTCACATAAGAGGGATGCTAGAGACTTATCCACCAAAGGACCTCCCTCCTTTATGTTTTGCAGAATGGACTTGGATTCATCCTCCGACAAATGAGCCGAGAACCAGGTAACTGTGCACTTTAGCAACCCAAGTGGCATCATTTGAAGACATTTATACAATAGCCACTGCTGCATTTCGTCACTGCAGCTCATGCCAAAGAAGGGAAAAACCTGAAATTTTTTTACAGAAGAGGTGAGTAAAATTTGTAGGCAAACTTTTTCTAATTAAGTGTGCAGAACTTCTTTACATTGAGATGAAAACGGAGTTAGCTTTCTTATTGAGAGACTCAACCTTTATGCCATTGCCTCTTTGTATGTTAATTGTAACCAGGAAAAGCGACTTCTTCCCTGGTCAATATTTTTGCTTCTCCTAATGCTTTGAAACTATCAGCAGAAATGCAACTTACCTCAGTTTCTAGTAACGTCAGGTGTTCATTAATTCTTGTCAGGAATAAATCCAGTTCTTCGCAAAGCTTCTCCACAGAGTTTCCTAATGGTGTTGCACGTTGAGCCTTATCATACAGCAATGATTGCAGACTTTGAATTTGACTATTATCCAAAAAACCTTCATAGGAGGGCAGTGGGCAGTCTTTGGCTTGGTCATTCCACAAGGCGTAACAGATTTTACCCAGTGTCTTGCTGTAAATTTAAAGTACTCGATTAGAAACAATGCAAGTGGACAACTATGGTGATGTTAGTTTCCAATGTCCTGTTGGTTTTTTTTTTTTTGACTAAACTGAAAAGTCAAAAAGGAAAATGCGGCTACAACGAAAAACAGGGGTTTGCATCTCATTAGAGCATGTTTTTAGGCCCCTGGAAATAACAACAATTCAGAAGATTCAAACTGTACTCATGATGGATGGCATGTCCTACTCCATTCACCCCCCACCCTACTTCAAGGTAATAGGTGAATCAGATTGCAGGAGACAAGCAAACTTCAATAGAAAAATCAGCAGGATGCTACGTATTAAAAGATTGCCTTAAATATTGTGGCAATTACCTGTAGAAGATGAGGATATCTACAAAAAAGATAAGTTGGACAACTACTGAAGATAAGGTTGAAGAAGTGTTGGAGCTTCTTATTCGATATAGTTCATCCAAAATTTCTCTCAGAACTTTTCGGATGGCACCATGCCAAAGATGAACAACATCAATGAGCTTGCCTCTGCCAGTTGTGTAGATTGATTTTGCATTCTTCGACTTTTGTTCCTCTCCAGACTCGCCATTAGAAGGATACACATTTAAAATGTCCTGGAAACTGACAATTCCATTTAGAAATTGAGCTCCTTTTGCATAGTTATCATTGGCCTCGAAAAAACTTCGCTTCTTGTTTCCAAGCCAGGAAGTTACCACCTTCAAGATGGATGTCAACCCATTACATCAGGAAGCTAAGATGCTAACATTGAAAATTTAGGTCAAAATTTACCTCTTCCAGCAACTTATCCTTCAGTACAACTTCTTTTATGCAACGCTCAACATCAAATTGGTCATCTGGAGATAGAGAAAAAGTTATCCACTGCAAAATTTTCTCCAGTAGCATTACAGGAATGCTACACATGAACTGCCAAACAAGTGAAGCCTGTTCTTCAGAGGAGAATTTCTTCATGAGCAAAGGAAAAACCTGCACCAAAATGTTTATACAATAGATATAGTTAAAAAGATATAGCAGACTAGTTACGCAAACCTTACCTTTCAGTTAAGTTTGTGAATATTATTGGAGCTGCCTTTCTACATAATTCGGTAAAAAACCCCATCCTATAAGCCCTTGGTTAAAAAAAATGGCTCATGTACAAAGCCCTGGCGCTTTGAGTGCTTGCAATTGCGTTCCCCCTCCCACTTTCGTGCTTTCTGTAACTATTAGTAGTCTTTCTGTACATGCTCCTTCCCCACTAGTGTTTATTGGCCCTGATCTGGGTGGGGACTAGCACTTCTTTTGTTAGCACATCTTTGTTTCTTCAATGTTTTCCATTGGTCAACAACTAAAAATTGTGCTCAAAACCAACTGTAAAAATTAGAGGAAGGTAGTGGCTAAGCTTTTTATGGAGATAGGCAAGAGTGATTTCTCAAAAGCTGCAGGAAGTACAACCCAATAATACTTACAAGTGTCCACATATATAGACGGAGTCCGTAGTTGCTGTTTCCGTTATAATTTATTCAAGACTGTGACAATCCTATCCACTATCTACGAAATTAGAACCTAGGCATTTTGTGATCCTTGGCGCTTAACATCATAGTCAAGTCTTATGCTACTTGTTTATTTCTAGTCAACTGTTTACCTGGAATAATGGATGGTTCAGGTGTATTAATCCGAGTAGGAACATGGTTCAATGCACTCTAAAATGCAATAGGATGAGGCTCATTGAAGGAGTAATTTCATCACAAGTATACTGCTGCTTGATAAGGCTTTCCTAATCTACATCCCATAGCGTCCATAGCTTCAGTTCCATGCTTTTCCATTATATCTCCTCTAAAGCTAAAGAAAAACCATCCTAAATAAGACTCCAGTGATATATTTGATAAACCCAGCACATTAGTACCTTCACATGTGAATACCTTTCTTTCTGATGAGTTGCTTGGAGGTTGAAGAATACTGAATTGAGCTGTTCTATCGTGACCTCAAGTTGGTTGACTTAGAAAAACATAACCCAGTGAAAGTTTCATTTTGTTTTTGATCTTGCAAGAGTTTGAAAAATCCCACTTTCTTTCTGAAACACAAAAGGATGCTCTCATCATCTAACCCATCACTCATGAATTCTTGCAGAATTACCTCTCACCTAGTGACTTTTGAATTTACAGTTTGATGTCTGTTAGTGGGCAACCCCATACAAATTTATGGAAATCATCTTGCCTCGCAAATAAGCAGAGAGCTTGAAATAGTAAGTGCAGCATATTACATCCATCAGTGATACCATAACAATCAGAAAATGGGTAATAACAGATATCACAACTCTTTTAAAGATTAAAAGTGTGAAAGTAACACTATCAGAACAAGAATGGAAGACATAATTGTATAGACGAGAACCTGCTTTTCTTCTTTCATCATATGTTGGCAAATGCTGGCCTGTATGGTACCAATGCAAAATACAAGTTCTTGATATGGCTTGAAAATATCTTCATCTTCGCTCACCAAAATATTGAAGCAGTGGAAAATAGAGTTGAAGAGCTCATCTATGCTCTTATGTTCAAGTGAATATGTACACACCACATTCTTTACGCGTACATCTAGTGCTTGAAATATAACCTGTCCAATAATAAGATCCACTTCAGGTACTTTTGATGTGCATGAGGAACAAACTATTTGAACTCAAAACAAAAAAGAGGGCATTTCACTCTTCTTGTCATAATAAGCTATTCATATAACTGGCAAGAATTTGATAATTGCTGCTTGTGTTTAACCTTATCCTTTTTGGTCGTGTTCAAGTACTTTAGGAAAGGTTTGGTTAGTCAAGTTTGCATTCCTTTTTCCACCCTCATCTTCTAGTTTCGACTGAATCCTAGCTAATCTTGTCCAGAGTTCAATTTTATTGTATTAACTTGAGGTACATTCCACATCCAATTTTTGATATATCCCCACTCCATGTGTCGCTGAACATTTAGCAAGTAAGAGTGAGCATTTATTCGCACCATATTTACTTAGTGTCAAATACACCAATATTTTATAGCACTAAATTTACATTTGAATATGAATATGAATTCTGGCAGGTAAGTTGAACTCTCAAGCTCTTACGGTGATGGTTATGTCTGTGTGTGTGTGTGTATGTGGGGGGGGGGGGGGGGGGTGGAATTGCACAATTAATTCTATAATTATGTTGGTTATAGGTGACTTCCCATATCTGACTTGATACATCATTTGCATCCTCAAACTTTCTACGTTCTCATGAAATTATATCAACTTTGTTTGGAAGCCTTTACATTTAGCAGGATGCTAAACCACCTGGATCCCCTTGCTCAGACATGATGGAAGAAAATTTTCTCAACTGTTTCTCTCTTGGTACTTTTTGTGCAAGTTAAATGCCTACCGCAACCATAACAAAGAGAAAGTTAATTTCCATCATTATCAAAAGGTTCTTCGATATGTCCAATCAATTACACCCAACTTTGTTTAGCTGACTAAGTATCAAGTCTGGAAGAAACTTAACTCACTGCTAGCAAACTAAATCAAAATGAAAATCACAACTCATGCGCAAAAATAGTACCCCTTCAATTTAGTAATTGTAGTCTCCTATATAATTGCTAATTTTCTTTAAGAGTTTGAATATCCAGCCGCTGAATTGATTGTTTTTACCGTTGCTTGACTCTACCAAAATTTCTAATATGCTCATAGTTGTTATTTGAGTTCAATAAGATGTTTACGTGCACCAAAAAACAAAGGAGGGAGTAGTAATTGGCGATCAGACAAGTCTTGGTCGACAAGTCAAATAACGAAAGCAATGAGGAAAAGCCTTTACCTCATCTTCAGCAGTGCAGTGATACTCGTAAACAACCTTCAAGAACTCAAAACGCCGGCGGAGGTCCAGAACCACGTCACCGCATAGGAAGCCGCTCTCGGCCGCTTCCGCCGCTATACGGCTAAGCTCCAAGAGCTCCTCCCTGAACGCCCTGTGGAAAAGGACCAGAAACATAATCGGAGCGTCCTCGAGCCGGACGCCGGCGAGAGGCCCCTCCGCAGTCGAAAGCGGTGGACCCGGCGGCTCCTCCTCCTCGTCGCCGTCGTCCTGGCCGGCGCATTTGCCTTCGCCGCTGTCCATTCGCCGTTCCACCAACCAGCATCAACGTCGAGAAGCTCCTGCATCGTGAATGGTGATGATGCATATAACGACTCCCTCTGGTTACGAAGTTCGAACTAGAATATTTCTTTTGCTTTTTTTTAAACATTTAATAGAACGTCAAAACCATGGTAATAATATTTTTTTGAGTTCATTTTTAATATGTGAGACTATGCTAGGCCTGCTGGAAGAACGTCTCTAAATATATTTTAATAATATAAAAAGATTAGCACTATAAACATTAAAACATTGACAAAATAAATATATTTTAATAATATAAAAAGATTAGCACTATAAACATTAAAACATCGACAAAATATTTTAGCGGCAATCTTTTATCACTACAGCTATCACACCGGAACAGATGATCCTTATTCGATAACTTAACGTAGTATTAGAGTTTTTGTTATCCAACGTCTTGAAAATTTAACATTTTTTCACTTTTATATTCGGTCCTTTTTATAATCTTACAATTCACTCGTACCTTGACATTAGTGCACCATAATATCTGATTTATTTTTTATTAATTCGTGTCTTCGTAACATTTTTGAGTGACTAACTTGTCTTTTCATAACACTCTCATATAGTAGATTCAATTTTTTTTTAATTTGAATCTCTTTTTTTAATATCATTGCGCTCAAAAAAAAATTTACAACTTAAATTTAAGAATAAACATTTAAAAGATTTGATGATGTAAGACTTAGAGATGGAAAAAAAAAACATAATTGAAAGTGAAAAGAAGTATATACATATATATATATATATATATATATATATATAATTGGTGTTCTATTGACACGGTGGCGGGGGACAGGGACGTTATACCGAACGGCCAGCGCGGGAGGGGGCATTTTCTTTTTGGTTTTTGGGACACAGATTCCACGGCGGTTGAGGGGGCAATAACCAATAGTTATGCCCCACGTCATTCAAGATCTTGCATGTAACGCGCCTCTTCTTCACATGCAAATTGGTAAGACCAGAAAACTGAATTTTTTTAATGATTCAGCCTCCGGTCCCCAGCAAGTGAAAATGGCATAAGCTATATAATTTTGTTTATTGGACCCTAAAAGTAAAATAAAACGAAAATATGATTTTGCTTTTGTGTCTTTTTTTTTTTTGGTTGTTGTGTAAAATCATTTCACTCAAAATGATTTGACAATAAGAAGAGAGGAGCAAAAACCTTGGATATTTTAATATTAGTCATTATTTTATGTATCTCAACACGTCCCTTCACGTGTGACCAGACTTCTTTTAAGTGGGTCGATCATGTGAATAAATTAAACTAGATTGCGAAAGATAAACTTTTTTATTTATCTACTAGGTCTGGGTCAACACGATCTGCTACCATGTAATCAAAACGAAGTAACAATGAAGGGAGAGACCCACATAAGTTATGTGTTGTAGTATTTATCATTATTTTTCTCAATGTGAGATTGATAACTCAACAGTTTACATTTACATACTTTAAAAATTAGTCGTTCTTTTTCATGAATCATACGACTAGTTACTTCCCTTTCCTCATTTGTTTTTTTTTTTTTTTTTTGAAGGTCTCATATTTTGTCAATATTTCAGTTATAAAGAAAAAGCAAACGACCCTTACCATTGATCCATTAAGATTAAAGTACACAAAGTAATAAACACAAAAAGCCTCGATTGCTACTACTTTCAATAAAACAAACGAAGAAAGATTTAAATTGAAGGAATTAATGAACGGGTGAAGATCGACAAGAGCCACAGTTTGGTGAGAACATAAATTCAGCAAATTGCAACAAGTTAACATGTTTGAAGCTTTAAACATCATTCTTTCAAAATAAAGCTAAACTTGGGATTTTTATTCTAATAGACTTTTGAAAGATTTGATTGATTGATGCCATATTTTAATCTCGTCCTGAATTTTGTTTTAAAAAAAGTTTATAAACATGGAATGTATTGCCTTGTATAGGAAAAATGTGAATTATTGCAACTTGCAAGGAGGGGGACGGGGCCTAGTCCACGCCGTCCGTAATTTGTCACCACGTGGGTTGTGGGTCAACCATGTCTCATAGAGATTTGGGTAGATCTGGGTGTCGTGACACGTGCGTGTGTGCAGCTTCCGTTCGGCGCGTGCGCTCCTCGTGGCAACACGTTCCCTCCCCCTGGCAATGCATTTGACTTTCCGGTACTCAACAACCTTTGGGCCTTTCGAATTACCGTGGGCTTCGTAACCAAACTGGGGCTGGGGGCAGTCACCGTCAGATGAATGACTCTATATATGTATATATATTTTTTAAGAATAATAAAAATATTTATAGATTGAAGACTCAAAAAGTTCGCATACATGGATGACATTCTCATCCGGCGAGTATTACAAATTAAAATTAATCTAAAAATACACAAAAACTTAATAACAACTACAAATTAAATAAAACAGAATACAAAAAAAAAAGTAACAGGACTAAAGCAGTAAACAAGAACTAAAATAAAAATCAGACAGATTCTCTCTTCCCCACCCCCCAGAATAAGATAAGCACAACCAAACTAAAAACCCACCACCTGTCACACAAAGGCAACAGGGGCAACCACAAGAAGACACCTGCCCATTATCCCTGCCAGCCCATGAACACGTGTCCCATGCGATGACATGTGTCTGAGGCACTACACCACATGCACCACCGTACAGAGCAGTGCCACCAACAATATTTCGGCAACCCTGGTTGTCGCCTTCGTCGCCACTGTCAGCCACCTCTCCGCCGCCAGACCACCACCTCATATTCACCTATTGCCGAGACAACCGTACCTCCCTGTCAACCCAGAAACCTTCACCTCATCCACCACCACAAACCCAAAACCCAGCCGTTGGACCGTCATGCCAAACCAGTTCCAGAACCATTACCACCAGAAAAACCCCATCAAGAATGCAGCGACCAAATGAAAACCACCATCGACAAACAAGCCCACCCACCTTTCTTTGCATTGGGGGGGAGGGGAGGGGAGGGGGAGAAGGGATACAACCCTAGAAGAGAAGAAAAAATCCCATCCACAGACTCACAAAATCCCACAAAAAACCCATATCCAGCCACCACGCCCAATACCTCCAAGCAAACCAACTACAACCAACCCCAAATATGGGAGCTTTCAACCCAACGAATAATATCATCCTAACTTAGTCCCTCACTCAATCGCGACCAGTCCCAGAAGCCACCACCTATCCATAGCCTAGTGCAGAATTCGATCAGCGTCAGAGATCCATTGACGACCGATGATGGAACCACCGCAAACCCAAATGGAAAAGCAAACAGGCCAAAACAACTAGAAAGCCACAAAGCAGTAAGTAAACTACGCTACCACACCACCACATGCCGGAGAAGTCGAAGGTGGCGGCGAAGACGCAAAGACAATTTGGGGGAGTCGGTTTTTTTTCTCTCTCCCCAAGAGAGAGAGATTCAAGAGATGACTCTATATGTTCTCTTCTTCTTTTTCCCCTTTCCTTTATTGGGCAAGAAGCCGAAACGGGAGTAAAGTAAAAGTGAAGATATGAGAACAGGTCAAGTTGAAACTTTTTTTTTAAAAGCGCAGAGCGAAAGTGAGAGTAAAGATTGAATAAACGAACTTTAGTCATGTTAAAAACTGGACTATCGAAAGAATAAAAACTTTATGCTCTTTTTGTGTTTGTATAATATTGAATTAGGGAAAAAGAGAGAAATATGTTGTTCTCATATTGTTGTATTCTTTTTATTGAAAGAGCAGAGGAAAGTGAGAAACCACAGTTTATTAGCCAATAATGGGATCATTAGGATTTCCCCTTAAACATAATTGTCATTTAGACCTATACACCTTCAATCACGAAACGCCTTTAATAATTGTTCCCAACCTACTTTGGTCGCACCTAAGGGCCCACGAGGGTCCCGTTTTGCATGACACGTCACCATAGTCAACTACCAACTTTTCAACGCATCCATTCCGTCAAAATGCGCACACTTAAGTCACGTGCATATTTATTCGCTTTCTCACGACAATTTACAACTAAGAAATTATTTTTTGCGCGACCCATGGCCGTTAACGTAACAACGTCAGTGCTCCCCCCCTCCCCCGGCGCGAAGATTGGCGTGCTTACCTCCTTACGGGTCGGCGGACCTTCCCCAGTTGGGATCAGCTGCCTTCCTCTTCACGGGGTCGCCTGCCTTCCCTTTTTTCAGGGGGATCGGCCTCTTTTACCACATACTTGTCCCATTCCTATTGCACTTAGCCAAAGTCTCTGTGATGCTCGCCGGCTCTGCAACCCCGTCACACGTGTCTGCGCGCCATCTCCGGGACGTCCCTCGCCGGAGGCCGTGACGTCCCCATTTTTGTGCAACACTAACGCTCGACTCGTGCGCCATCTCTGGGACACCCGTCGCCCGCGGTTGCGCGCCATCTCCGCCACAGCCGTCGCCCGCGCCCATGCACCATTTTCATGACATGTGCCCCCGGCATCAGGTATTATCTCGCGACAGAGGTTGCCGCGCCCATACGCCACTCTCGTGTCTCATGCCTCCGGGCACCACACTCATCCACCACACCATGGACGTGGAACATGTTTCGACTCACTCTCCAGAGTGTACAACATTCTGAGGGGCTCCCCTCGTAGTGCTCTGGCATGAAGACCATTTGCAGCAGGATAGGCTTACTACCACAGAAGCTATCTCCGCCTGCAGCGACTTGCATGACACTAAGCACGCCTGAGTTTTGACCATGTCACACTCACGTTATCTGTGATTGTCAATGCCCACACCTGTTCACCAAACCATGAGCCCCCGCCGTAGACGTGGAACATGCTTTGACCCACTTTTCAGAGTGTGTAGCATTTCGAGGGGATCTGCTCATAGTGCTCCGGCAGGAGGACGCTTCACAGCGGGATAGGCTCGTTACCATATAAGTTATCTCTGCCTGGGATGCCTTGCATGACACTAGGCACGCCTAAGATGTGACCACGTCGCACTCACGTTACCTGTGATCGTCAGCGCCTCTAGGACGATGACCCACGGGTCACTCCGAGACGGGAGTAGGTCTTTGGGGGGCATCGTGCCTAGTCCGCCTAACAGTCGGGCACATTGTCCCTCCATCACCGCTATCAGGTTCTCTCCGCGTCTCTCGACGCACCCCTATGGGATTCAGTAAGGGCTTTTGATCGGTGGTTAGGACAAGGGCTTACTCTAATCATGTCGATGCTATGTGGTCAGTCTTTCCAGACAGGTAGAGCAACGCTGTGCGGGGCAGGCAACGTAAATATGGAAACCGACAGTCCAACAAAGCACCGGTATTTGTGGACCCCCTACTGACGTGTCACTCCCAGGGGATGACATGTGGCAATTGATGAGACAAGCATACTTTTGCCTATAAATAGTGGACTTTGGAATTCATTTTGAACAACTTTTCTCATTCTCACAAAATCACTTTCTCACTTTGGAATCCAGAACTACTGAATTCTAGAGAGAAAAATATAATATGACCGTGAAATTGGACATAACATCGACCGTGACGTTGGACCTTGACTTGGACTATCTACTATCGGCCTTGCCCTGTTCGTCTCAGCCTCATCTCCACAGCAGTGCCACTCCTCACGGGCTGTCTGGAAAACTTTGTTCTCTGTCCTTACTCCACATTCACTGTGTCCCACTTTGTACATTTGACATGTGACTCGGACTGCATCATTTGTGACATGTAACTACGAACCCACTTTCCTTGACATCAATAATATATAACACAATCTTATCTTTCTTAAGATAAATCTAATTCGTGACTGGAACGAATTCCAAGACATTGGTTGACTCATGGGCTGATTGATGTTAGCGTGAACCTACTCCAAGTGAGATCTCATCATTTTTACTAGTTTTGAACCCAAATCTGTTTATGTTCCTACAGACCTCCCAAAGCCAACAGCTTTTGCATGTCTGAAGTTTCCATTTTCTCGTCAGAAAAAGGTATTAATAATTCCAGGCCAAAAAAAAAAAAGTACTAATATTATTGTTATCAAATTCAACTTTACATTAATTTGTTTTAATGGAAATGACATTGCACGTAACTATAAAGCACTTGCACTTTGTTTCTGTTATAAAAGATAATATAGTTATCGTTAAAATACTTGCACGCCGAAGCCCTTGCAACTTACAATTTTGTAAGTAGTCAAGTGGGTGCGAGGGACATATTTATGTAGTTAGAAGGCCCGCCTCCAAGGTAGAAACTATGGACCCTTCATTTTCAATTATGTATGATGTAAAACATTAGCTGCACAATTTGAATTTCGTTGTATAAAGCTGGTCTCAAAAGCCGTTCACTGATGTAAGGTTTAATGTGTTTGGAAAGCTACCATTTCCCTTCATTGTGCTTGTCAAATTAGAAGGCAACAAATTAAGGTACAAATATACGGAATAAGTACTGACAAACTTAAAAAATCAGCCCCACCCATAGCCCATGATTGTATTTGGTGTGAAAAAACCTTCCTCCAAGTGAAGGTAGGAGACCAATAGACAACTTCCACAATGCAATAATTGGTTATAGTGTTTTTTTTATATGGATGTCGCTTACAATTATTAAGACAACAATCTTAGATCCTACAATAACACTCAAAACGTGTTCTTCACCGAACACTACAAGTAGAGAATTATCACCGAACCTGTCATTAAAAATCGGGATACAATTGTTTGACTTTCTAAAGTCAAATTTTTTTCTCTACTGTTCAGACACAACGCTTTTGTCACTTATATAAGTCAACCTAACCACGTTTAATCTTTCGATGTCTCGTTATGTTACTTCGTAGACTTCTGCTGCCTTTTCTTCTTACTTTTTCTCAAACTCGCTTGTTTTTTTATTGGAATCAAGTATTTAGAGTCACTTATAACTTCTTAAAGAAGCTTGTCCAATATGCCATTTAACCTAACGGGCTTTGTCATCCATTTGGGCTATGCATTCAGATGGGTTACAACATTATATTAGGCCACCCTTTCATATACAAGGCAAATCCTACTAACTCCCCTTCCACCATACCCTTATGCTTCTGAATGTTTCATGCTTCTGCTTACCTTTGAGGTTGGTATGAATTTTGTAAATGCACACCAAATTTGCGTCCAACACATATGTTACCCTCATATCATTTCAGGGGCGGGCCACGGCACCCCTCAACATTTTTGGAATTTTTTTTTTAGATTTTAGATAATGGATAAACATATTTAAAAGATTAAAAGATTTACAAAAATGTCACTATATTGTATCATTAATTTACTAAGATTTTATTTTATTGTGTTTTTTACTCCTTGTGCCACCGACTGCGATAGTCTTTATCTTTGTCATTTTCTTGCTTTATCATCATTCTTCCAAATTCTAAATCTCTAAATTACAACAAAAAAAAAAAAACGAGAATATATTAAGGCTAGTACAAATAGGGTAACCAATATGGAGAAACGCACAGTCAGAACAAACATGTGTTTTGATCACTCGTAACCTATGTCAATAACTCTTTAACACAGCAAGGAAGACAGGATGAAGTCTCCTCTGTAGCTGAGATTTTTGATTTTGTTTGTATATAGTCAAATCTTAGTTTGTAAATATTAACTCTGTCTATTTTTATTTTGATGAAATGCAATTTTCACTTAACCCAAAAAAAAAAGGCTTAAGGTTAGTTCCCTTTTTTAAAAAAATTTAAACTCTTATAATTTGTAACTTATACATGACTAATATACTCGTATGATTTATAATCACAACAGTAATATATCTATACACTAAAGAGTTAAGTTTTGTGGGTCCAAAATTAGTAATTTATTGTTGACTAACATTGACAAGTTAAATGAATCAATATGCATAGTTACAACATATTGAATCTATTTTATATTTAAAATATTCAATAGTGATGTTAATTATAATGTGTTTTTGATTATTTATGTTTTATGTGAACTTGAACCTTCTGAATTTTTTTATGTTAGCCATCAAATCTTTTTTAATGTTTTTTTCCCTCTCGATTAGACTTTCTAAGTCCGTCCTTGCATCATTTGTTCTAAAATGAAAACTTAAATTCTTGCTAAGATGGATGGCACTTTCACTATTTGAAATCAAACGTACCTCTCTTGTTTCATATTGATATCGTTATATAAATCCTTTCAACCAGATTAACTTTTTGCGAGCTTCCGGAGCTGCAATGTGCTCTGCCTTAGCAGCCAAAGGTGCTCCAAATTTTTGCAAATGTGGTCAGGTGCCGAGAAGCGGACTTTCCTGAACCTATATATGTGCCGTATTTGCATTTGTGAGGTCTCGTAGTACATGCTTCATGTCCAAAACAAATGTACAACTTGGATGTACCTCCAACATACTTGGATAATCCACTTTACTACAGCCCAATGTTTTTTACCATGATCCGCAAGAATTCTGCTCACAATCCCAATGGCATGTGCAATGGCTAGCCTTGGACACACCATGGCACACATTGAACTTCCCACTGCTAAAACATATGAGATTTTGTCTATTTTTGCTTTACCTTTCACAAGGAGTTTGCTAGAAGCTTAAATTGAAATGACTGGCACGAGGTGTGCCAATTGGATTGGCCTTGTTTTTTTTTTTTTGGTAGAAAATGAGAATTGCATAGATAATCAAAAGGTTACAAGGTTTTCGGAGATAAGTCATTCCGGCTTTTACAGATAGTAACCAAAGTACTGCATACGAATATATACAAGTTCCCCAGCAAAAGCAGTAGTAAATACACAGAAATTAACAGGAAGGACTAAGATCCCCTCGTAATAAACCATAATTTGCTCAATCCTGGTATACGGTAATGCGGGCATGACGTGCAAAAGATGCGAGTGATATGGCCTCCTTCAACTGTAGGGCTAGAGCACTGTCAATACTACAAAAGTGCATATCATTCATAATGTAACATAGGTCATATAATACAGGTGCCACTAGGTCGGCAACGTCTTCATTGTTTGTCATCTGAGAAAGAAGAAATTTTGAGTCAGTACATATTTTGAGGTGAGTAATCTTTTTTGTGTGAGCCCATGTTGCAATAGATAATATGCCTTTAGCTTGAGCAGCCATCCAATTAGAAGCTAGAATAGTGATTGCCGCTGAACCACATTGAATGCCATATTGGTTTAAGCAAGAGATCCTTATACCTGCTCTGAGTAGGTTTTTATCAAAACAAATGGCTAGAAATATTGTTATAGGTTCTTTGTTATTACAAGTGCACATCCGGTTTGCTATGTAAGGTAGATCATAACACTGCCAATCCACTCGGTAGGTTACTTCTAGCCACAAAAACCGTTCGAAGTAACCTACAGAGTGGATTGGCCTTGTTAACATAGAACTTTTCAAACACATTCTCAATGCATGCTTCTTGTGATAACCTTAACTTCTTGGCCTTTTTGTCACGTGTAATTCTCACGCCAAGGACTTGCCTTGCTGACCGCAAGTTCTGCACGACAAATGACGTGTTTAACTCTTTTCTTCAACCTATCAATCTTCTTAACATCATGGCCAACAGTCATCATATCGTCAACATACAATAAGAGAATAACAAAGTCACCACTAGAAAAACCTTTGACAAATTTACAATGCTCTTAAGTTGTCTTCTTGAACTTGTGCTCCCCCATAAATGATTCAAACTTCTTGTACTACTGTTTTGGTGCTTGCTTTGACCCATATAGACTTTTGTGTAATCTAAAAGTATTTTTACTTTCCCTTTAACTTGGAAACCCTCTGGTTCTTCAATATAGATCTCTTCCCGGCTGATCTAGGGGCCATGCTCGGTAAGCATTATGCTGGGATAGGTTACTCGGACTTGAGCTCTTGGGAGCTTAAGCCATAAAATATGCCCAAGTAGTTTGTCTAAGAGCCATGTCTTGGAGACGTTGTGCTCTAATGGGCTACTTGGACTAGAGTTCTTGGGAGCTTAGGCCACATAATTTTGTCTGAGTAAGTTGTTCAAACTTTAGCTCTTTAGAGCTAAGTCGTAGAATTTTGCCCAAACTGGCTGTCCAAAAGCTTCCTTGAACAGAGGCTTGCTCTGACAAGTTGTTCAAACTAGAACTCTTGAGAGCTAAATCTTAGAATTTTGCCTAAACTGGCTGTCCGAGAGCTCTGCTTGGATAGAGGCTTACTCGACCAAGTTGTTCAGACTTGTTATTAGGTAAATGAAATGTTGGATCTTGAGATCCCTAGAGAGAATGCCCCATTGTATCCTCTATATTAAGAATATGCAAATCTTTGTGCACGCAATTTTTGCATGTGCTTGTACATGTTAAATTACTCGAACTCTTATCACCAGCTGAGAGTTATATCTCATCTAGCATATTGTTAGGAAGTTTTGGATAAGATGAAAGGATGATGGGCTGATGAAGTCCCATATAATGTTTCTCTTGTCGAGGTTTGGAACAAGGCCTAGCCTTCTTAGAGCTTGGGCTCGTGAGATCAACTCTTGAGGGAAAATGGAACATAGAGTTCGTGTAAATGTCCTTGAGGAAAAAATGGAATATATAGTTCATATAATGTCCCTTGGAGATTAACTTGAAGTGATGGAAAATTGCATATCATTGAACTTAGTCGAGATATTGCGCATGACACTGAAAAAGATTTATATATTTGAGGTTTGAATAGAAATCTGTTGTTGTTTTTCCTTTGACTCAATCTAAACAATTTTCTATGTGGAAGTTTATTGATGCTTGGTTCATAGTTTTGGAAGGACAAAGTTCATAGATAGCTTATTGGAGTAATCAAGAAGGTGATCCAACCTCATTGCTACCATATATACTGCTTTCATGAGAAAACTTCTCTAGCCCACCAATAACTCAACAGGTTATAGCTTCCTAGCTTGAGAAGCCGGATCAAATATTCTTGAGTTCTTATCCAAGTGGACTTTTCTTGACTGATCATTAGGGATTGGCCTTATCTCAGATCTGTAAAATTTGAGAGGCATGATTGCTCCACAGCGACAAATTCTTCATGTTGACGGGTGGCTCCTTATGTCGCCATTCATCTTAACTTTGACGCTTGAAGGCATTACCATTTTTTAGGTTGTCATCACCTTTTAGTCTTTGGCCCGGGCAGAATATGTTTCAAGATATTATTTTGCTTGAGTAAACTTGATGGCTTACTCCAAGAGTGCCCTCATTTTCCAGGAGGACTTTTGTTCATCAAAAAAGGAAATTGCATCATTGAATGGTAACCATGCATGAAGGCTGCATATTTAACCGATTCGTTCAAACTATCTACCTCAAGCGCTGTCGTATTAACGATGGGACGCAGACTCATTCTTTTGTTGCATAATGCTGAGCAGACTGGTAGAGTTTTCCCGTTGAGATTGGCTACTCATAAAGTGCTTCATGAAGAGTTCTGATAAGGGAATAAATAAACTGGGGAAAGAGACTTAAACTACACACATGCGGCCTTTCTGAGCATCATTGGGAAGGCCCAACACATGACGCGTCCAACAACTGTAACAACATCGTGTTGGTCTTGAATTAGAAAGCATGCTCTCCCAGGTTGCCGTTTCCGTCATATAGCTTGCACTAAGGCATTTTGAAGTTTGGTGGTAATTTGGATTGGCAGGTGATACCCTGTTGTGATGAATAACCTTGGAGGGCTCGTCCTTGAAGAAGACAAGAATGGGTGATGAAAGACAAGAAATATCTTCTCTAGAAGACTCTTTACGATAGTAAGAGCCGCTTCGAGTTATATGTCAATTTTCTTCCTCATCTACAGATAAGTTGGATTTCTGTTATAGCTTGACTGTGACGATAGATGAGAGAGTCATCAGATGGATCGCGATGAGAACGGTTGGTTGAGCAGAGATTACAGTGACGTGTTTTCTTAAGGTTCGTTAAAGGTTATTGACTACGTCCTTCATTTGATGGATTTCCATGGTCAGATCGGCATGCAAAGTCTCTGAACAAGTTACGGTTGCAGCAACGACGCAAGTCATCTTTCTGCATAGTAGGAGCTGGCGAACGATTCTAATGAGGCCGTCCTCCTCCCAAGTTACGAGTGCTAAATGTCACATTGATGTGACGGTCGTCCGTAGTATTCGATTTGTTTGGCGAGTAGGCATCGTGCGCGGATCGTCAAAACGATTGGTTTGACGGGTATGGCTTGATTGTTGGTGGAAAAAGTTGGTTCACCAGATTTAAGACTCGTTAGAAAACGTGTTGCCGCGTTAATCTATTGCTGTTGGAAAATTGATCCAAAACTCAAAGCTAGAAATAATGACCTACAAAACAATATAAGATTGACAGCCGAGTGGGGTTCCTATTGAGTTCCTCTCTGATGCTTACGTGGGAGCAAAACTAGAGGATAAAAGGCTGGAAAAAAAAAAGACGAATCATGGTGTTTGTGTGTGAATAGTCGTTTGTATAACTGGGAGACCCTTTTTATATAAGTATATGTCTCAAAACCTTAATAGAATTTAAAGTGAAAAGTGGGTTTCAGCATTATCCTTAGGGATCAAGTAAGAGTTCTTTTGAAACCCTAATTCATGAATAAGGTAATTACCATTCTCGGAGTTGACCAAGCTTGACTAGAAATGCTAAAAGTGTCATCCGATGGATTGAAAGTTTGTTTTTAGCTATATCGGGGGTCTGATTGCCTATTCATCATTTTTATCATCAATGTTAGCTAAACATATCTAAAATGATGCAAAGTATATTTAACCAAATCACATATAGCCATGTGTAAAAAAAATAACCGCATTGGTGCTAAGTGTAATTAACTCTTCTTTAAAGCATGAATAATCATAATTGACCACCTTCGTTTATCTTGGGTTTCTAGGTTAAGCCCTTTGGGGGTTTCTGGGTTGACCCCTTGGGGTGTCAATTGTGACCATTGACCTCTCTCATTTATAAAAAATTGGACCGGAAGAATTCAGTTCCATATTCTTAGTATACCTTTGATATTTTTTATTTACCTACAATACCCCGAATACCATTTCTTTTCTAATAACCCAACCGGCCGCTGCCACTATCAGTGATACATCAGCACTCTTCGGCCGCCACTACCAACCACCCATGGTAAGGATATATAATCACTACCGACAACCCATCTACCTTAAACCTAATGGTATTCATTCACTATCCATCGCCCGAGTTCACGACCGTCCATCCCCATCTAATTTAGGTGCCGTGACTTTCTAGATCTGAGAAGAATCGCAAGTGAATAATATTGAAGAACCATTACATCCATCTGAAACTTAAGATTTTGACGAAATCAGAATAGGAAAAAATGAAAAAAATCAATATTTGATTCTCTTAATGCAATAGTGACGACAGTGGGTCTTGTTGAGCTTGTGATGGTTTATTTTCTGGCGGCAATTGGAGCCTTGTTGCTACATCGGCTGCATAACAGGAAAGAAGATGATGATTCCCTCATTTTCGTTATCCTTAATTAAAAAAGTAGCATGTGGGGGTATTTGCTTCCTTCAGTAGTTCAATTTACCAATTGATTTGTTAAGTTCGAAACATTGTCCGCGTACGTTTAGGTTTTGAGGGAGTTAATTGTGCCAATTAATACTCGAAAGAGGTCGGTCCAAGATAATTGAGAGGCTCAAATGTGATTACTCCTAAATTACGCAGAAGATTATTTCACTAGAACATGAGCATCAATCTCAAGCTTTTTAAATTTCAAAGTCAAAATGACAAAAAATAACATGTGCACGAGAGTGACGAGACCAGACCCATGGTCAGGTCATCACATGGTTAGAGCTCGTTGGCATTAACGAAAAGACGAAAGCACCCCCAAGAGTATAAAAACCGACCACACGGTGCCGGTGGTTGGCTCGAGTTACTGCAGGAGCCGGGAAGCGAAATGGAGAGCAACAAATGGATAGCGACGGTGGCGAGCATCTGGATCCAGTGCAGCTGCGGCGCGTCGTACGCCTTCGGCATCTACTCCTCCGCCCTCAAGTCGAGCCAGGGCTACGACCAGTCGACGCTCGACACCGTCTCCGTCTTCAAGGACATCGGCGCCAACGCCGGCGTCCTCTCCGGCCTCCTCTACTCCGCCGTCACGGCCAGGCCCGGCCGCTGCGGGCCGTGGCTGGTGCACCTGGCCGGGGCGGCTCAGAGCTTCGCCGGCTACCTGCTCATTTGGCTCGCGGTGGTCGGTGTCATCCACCGGCCGCCGGTGCCGGTGATGTGCGCCTTCATGCTCGTGGCCGCGCACGCGCAGACTTTCTTCAACACGGCTAATGTTGTCACCGCCGTTCATAACTTCCCGGATTACGGGGGCACCATTGTCGGCATCATGAAGGTACGTAAATCTGGAGAACCTTTTTTCTGACTTCAAACGAAAAATTAATTCAAATTACGTTGTTTTGATTCTTTCTATGCCATAACAATGCAAAAATCACCGATTCAGATTCCCAACAAACATTAGATTGAGTGTTAGAACTGTTCTGCTGAAGGGCTTTGGCTGATGGAATCTACTTTGACGTTTGACTCATAATACTTTGTTAGTATATATATACAGTTTTTCCTCCAGAACTACTGGACTGAATTATTGGGTTTAGATAAGGCTCCTATTTCTGTTGACATATTCTTGCTAGTTGACCTGCGATATAAAAATTAGTATATCTTGTCGAATCCAACTGTTGATCCTTGGATTATCAGTAAAATTCACTGCCAGTTTACATTACCCCTTTCTGGGTTTTAGGCTTTTGTGACAATGCTGAATGATTGACTCATCCCACCAAACAAAAAAACAGAGTATTGATTGAATCTTCAAATGCTCTCATTCACTGAAACCTGACGTTGGTCCAAAAGTTGCTTTTAAGAATAGGTTTTAGTAACAAAGAGCAGAAAGCTAATGCAAGAGTGATAAATATGATGTCCTGCAGTTGATAGAATCATAGGAGATGATAATATTTTCTTGACTCTCCCTCCATCTTGTTAGATTTCACCGGCCGGTTACACTATGTCATAATTATCACCGTTATACTTAAAAAAAATTCTTTCGCGGGTTTGGGATTTTTCTTAATTGTTGGCACGTTTTCGGGGTTGTGCAATAAAAATAGTGCTGGTGTTTACTTGATATTATACATTTTTAAAAGTTTGGATGATAGAGTCGTGTAAAGGGAGACATTCGTGACCAATTCAACAATTATGATGTGCCACAATCAAGTCTAGATAGTTGATGCCCCATTTTGGAGGAGTCCAGGTGACGGGGTACGATTTGAGACTAGATACATCACACATCAATGATTTGATTCCCCATTTTGGAGGAGTCCTTTCTAATCTTGTACACTGTACTTATCACAAAAAAACAAATCTTTTACTCTAAACATCCACTGTACCACTCAGAATGAGTTGTAGCGCAGAAACCTTCAGCTTAGTAAGGAAAATTCCTGTGGGCCAGTGCCCAGGTCTAAAGTGGCTTACTTGATAGTTGGAGTAGTCTATCTGAACATCTGATGAAGTCTTTGGATCCTATATCAATTACACAGAGGGTTTTGCGGCATTCTCTTTTGCCAAATCCTTGGTTATAAAAATATACCACAGAAAATAACAAAAAAAATATCTGCTGCAAGTGCTAATCCTGTATTCAATGCTGGCTATTCTTTGCTTAAAGTTCTTGTTTGTAGAGTTCAACATAATATGCATTGCTTTTGGCAACAAGTTCTACACCCTATTCATGTTTTAGTAAATATATCTTGTATGGTTTTCAATTTTATGTCTGATCTAGGGGAAGTTTTAAGATGTTGTGTGTATTACCAACCCATCTTGATCGTACCTTTTGACCACTCGTTGGGCCTATTCTTCGCGACACGTGAACATTTTCAACGAACAAAGTTCAACGATCTAAACCGGCCAACCTGAAGCACACGCTCAAGTCGCGTGCACTTCACCTTTTTCCCATAATTTTTCCTAAGTATGGGATTAGGCGTGCCTCCTCCCGTGGCGTAAGGAGTCGGCGGCACGCCTCCCCCCCTCCCCCCGGCCTCCCCCCAAGGGGTCGACCTTAGGCCTTCCCCCTAAAGGTTGGCATTTGGCCTCCCATGGGTTTGGCCCTAGGTCTTCCCCTTGGGGAGATTGGCTTGGTTTTTCTCTTGGGGGTTCTTGCTCTCAGGGAGGGGCTCACCATCGTCAGCCTCTCCTCCACCTTGCCTCGTGACGCCTGACCGTGTCCAAGCGTCGTCCTGGGTACATGTCCCTAGCATAAAGCACGTCGCTATGCCCGAGCGCCGCCTCCCATCGTACGTGCCCTCGGCACTCCTTCCTTTGGCCACGCCCAACCATCGCCGTCATGTCACGTGCCCTGCATGACACTCATTCAGTGTGTCCTTGCGCCATCTACATTGAGCGTGCTTCCGGTACCGCAAACATCCTGCCACGCCTTCGCCTCACGCTACTCATACAATTGTGCCCTCGGCACCCTATCACACTATCACGGCCCCGACATTGGTCCATCTATTCACCACGATATGCGCTTCGCCTTGGACGTGGAACATGCTTCAACCCACTCTCGGGTGTGTGCAGCATCCCCAGGGATTACGCCGGTAGTGCTCTAGCATGAAGACCCTTTGCAGCAATATATGTCTATTCTCTGAGATATTATCTCCGCCTGGGGCGACTTGTATGATACTAGGCACACTTGAGATGTGACCCCGTCGCACTCACGTTATCGGTAATCATCAACGCTCCCAGGATGATCACCCCCGGGTCACTCCGAGATAGAAGCAAGTCTCCGAAAGGCATCGCCTAGTCCGCCTAACAGTCGGGCGTAGGGACCCTCCTGAACTACTGTTAGGTTCTCTACATCTCTTAACATCCCCCGCGGGACTCTGTAAGGGCTTTGGACCGGTAGTTAGATCAAAGGCGTTCTCTGGCCATGCCGGCACTGTGTGGTCGGTCTTCTCAGACAGATAGAGCGAAGCTGTGCCCCCCTGGCGATGTGTCACTTTCAGGGGTGCCATGTGTCGCCTGATGACACAGGCATAGCTTTGCTTATAAATAGGGAACTTTGGATTTCATTTAAGAAAGAGAATTCGTTTGCAAAACTCACTTTCTCGCTCTATAATTTCAGATCTAGAGATTCTATAGAGAGAAAGTTCTTGTACTTAAACTCTTACTCATTACCCTAACTTGGACCTTGACATTTGGACTTGACTCTTGGACCGTAGGTTGGACTATCGATTGTCGGACCCTCGCCTTCACAGTGCTGTCACTCCTCAAGCTCTGTTTGGGAAGCCTTGGTCTCTACTCTTACTCTGTCGCACTACTGAACACTTGGCAGCTAATCGGACTATATCCTTTGTTGCACCTCCATGTGATCTATGAACCCACTTCCTTGGCATCGTTGTGTTTTTGTTAAAAGTTATAGCTCTTCTCCGACTTCTTGACTGTGAGGGTGGAAACTACAGAGGAAAAGAATAAAGCTATATGCATTTAAGGATACTCTCTTGCCTGCTTCTCCAAAAAATTTGCTATAGCACTTTTAGAACTTATATGAAACAATGACTTTCTTTGTTATTTATTTCATCTTTTTGCATTACCATTTCCTAAATTCACCTAGCTTAAATTCATTAGTCTACAGATGGTACTTTACGTAGTTCACTATTGGGTTTAGTCTTAGTTACAATATGAACTGATTTGATGCTATGACAAATTCATTTAGAATAAAAGTACGCATTCACGAGGATTTGACAATGCTTTCCGTATGTACATTAATCAAACAGAGTAAACGAAATTATAACTAGTAACTTGATTTTTGAAAGCTTGTAGAATTGGAAAATAAGAAGCTGAGTGAAAAACTGGTGGGCAACTAAATCTAGGCAAAACATTGCTAATCAAATAAAAGCTTCTTGTTACTCATGGAACTAGAAGTTGTTGCTTGTATAAAACAGGCATGTATACTCCTTAATCTTCCCAATTTGATGCTAATGATGCCATTTGCTTGCAATGAGTCGTTTCCTTCTTGAGTTTCATGTGTCCAAAGGGTTTCCATTCAAGATGCTGAAATCTTCTTGCAACTGAATGATAATAAGGTTATAAGTTGATTTTTGGTATTTTTGTTTCCTACTTTTCTTGGCCAGGGCTTTCTTGGTCTAAGTGGAGCAGTTCTAATACAAGTGTATCAGACATTATTCAAGGGTAGTCCAAGCACCTTTCTGCTGATGCTCGCATTTTTGCCGATGCTACTCACTCTTTTGCTCATGTGTTTGGTAAGGATACATCCAACAATTACCGTAGATGAGAAGAAACATTTGAATGGTTTCTCGGTGATTGCTCTGGCTGCTGCAGCTTATCTCATGATCTTAATAATCTTGGAGAACATTGTAACTTTTCCATTGTGGGCACGTCTTTTTACATTTGCAGTTCTTCTCCTTCTACTTTCTTCACCTCTTAAAATTGCAATTTCAGCTCAAAGAGAGGATTCACAAAGATTATCCGCAACAACCTCTGTAGTAAGAACCCCATTAATTGATCACAGTGAGCCTGCTGAGCTCACTGTAAAAGAGGAGCTGACAGCGAGTAACTTGCCACATATAGGAGAAGACATGAATATCTTGCAAGCCACACGTACCCTTAACTTCTGGTTGTTGTTTATAGCTATAATGTGTGGCATGGGATCTGGACTGGCCACGATAAATAACATTAGCCAAATTGGAGAATCTCTCAAATACACGACGGTGGAAATAAACACTTTGGTCTCTTTATGGAGTATATGGAATTTTCTTGGTCGTTTCGGAGGAGGATACATATCAGATATCTTCCTGCACACAAGAGGCTGGGCAAGGCCAGTGTTCATGACTCTAATGCTAGCAACCATGACTGCCGGCCATGTGATCATCGCTTCTGGCTTTCCAGGGAATTTGTACGCAGGCTCAGTGATAGTCGGTGTATGTTATGGCTCCCTGTGGTCATTGATGCCAACAATTTCTTCTGAAATTTTTGGAGTTCGGCACATGGGTACTATCTTCAACACCATTGCTATAGCTAGTCCGATAGGATCTTATGTGCTCTCCGTAAGAGTGATTGGCTATATATACGATAAGGAAGCATCAGGAGAAGGGAATTCATGCACCGGAACTCACTGCTTCATGCTGTCGTTCTTCATCTTTGCATCTGTTACTCTTTTTGGTTTCCTGATTTCCTTGATACTGGTTTTCCGGACACGGAGGTTCTATGAACTCGTTCTGCTCAGACGTTTACATCATTTGGCAACACGATGACATGGAAATATGGTGCTCCAGACGTGAGGTGAGGCCAAGCATACCTGTTACCTGCAATTACAGCGACAAGGGTGCCAAATTTGTTTATTGCTCTTCTTTACTTTTAAATTCTTCTGTTTTTGTTTTTGCCTTTGGCGTGGGGGTGGATTTTTATTCTGGTGCTTGGGTGCATGGGCATTCTTTAAGAAAAAGAGGTGAGATAAGTTAAGGAGCCAAATTTAAGTGCTGAAAATTTAAGTACCGAAAAGTTCAAGCAACTGAACTATCACTACTGAAAATTAAGTTAACATGTTTGGTAGATCAAAACATGTCTGAAAATTGTTCCACTTTACCATAATAAAATATTTATATACATATTTTATAACTTTTTATTGTCAAAGTCGTGTTGGTTGTATTGATGGTGGTGGTGGTGGTAGTGGCGGAAAGGTGATGATGATGGTGATGGTAATGGTGATAGTAGTGGTGAGTGAAAATATGGTGTTGGTAATTATGGTGGTGGCAACAGGCGGAGGCATGACAATTGTGATGGTGGCTCTAGTGTTGTGGATATGAAGATGGTTTTGACATACATGCAGGAGGTCGTGGTGGCAATGTTGTATTGGAGATGGCCACATCCTCTTAGTGGTGATGGTGTTTGTGATGACCGTGGTGGTGGTAGTTACGGTAGCTAGGCCATAGTAATTGCGGTGGGTGGTGGTAGCAAATGGAAGATAGTGTTTTTGGTGGTGGCTCAAGTGCGGTGGAAGTGGTGTTGCTCTTTAATTGTGGCGACGTCATGGAGGTGATATTTTTTTACATCAAGTTTTGTTCAATAGTTCTAACCATTTATCTCACTTAAAATTAAGCGATAAGTATTAAGTAACTCCATCTTTACTTAAAATTTTGGTCTATTTTTAGCGGAAGCTAATTTTTTTAATGCTAAAAAGTTAAGGGTTATCAAATGCACTTAATTGAAAATCATTGAAGATTATAAGTTCTAGGGCTAATTACACTCATGTCCCTGAGGTTATGATGAAATTACACGCGTGTCCATAAGTTTGGAAAATAGACACTTATATCCTTTGACTTAACGGAATACAAGAATACCTAACGGTTTTAGCGAAATGACCGTATTGCACATGACTTAAAATGTAATTTCTTAACATGCCACTCTTTACTTTTAAAAGGTAAATTTCTCTCTTATATTTCTTTCTCCTCTCTTTCTTCCCACAGCAGTCAGCCAGTCATGTACACCCTTGACCCTGCTTACCCTAACCATGACCAACTATCATGCACCATTGCTGTGACCCACCCCAACACCACTGTCGTGCCCCTTACACCGGAGCAAGCTATACACAACGCCACCGCCGATCAATACACTGTACTAACCCACAACAGAAACAAGATTTATGTTAAATAATTACCAAAAAAAAAAAAAGAGAAACATATCTGATGGTGGTGGAAGGTCGTGGGTATGGTGGTGGGTTGTGGAGATGATGGAGGGTCATAGATTCAATTATGGTGGTTGATCGGTCATCGGTGGTGTACGAAGGTGAGATAGGTGAGATAGTGATTTTCAGCTTTCAATTTTTAGAAAAATGAAACACAACCTCCTTTTGTTTTCATTTTTCCTAATAAGAGACATATTTTATAGGAGTTTCTCTTTTTGAGTTTTCTTTTGTTATTTTCTTTTTTTTATCTTTCTTTCTTCGACCCTTTCATATCAGTTTTCTTCTCCAATTAAACGCCTCCGACCACCACCACCATCAAACTCACAACACCACCACAATTAATTCCCCCTCCCCCAATTACCACCATGACGTCATGGCCTATGCCGGAGTTGTCGCAGATATGTTGGTAGTGGAACGGTGGTGGGGTGGCGGCAATAGTATATAGGGGATTGACAGAGTTGGCGCAGATCTGTTATTGACGAACGATGGTGGGTGGCGACAACGACATGCATGGAAATTGACGGAGTTGGCGCAAATACGTGGGTGGCAGACAATGGTAAGTTGGCGGCATTGACAAGTTTAGATCAGGTGGGGTGGCGTTGACAACGACGAGTTTAGACATGGCGGTGATGGTTGGTTATCTGGTGGTGGTGGTGGTGGCGGTGGTAGGCTGAAGAGTAAATGATGGTATGGTGGAAATGATGAAATGAGGGATGAGTTGGATTACAGGGTTTTAAGTTGTTTTTAATGAAGTGCGAATGTTATATCTGAAAACAAAAATCAAAACTGAAAAGCCAAGATTCCAAATTGGAGTGAGTTGATACAAGCTTGAATTGTTAACTAGTTTTGAAAAATTAAGGGAAAAAATTAATTGCCTGCCAAACATCAATTTTTTTTTTTCAATTTTTAAAAACCGAACAAAAATCCTGTCAAATGCCACCTAGTCTACTTTCTAGGACCTCCTTGACAACGAAGCAAAAGGTTTTGAGCCCATTTGATCTAATCTACATGACAAGAGAGTAATACTAGGCTATTACTTACTTGATGGATTCAAAGCATTTAACTTGAGAGTAACACCGCAAACATACCATGTGATCTTGATAAACATAATTTTAGTAGATATAAAAATATTTTTTTAATTAGTTTATTCAAATGACCTGAGATCACAATGAATCCGCTTATAAGAGACAAATATAGTGTAGTCACAAGAGTTGTTTCTCTTTTTTTTTTCCTTTTTTCTTTAGTAAACATAAGTATGACAACAATCCTCCCCTTGCTACCCTATCATCCATCGCCACTTGCTCACCGATCCAGTAATGAAGGACATCACCAAAACTAGCGTGTATACAACTTTAATTTTTATGCCTCCCGTTATCGTACTTGTAAGTTGCAGAAAATATTTTTCCTGCATTTTACACTGAGAGGTATAAGAGGAAAGTGAAAGTTTAAACCAAAGTTTTAAACTTTCACCGCATCATCTTGAAATTTGTATTTACATTATCAACTTTTTGCTAATTATCTTTCTTAAGGAATTAACATTGCTTTTCAGAAGTCAAAAGAGCTTTCTTCTTGGTTGCGCTTGATGCAAACACACAATTAATTTGTAGGCAATTGCTACAATTGATTCAAAAGTGTGGGTTCTTTTTTTCCTCTTGATGACGACTTCTTCAAAGTGTTTGAAAGATTGAAAATTATAAAAATGAAAATGTAAATTGTAGAAAGTGCACTCAAAAGAAAATTAAAAGTATCTAACTTCTAATCTATGAAGGCTTAGTCTTCCAAAGAAAGAAGACTTCTTTTGAAAAGAGAAAGAAAAAAGAAAGGATTTGATTGATGATGATTAATTATCCTTACTATGAGTCTTATATCTAATATTTATGATTAATTATCCTTACAACGAGTCTTGCATCTAATCAATACTACTTATAATGAGAACAATACTTTTGGTTTAATACCATTTTGGTGTGATACTGAAACTCACTCTGACGCCGACAAGTGTCTATTTTGAAGACAAAAAAGTAAAATATGCCATTGCCCACTCTCCACATCTTCAGTTCCTCAAAAACTCTCACACTCCCTGCACTTAAGTAATTGCATTTCTTCCTTATCAAATTATTTTCCTCCTTTCCTCCATCTCCATTGTAGATTGAAAATCTGCAACTGAGGAGCTCTAATTTGTTTTCTCAAGACTCCAGCGGTAATGCTCAATTTGGCTTTATGACATGTGCATTTTTTTTTCATTTCATGAATCTCTTCTTTTTTGGGTCTCCATTTCGCCATTTCCCCTCCTACTTCTCAATCTGCAGAAACACAAGAAGTTGCATCTCCCAACTGCCAACTTCCATCCCCTCCAACTTCTCAAGCAGAGTAACATGTATTTTTTTGTTTCAATCTATGTAAGCCTCAATCTATGTACTTTACAGGTGTGGTTTGCAATTTCGACATCGGTCGACATTGGTGGTGGGGGATTGGTTGCCGGGTATGATGGGTTGTGACGACGGACGGTGGGTGGCTATTGGCGGCAGTGTGGTGGCCCAATTTCAAGATCGACCGCCGTTGGTGGTCTGGGATTGGTTGCCGGGTATGGTGGGTTACGGCGACGGGCAGTGGGTGACTGTTGGCGGCAGTGTGGTGGCCCAATTTTTAAGATCGATCGGCATTGGTGGTCTGGAGGTGGCAGGCAGTGGGTGACTGTTGGTGGCAGTGCGGTGGTCGTTGGTTGTTCATGGGTTAAAGATCGGTCGGCATTGGTGGCCGGCGGTGGGTCGAAGATCGATCGCTAATGGTGGCGGTGGGTCGAAGATCGGTCGCTAATAGTGTTGACCAATTATTCGAAGGCACCATCTGTGTTATCTTTCATGATCGGTTGGCGTTGGTGGTGTGAAATTGGTGGCCGAGTATGGTGGGTTACGGCGACGGGCGGTTGGTGGCTGTTAGAAGTCTTTGGTGGTCGGTTATGGATGATGATAAATGGCCGGCGCTGGCAGAGGCGGAACTACGTTGTGGCAAAGGGGGCTGAAGCACCCCTTGGCTTCTGAAAAAAAAATTGGTTTTCGGGAATCGGACCACCCCGTTCTCGAGACGCTGTTCCCCGATACCCCGTTCCCTGAGACCACAACTCGGCTTTCGTTCTCTCTCTCTCTCTCTCTCTCACTCACCGGTGGACGTAATGGCTGGCGCTAGATTTGGCATATTGCCGGCGACGCCACGCGACTGAACGCTCTGAACCCACCTTGTAGATCTCTGACCGGCGACCAGATCTTGAAGAAACAGCACTCCGCCGACCACCAGATCTCCAAGTCTCCGTCCGGCGTCCAACCCCGCGACCAGTCACCAGATCTGCTTGACGGAGTGCCACTGCTTGACGTCGTCCGACCACGCGACCAGATCTGCTTGACGGAGTGCCTCACCCAGTCACCCTGCAGGCGACCGCGAGCTGTTGCACCGACGATTGCTGGGATTTGCTGTTGGGAATTTGTCTGTTGTCTGTTGCTTCATCCCAATTCGTGGTGGAGCTGCATCCAGCCGTGGTAAATTTGTTTGTTGTCTGTTGTCTGTTGAGTGTTGTCTACTTGAGACTTGAGTGCTTGACGGAGTGGCCCACTGCTTTGGTAAATTATAGTTAATTTATTGTTATTGTTTATTTTATATTTGTATGTCGATGCTTATGCTACAGATTTGGGTTATTTTGCATGTATATAGATGTCAATACAAATATATTTGTACATTAAAAGTATCATAAACCTAGAGTTTAATTCTAAAATTTTGAGTATCGAAACATTGGTATAGTTTAATTTCAGTGATTATATAGAGATTTAAAAAAATCTCTATATAATATTATTTTACTATATATATATATATATATATATATATATATATATATATATATATATATATATATATTGGTGCATTCGATAGAATTTTTGCACCCCCTGAAAAAATTTCTTGGTTCCTCCCCTGGGCGCTGGTAATAAGTATTCGGAGTTTGGGCTGGATGGTCGGTGTCCATTGGTTCGCGGTGAGTCATGGTATCTGATCAGTTGTCTTTGTGGCCAGCGGTGGCCGCCGCGGTGTTGTGTCATGGTGTCTAATTGGTTTGCAGTTGATTAAATTTTATTCCGTTCTAATACATGGTTCACTGTAATTAGTGCAAAAATTTATGTACATAGTATAACATTGGTTGTACACTATGCAATGTGCTTTTATCAAGTACTGCATAAAAAATGATTCGATGAATTAAACAATGAAGGGTCAAATACACGTAGGTACCCTGGAACTACCACAAAGTCTCAATTAAGGGTCCCAAAGTTTAATTTTTACACATAAGGGCCTGTAACTCCAAATTTGTAACAAGTGAGGGCATCCGTCCACTTTCTTAACGATCCAAGCTTTTCTGTCAGGGGCATTTTTGGGTTTCCATATTTGGGTTTTATTGTGAGACAGAGAGACTGTGAGAGAGAGTGTGAGTTTGTTTCAGGTGGGTCTTTAGTACACATGAGTTGGATTGGCCAAAGGAGATCGCAAAAAATAGAGGCCAAAGCAGATCGCGAAAAACGGATGGAATTGGCGTAGAATTCAAACCGGCGACAAGCAGTGGGTGGTCTTTGCCGGAGGGTGTTGAGCAGTTGGGTGGTGGTTGCCCGAGGGTCTCGCCGGCGGTGGAACAATAAAGAATCAGATTGCAGGTAAGGTTTTGATGGTCGTGGTCGTGGGTTTGTAGGTAAGGTTTTGGGTGGTCGTGGGTTTGCCGGTAAGGATCTGTGGCGGTTGGTGGTCGTGGGTTTGCCGAGATCTGGATTGATTTAGTTCGCCGGCGGTGGCTGTTGGTGGGTTGGCATGATTGGTGGTGGCCGGCGGCCGGAAGTGTGCCACTGTGGTTGTGGCCGACGGTTGGTCGTGGTAATGGCGTGACAGGGCCACTACTGGCGGGGTCCTCAGACGGTTTTGGTCGACGGTGGATCGTGGTGATGGGGGAGCGGTATTGGTCGTGGGTGGATCGTGGTGATGGGGGAGCGGTGTTGGTCGCCGAACGGTGTTGGTCTGCGGTGGATTGTGGTGATGGGGGAGCGATGGCAGGGACAGTTGCCGGCATGGTAGCCGGATGGTGTTGCCGGTGGTGTTGGTCGTGAGTGGGCAGCTTTTGAAACACCCAAAAATGTCCCTGATGAAAAAACTTGGATCGTTAAGAAAATGGACGGATACCCTTTCTTGTTGCAAATTTGGAGTTACAGGCCCTTATGTGTAAAAATTAAATTTTTGGACCCTTAATTGAGACTTTGTGATAGTTCCAGGGTACCTACGTGTATTTGACCTAACAATGAACTAGTCGTGCACGCATCGTGTGTCGTATTTATAGTACAAACTAAATCTAGAAAATAACTACCACATAGAAAGTAACCACTTAGAAAATAACTGACTACCCTTATCCCTTATTAATAGGAACACATTTAAAATTAGAAGTAACTTCCAATTTGAAACTTGAATCCATCATCATCTCCTTGCAATAATCTGAATATTAAAACCATTTATGGCAATTACTTGAGGACAAACAATTAACTTTTTTTTACTGTATCGATAGTGCTTAAGCCAATGACCTATTGATTGAGAATTTATTTTTCACTTCTCGATAAGAAAATAACTCCTTAATTATTCCATCTTTCCTAAGCTCATTTCCCTTTTAACTAAAAAACAGAGTGAACACTATAATATCGATCTGCCATTATTTACTTTGATGATCATTGCTAGTCTCTATACACTGGTTTCATCTTATCTACACGGCAGTAAAACTTAATTGTGACAGTGGTTACTATAGTTCGTTACTGTCGTGAAGAAGACAAATATTTTTTGAATATAAAGATAATAAATATGATGTAATACAAGACGTTCAGAAAACTCCAAGTGAAATTTAAGGAGAGGAAGAAATATTTCCTTGTCATAGAGGTGTCAAAGGACCAGGCTTGGTCCGGCCCAGCCCGGGCGCTTTGGGCTGGCCCAGCTCGGGCCCTTTGGGGCCTAGTAGGAAAATTGGCCCTGTTAGGCCATGGGCTGTGGGGAAACGGGGCGGACCTGGGCCGGGCCACCTGAAGGATTTCAGGACCCGGTCCTAATCCAAGCCCGTGGCCCAAAATTTATGGTCGGACTTAGGCCAGACCCGGGCCCTTATATATATATATATATATATATATATATATATATATATATATTAAAATTTCTTTATTCATTTTTTGTTTTGCAGTAAAATTAAATTTATGTTAAATTCGTTCACAAGCCCTCCTCATTTATTCCGGGATTGGGATCAGTTACCTATATATATATATATATATATATAAAGGATTAATTTGCCAAAAACAAGTGAGAAAAATATCTATTTTCTTATAAATAGCCACATTCTCATGTGCGTTATTTACTTTAAATACATTTAATTTGTTTGAAAATAATCCACAGAGAAAATGTAATCTATATTTTGATAAATATTTTTTTCTAAAAACTTGAGAACATGAAAGGAAAAGGAAACTACCTAATCATCTGGAAGATCTTCAATGCGCGAACTGTTGCTCTTCCTATCGTCAAGTGATTCATCTTGCTCTCGATATTTTTCATCAAGATAATCCTTCCAACATATACATAACTCGAATGACTAGGGGTTAAGACGACTCCTCCTGTCATCCTACACCCTTTTGCTAGTTGAAAAATACGACTCTGAAGCAACCGTAGAGGCTTGCACCGGTAGTACATCCTAGGCATTTTGGGATAAAGTTTTATAAATTTTTGCATTTTGTTTTTAAAATGTTAACAAATCAAAAGTCATTTGTTCATCCATTGGTAATGAAGAATAATGATCAGTATGTGCATATAAACTAATTTCATTAAAAGAGAAAGAAAAAAAAAAGACGAACCTGTAGAACTAGAAGTAGCTTCTGCACTTGTTTTTTTTGCCACTAAATGTTCAAGGCCTTTAAGAAATGACCCATAATATATTTGACCGCTCGATGATATAGTTCGCCCACCCACGTCAGCGGAATATTGATATAAGTTATAAAGATCTTAAAATGACTTACTAACTTTCTTTATAAGCTTGATTGTATCGGCTACCGGGTAGCACATTTTTCAGAAATTTCTACTGTTGAGACATGCGCACCATGCAACTTCAACCTAGGATCCTATATATCTCCAAGCAAGTGGCGAAAGCAAAAGCCAGAGGTGACTCCTCTCAATATTTATTAAACTTAATGTCCATCTGTTCTATTATACCTTGAAAGGATCCTATATATCTCCACTTCTCTAAAATGTTAGAAATTTTTAGAATTTCTAAATAGCGATAGTGTACGTAGATAGTACGTACGAGATAATAAAACATTAGACGTGTAAAATACTTCCAAAAACTCAACTAGATGTGCAGCCATCTACCATTCGTCGGGAGTTGGCAAGCCTTGTCGGAACATGGTTAGTAGGCAGTGAGCATACACTTGTTTGTATACCATAACATGTAAAAACATTTTATATATGGAGTTTCACCTATGCATGATATCTGTAACTGGTCTCTTATGAGGCAAACTATAGTGACTACACAAAGCTTTAAATTCATGTACTCTCCAATCCGAACAACTAATTTATGTTGTCAGACCTTTCATTTTGTGAAGAATATCTCCTGCAGCAGCTAAACCATCTTGAACAATTAAATTATTCATGTGGTAAACACATGGAACATGAAAAAAGTTACCATCATATATAGGTCTAAGGCTCATCTTAAAGACTTGAACATCAACTATATATATATATATATATATTGATCAAATGTCCTTTTTATTCCATGAAGTTCAAACAATACAACCTTAACTATATATATACAACATTTCTCTCTCTATTTTGTACAAAAATGGTACTCATAATCTTGTTCGTTGATTTAAACGTGTTACATACTCGGCGTTTAATTTCAGCAACGCGAAATGCATCATGCGGATAGGGAAAGAGTTCAAAACCGTGATTTTCTTGTTCATAACCTAATAAAAAACAATCCAATGTGTCATCGCACAAGCATAATTAACCAGAGTAAAAGGAAATCTCCAAACATCAAATGTAAGACTAACTTTACTGTCAAATTTATCAAGATAATCAATCAAGCATCCTTTAGCAACATTATACTGTCTAAGTGCATCGAACCTGATTGTGTTTCTATGAATGTTTTTATACAAAGGTTGCACATAATTTTTTATATATCTAGAATCTTAGCAAAACTAAAAGCTTATTAATCGTGAAAAATAAATTCAGCAAGACCGTATCTTTGGTTTCGCTGATTACAAATAAATAACTTATCGTCAAAGGATAACTGCATTTGGCTAGAATCGATATAGCCTTGATTAGGTGCACATGTCGAGTAATGCCTATTGAGATGTCCATTACCACTGACAAACAAAAATAATTTTCCATAATACTTACATTGAGCTTTTCGGACGCCATCAACTCTAATCTCTTCAAAATGATTCCAACACTTAGCTTTCTCCCCCCCCCCCCCCTCTCTTTTGGACTTCTGGGGGACTAGAGGCAGGATTGCTTGGTCCTTCATCATTATGACCACTCATCAAGATAAAATTTTGGCCTGTAGTGATAGTGTCGCCAACCGAGTTTTCTTCTTGACTAAAATGTTGGTAATCTTGTGAAGGTGTATTTTCAAATTTTGGAATGTTCTAGTTACTGAATAAAATTTTGGGAATATGTACCCATTAGTGGTGGAACTTAAAATTGTGGTGCTACTGGTGCTTATGATTGTGCTGGATGTTTTTGGCTACGTGATTTATATAATCTTGAGAAAGACATATTTGACGTTAAAATTGTTTGACAGGAATGAAAAATAAAACTAGTAAGAGTAATTAAATAGAAAAGAATAAAAGTATTAAAAAATACTTGTAATGTGAAAATTGGAGAGGATTAGTTCTTAGTAACAAATAAAAATGGTAAGAAAGTTTGTAAAATTTAGATAAGAGGGAGTGAGAAGATTGGTGTGAAAAATAAAAAGAAGAGGGGGTGAATTTATAGATTTTTTGAAGTTCACAAAAGATCAAAATAGCCTAAAAACTTGTTGTTTATAGTTATTGGAGAGGGTAAAAATGTAAAAGTGCATGAAAGAGTTGTTGGAACCTTATTGAATGAAATAACCCCCGTTATATAGTTACTAGGAGGTAAAAGTGAAAATTTCAGAAGTGAATTTTTTTATTTTTTTTATTTTCAAGTCGGCTCGTGCTATATTCAGGCCAAATCCCATCCTGACCTAGGCTTTTTAAACTGGGCAAGAAAAATGGGTCGTGCCCATGCTTTTTTGGAGAATATTGTGGCCCAGCCTTGGCCCTGGCCCAGGTCCTTGGCCCTCTGGACCAGGGCCTTTACTGTTCATGTAACGGGACGGCCCGACCCGGCCCATTTGACATCTCTACCTTGTCACAGTTGCTTGCTTCGAGTTTCTTTCAGGATACTGAAATATAAAATAAGATTTCATTCACTTAATGTTGGTTGAGTACAAGCACCTATATATATAGGTAAGGAGGATAATTCAAATATATAGATAACTCAACCTAACAATATTATCTATAAAGATAACTAATCACTTCCTATCTAAAAGTTAAACTTAACAATTCTAGATTGAGCTAATATTATTTAACATTCCCCCTCAAACACATGATATTTTGAATAAAAATTGCATGTGTTTGGTTACAAAAATCAATCCAAAAAATAAGAAACGCATATGTGTAGCAAGAAGTTTCTCATGATTGCACCATAGTGCATGCAACTTCAGCATAAAAGATCTCTCCATTATAATCCATACGCCAATGAAAAGCAAGTCAGTTGTCCATTTGTAGGACTAAAGGCTGTGAGCAAACTCTCAACATGATGTAGAAAACAAGTGCGTACGCACAAAAAAAGTGCGAGCTTAAAGAGACTAGCTTTTTTATAACAACGAGATAATCAATAGATTTTAAAATAGAAAGAGAACAAGAAAAAAAAGGTAGAAAGAGTTTTCCAATTATTTGTAAAGGTAAAAAAAGTCTTTTTTATAACAACGAGATAATCAATAGATTTTTAAAAAAAGGTAAAAAAAAGGTAGAATGATATAGAAAAAGAGAATGAGATAGGAATTATATGCCAAAGAGACAAGTCATAAGTATAAAAGGAGTTTATATACGCTTTAGTGAAGGAGTAGCAAAAAGAACTAGAGAAACATAACTAGTTGGCAACGATATTTTTGGGCGTAAGATTGATGGCGAATAATTGATTAGACCAAACCAGAAACCTAAAAACTTGAGAACATAGCTTATTACACCTAGATCATCAAAAATAGCAAAAAGAGAAAGAAAAACACAAGATAAGCAAAACCAGCAAAAGAGAAAGAAAAACATATGTGTGGCCAAGTGAACGGCATGAGGCCGTCAGCCTAGATGCGAAAGCACTTAGAGGGACTCTCAAAACGATGATCATTCTGCTTTGCTACCATGTAGAAATATAAAAATAGGATTTCATTTCTTGAATACAACTTACCACCACTAAGGGTTTATATAGGAAGAAATGATAACAGATAAGTAATACTGAGTACAAGATAATGTGAAAGATAAATCTAACTTAGCATTATTTCTAACTTCCTAATCTTGATTGATATGTCTTCCCAAGCATTATCCACATGTTTCGATACTCCCCCTCAAATCTATAGAGGTTTGATTCAAAGCTTCATGAGTTTGACATATGCCGATGAAGTTATTGTCCTTGTGAGCTACCACCGGAGAAAACTTAAGCCTTTAATAGGCTAGTGAACTAAAAAGGTCATTGAAGACCAATCAACGACTCCTCACGGGCTAAAATTGTGCTTTCCGCGGGGTGATAATCATGCCACTATTTTGTTGGTCATGGAACTCCAAATCGAAAAAAAATTTGACGGTGAAATGACACACTGAAGGCCACAAACTAGTGAAGTTTAGTCGCAAGATTTTAGAGAAAAGGTATATCATGGCAATTGACACTTGTGGACGATTGTAATAAGAAATAATTGTTATTTGCTGAACAATATTTCGAACAAGAGAAATTTGCAAAAAGGAAAAAATACTAACAAAGAAGTCGGGCAGCGGCTAGAACACCGTCCACCAGTTTAGCGGAAAGTTGATGGACAAAACTATCACAGAAGGATCTTTGGTTCTGATACCATATAGAAATACAAAAATAGAATTTCATTCACATAAGTGTTGGTTGAGTACAGGCACCTATATTTATAGATAGAGAGGATAATTTAACTCAAGCTGTCAATAATATTTTTAAAAATCACTTCCTATCTCAAAGTTAAACTTAACAATTCTATATTAATATGATGTGATCTAATCTAATCTAATTTATATCTATAGTATATATAATGAGGATACATTTTTTTGTGTAATATCATTTTGGTGTTACACTGAAATTCATTCTGGTGCCGACAAGTGTCCATTATGAGGACAAAATTGTAAAATATAACTACCCACTATCCATAAAATCATTAGTTAAAAACACTCACTCTCTGCATGTAACTACTCATTTTCTTTTTTACATTTTCTTCTATATTTCCCCTTCTCTCTCAAATCTGAAGAAAATTTAAATTACAATCTGTCAATTGCATTTGTAAGCGACAGTGAGTAAGCAGATTATCTCAAAATATATTACTCATAGTTTGCAACGATAGAAGTCTCGTTATTATTATCTAAAGGAAAAAATTTGACTGTTACCCCGGCGGAGGAATCTTCCTCCTACCCCTTGTATATCGACAATCAATTGTCTTTAAATGTTTGTAGTGGCTTTAATTTAGTGACGCTAAAAAAGTATTACTAATAATTATTGTCGTTTGAAATATTTAATCACTATTAATTATTATTATATATGAAGTTGAAAAAATATTTCTTCAATCCGGATAGGAGCCTAAGTTTGTTCTTATCTAAATACAAGATGGCTAGTGTGGCGGCCAGAGAGCAACAACGAATACACAGCTTACGCTGCAGTATTTAAACAAGTACGACACGTCCAAATCGCAGCGATCGAAGACAGACGAAAGAGAACCGAAAGCCCCAGGTGACAAAAGACAAACCTTGGACGATCCAAACTCACAAATGGAAGTCCTGCTAAACATACGTGAATTCTCCTTCCTTCCGAGACCATCTTCAGCATACAAGCATGGCAGGATCCAAAATCACCACCACCGCCACCAGCAAGACCAACAACAAATGGATGACCACGGTGGCGAGCATATGGATACAGTGCACCAGCGGCTCGCTCTACACCTTCCCCATCTACTCCTCCGCCCTCAAGTCCAGCCAGGGCTACGACCAGTCAACCCTTGACACCGTGACGGTCTTCAAGGACTTTGGCGCGAATGCCGGGATCCTCTCCGGCGTGCTCTACTCCTCCGTGGCACCTTCCACCGCAGATGTGAACGGCGGCGGCGGTCGCGGTCGGCCGTGGGTGGTGCTGGCGGCGGGCGCGGTACAGTGCTTCGCGGGGTACCTGCTCATGTGGCTGGCGGTTGTGGGTGTGCTTCACCGGCCGCCGGTGCCGGTGGTGTGCTTGTTTATGCTTTTAGCGGCGCATGGGATGTCGTTTTTTAACACGGCGAATGTGGTGACGGCGGTTCGTAACTTTCCTAATTATAGTGGGACTGCCGTGGGGATCATGAAGGTAATTTCTTTTCTCACCAGATGATTGCGTTTGGATACTTAGCAAAAAAAATTGTACTTCTTTGATTTACATTTGAGTAAACCATAAAAATGATGTACACGGCGTATGTAAAAATGTGCGAAATCGGCACAACTCGGGCGTGGCACGCCAATCACGATGGGTCACGCAAGTAGAGGTTACATAAGGCAGCGCCATGGCGCCTCATGCCCACTTAATCGGTGGCCACCCACATCGACGCTGATCTGACCACCCGGTCTGGAAGCCGGTGAGCCGCCCAGGGCACGACTCGCTGAATAGCTTAATCTGAGAAGTGTCAACAGCCACCGTTAGGTGTAGGACGATCTTAGTTCTAAAAGGGTTAGGGTTTCTTGGATACCGCGATGAGCTTGCTTAGAGACATGGTATTCTCAATAAACAGTTCATGTTCCAAAAAGTTTGCTCTGGGTTAAGAGCAATAACTCAGTAGGATTAGAAAATGCTAATATGGCGGAGGACGCCTTGGGCTTCTCATATCACTGGGGATGGGTCTAAGGACGATGTCATGGAGGATGAATCTAGGATTAATTGGGACAAGATACCTTTCTTGCCCTGGTCAACTTGAGATGTCAGTTTTGTATAGCTTCACATTTGAATCTACGTGGACAACTTCGGACAAGTGCAAAGAAGCTACAGAGCTAGAACGCAAGGTATTCAGGTTCAAGAATGTTAAGACTAAACAGAAAACCTAAAGGATGTGAGAATCTACGAGAAAGTGGTGCTGAGAGAAATTTGGCAAGAACATGATAAGATTAGTGTTGTTAAAAGTAAAATTGGCTGCCCTCGTGGCTGAGAAAGAAGTGTCAAAAGAGATGGATCTGGTTTGATGTTCTGGCACCAAAGCTCGAGGATTAACCATTTATTATATGGTTATGCAAGCATGCAAATTTTTCATACGACTTGTATCCAGTGTAGACAAAGAAATCAAATGCTCAGGTTAAAAGTGGCAGATAAATTTTGGATAGAAGATGAGGAAAATATCAATCAGCATATTCATGATTTCTTCTCGGACCTTTTCAAATCCTCTGGAGCATGGGACTTTTCTCAGGCTCTTTCGACCAGTCTCTAAAGTGATCACTAATGATAGTGCCACTCGTTATGCCGTAATGTGTCAGAAGCAGAGGTGCATAAAGCAGTTTTTCGACTGGTAGCTGTAAAGGCCACCAGACCGGATGGATATCCAGGTCTCTTTTATCAGAAAGTATCGGGAGATTGTTAAGTATGATGCTATAGGAGCTGTTCAGAACTTTTTCTCTGGAGAACATTGGCTAAAAGAAAGGAACAGGACCAACATCACTCTCATCCCCAAAGTCCTTCACCCCGAATCTCTGTCACAATAAGCTTCTGCAATTTCTATTGTAAGACGAGATCTAGAATTATGGCTGAGAGGCTGAAGTCTTTTCTTAAGGATATTATCTCCCCAAATCAAGCGGCTTTTGTTCCAAAACGCTTGATTCAAGACAGTGTTACCAAAGCAATGTTTGCTTTGGGATGATTGGAAGTTTGGTCTTTCTTCCTTCCTTCATTGCAGTAGACATTGGCGCCAGCCCTGTCGAGATTTGCTGGTGCACCTTTATTCCATTCATATCTCCTACTCGTAACAGGCTTTCCTTCTGTAGGAGACTTCCTAATAGCTGTTTCCTTTGAAGTAAATTGCAGCTACTGATGAAATTTAGAATTAGACTCTTACGAGTAGTAAATAAAATTCATAATATTTTGCCATGGGACTCTCCCTTTATTAATCTGTTCTAATGATTTGACAAGGGATTCTGTTATTTAAGAATTAGTGTTTGGATTAGTTTATCTATTTTTGCTAATGCTCCTACCTTCTTGGATAGGGTTTTCTTGGCTTGAGTGGAGCAATATTGATACAAGTATATCAGACGATATTTCAGAACAGACCGACCTCATTCCTTCTGATGTTAGCACTGCTGCCCACTTTCAACTCTCTGTTGCTCATGTATTTTGTAAGAATCTTTGGCACAAAGGACGTAGACGAGAAAAAACACCTGGATGGTTTCTCGGCGATTGCTCTAATAGTCGCTGCTTATCTCATGGCTGTAATAATCCTAGAGGACAGTTTTACTCTACCATTGTCGGCACACATCTTCATACTTGCTGTGCTTATGATATTGATAGCATCTCCCATTTGTGTCGCAATCAAGGCAAGGCATGGAGACTCCCTTAGGTTTTCAAGAACTGCTTTGATAGAAGAGAACCAACTGAGTGATGATTCAGATCAATTGGATGCAGGGACTTACGTCAGACGTGATCCTAGAGGGTATGATCAAGTGCCTGACATTGCAGATCATGAGACGGGTATTTCTGACACGACAGTGGGATGGGTAGAAAACCTGAATCTGTTGCAAGCCATGCGCACTGGTAACTTCTGGTTCTTGTTTCTTGCCATGGCATGTGGTATGGGTACAGGGCTTGCCACTTTGAATAACATGAGCCAGATAGGAGGTTCTCTTGGTTATACCAATTTTGAGACTAGCACTTTGGTATCTTTATGGAGCATTTGGAATTTCCTTGGTCGTTTTGGAGCTGGCTACGTATCAGATTACTTTCTGAATGTGAAAGGATGGCCGAGGCCATCGTTCATGGCAATCACTTTAGCAATAATGAGCGTTGGTCATTCTGTTATTGCTTCTGGGTTGCCTGGCACTTTATACGCTGGTTCCGTTTTGGTGGGTGTGTGTTATGGATCACAATGGTCCTTAATGCCCACAATTGCTTCTGAGATATTTGGTGTAGCACATTTTGGAACAATATTCAACACGATTACCATTGCATGTCCGGTTGGATCTTATATTTTCTCTGTGAGGGTGATTGGTTACATCTACGACAAAGAGGCATCGGGAAAAAGTAATACATGCACCGGAATTCACTGCTTCATGTTGTCATTTTTAGTTATGGCATCAGCTAGTTTTCTGGGGTTTTGTTTAGCCTTGGCATTGTTCTTTCGGACAAGAACCTTCTATAAACAGGTTTTGTTCAGAAGATTACGCCATTCTGTTCGGGAGTAGAAAGAGAAAGCGTTCAAGATAGGATGTCAAAGCGGTATGGTTTTTGTGCGTGTGTTTTTTTGTCCTTTTTTCCCATTTGTTTTCTACATTGATTTGTAGTGTTAATAGTTATTCAACCCATAACCATGAAGCATATGTATGCTCTTTCAACCAATTTGGCCACCGTAGCTTCAAAGATAAAGTTCGAAGATGATGTGGTTGGACTCATCGAGTCCTCCAAGAGCAAGAAATGGCCCAAGGCTTGATGTTTGTTGCAACTAGCCTAACAGAATCTACTACGACCTCCAAGCCTTAGTAAGTTTGATCTATGTCACGCAGCAGGAGGAGCAGAAGTGTTTTTCTTTTTCTAATGTCCATATCCTAAAGCAGTTTGGTGCTGATTGCGGGCTGCAGTGCATGGCCTAGTAGCCGTTGGTCGTTTGCGGTTCTGAGTGTGTTCTGGGTGGTGGTTGGCGGGGTTATCTTCGGTTCTAGTGTTCAGGCTTGTTAGCTGGTTGCAAGTGCTTGGAAGAGTTGGTGTAGCAGCCTACTTCCTGTTTCTTATTTTTCACTCCCATCTGTTTTGTTCAGCTGTTTGTTGTATATCTTCGAATCAGGGAGGGGCGAGGCGTCTTAGATCGATGATAGGGATAGTGTCAATAGGCGTTTTTCATGGCCAGTTATTTATCTTTCGATTGCAGATCCTCTGGCTCTCGATTGGCACGGGATGGGATAATGGAGATATGCGCTGCTATTCTAAATTTTTTATTCCCAAAATTGAGCCAAGTTCCTTTTACTCTTAATTTTTTCTTCAATTTATTAATGAAAAAAGAAAGGGTACCAGGCTCCCCAGAAAGTGGAAGATGTTTTGGCCTTCTCAAGTCAAAGCAGTGGCTGGTTGCTCTCCTTGTACTTTGGGGCCTTGAGAAAAAATATTTGCTTGCTTAATAACATATCCATCTTTGGTGTTAAATTTTTATTTTGGTAAACTGAAGAAATTCTTCCTGGTAGAGACAAAGTCATATCTGCATTGGAGAAAAGTGAAAAAAGCATAAACCTAAGCATAGAAAAGGAAGAAACAAATTTTGGGATCTTGACTTGGATGGTCCAGTGGAATGTGTTTCAAAAACTGGTGCTGCTATGCAGCACAAGTGCAAGATCATAAATTGTTGGAGGTTGTACATTCCAAGATGGTAATGGGATTGCGAAATAAGTTCATCAAGTATCATTGAATAGCATAGTACATCGCAAGATTTAAATTCTGGTGAGAGAAAAAAGGACTAGAATCTAATTCTAAGGAGTTTAACTGTACAATACATCAGACACGTCCAAAGATAACAAGCAAAGTTAAAATTAACTCGAGGATATTGAATCAAGGCAGCCACATGGTTGCGCAGCAATGAAGGAATGAAGGCAGTAAACAATGAATACCCCTGAATCCATTTAACCATCACAAAAGCCTTATTGCATTCGGCTATCTCAACACCTCGTGGCCTAAGTCGTCAGTTCAACTGTCAAGAGCACCAAGCTCTTTCATATCCTCCAAGAAGGCCATATACGAGTCATCTATACTCTGTGGCTTAGGCGCCAAAGAGGTACTAACTGGTTCTTGTTTAACAACAGCTGGAGTTGCTGCTATTGGCCTACTGACTGTCGTCGTCATGGACGCAAGCAATGGCTTTGGTTTTGCCTTTGGGACAGCGGACTCTCTTCTCACGCGTACAGATGCGGGAACCTGTATCCGGAGTAAGAAATAGACATTAGGAAGGACGGCGAACAAATAAAGTAAGTTTCATGATACAAGGACCTGACATATTAGTTGAGCGAAAGCAAATATAGAAGACTGTCTAATTTCGCAAGTCTAATTTCGCAACTCCAGTGCTACTCGCTTCAGGGCTGCACCATATGAACTAAACGAGGTTCTGTTCGAGTTTTACTTTTTTACACTGCACGTGTTTGCGTCTTCCAGAGCTACAGGTCGTGGGGGTTTGCGGTTATGCATCGCCGCCAGGTAAGTCCAAGTAAGAAAAAAAGGCTTAAATTTATATTCCAAATGTAAGATGTGTGATGTCTTCTGAGATGCGAACTCTGTGAGAAATTAGCCAAAACTCCTTGACTTTATATGATCTTGTCGACTTTGACTGAAAATATGAACTATTAGAGGGTGGAACCGGGGAGGCGCAACCAAACAACATAACTATGGTGCTCAAGTCTCGAAAGAGATGCCACCAGCACAATATTAGTTATGTTACAACAATGCAAACATATAATTAGCAAAACAAACTCACCATAGCTGTAAGTTGTGGAGTATGCTGAGCAAGAGGCCTCTTAACAACAGTAGATTGAGCAGTTTTGACATACGAGGGGTTCTGAGGGACAGGTTGTCTTGGCACATTATCATGTGGTTGCATAGGAGGAGGGCCGGGTGGAAGTGGTGGTCTCATCATTGGAGGAGGTCCAGGAGGAGGTCCAAAAGGTGGCCTAGGAATGAGTGGGACCATCATTCCTAGGTGAGCAGGTTGGCCAGGAATTCCAGGAGCAGATAATGGTGGCCGCATATCCGATGGAGGCGGGGGTGGCGGGAACCGTGAAACTCCTGGGGGCAGTACATCGGGCTGCAAATTCGGAATCACGGTTGGCACTGGAACTAAGGGCTGTTGTCTAGGAGGTGGTGGAGGGGGAACCATTTTAGGAAGTTCCTTGGATTCTGAAGGATTTTTCCCATCAGATTCAGGTGATGCACCTTCAGATTGATTACTAACCAACTTTGATTGCAGCCCTGGTGGCGGAGGTGGTGGAGGCAGCATGGAAGAGGCCTACAAAACGGACAGTGAGGAATGTTAAAATTCTTTAGGATCTATAGATTTGGGTTTGGATAACCAAAGCTTCATAATCACATGCATGAAGTTTTCTTTTCTCAGGAAACATGCCCTTTAAAGGAATACTTCAAAAAACATGAATAACAAACCCTGTTTTAGTTAATTATCTCCAAAAGGAGGCCTACCTTAGTTGGTTCCCTGGTGTTTGGATCATCTGAATCGTCAACTTCATTTTTCTCCTTTTTAGTTCCATCAATGCCAGGAGGCGGTGGCTGAGCAGACTGATGGAGGGGTGGAGGTGGAGGGGGACCAGGAGGAGGCGGTGGCAAAGGTGGAGCAGGTAATGATGTACCCAGGTCTGCTACGGCAGGCTTTGGTGGCATTGGAGGTGGGGGAGGTAAAGGCAAAGATGCAGGTATGATGGAGCCATCTTCAGGCTTCACATCACCGGTATGGGGCAGAGGAGGTGGTGGAGGAGGTGGAGGAGGAACTGCTAGGCCAAGATCCTCCGACTCTGATAATGAGGATGATGCAGCACCACTTGATGAAGCTTCTGATAAGGGTATTCTGGGTCCTGGAATTGCACATTAACAACAAAACAATGGAGTGAGAGCACGCATGAATGTTTGTGCTCTGTGTGTGTGTCTACTTGCATGTGTGTGTGTGTGTGTGTGTGTGAGTGAGAGAGAGAGAGAGAGATGTACCACACCTATTGATGACTTAAACATGGGAGGCTTTCCAGGTGGAGGAGCACCGGTAGGATTTAATGTAGGATGATAGTAAACAGAGTCCTGCATTGAATTGCTAAATGATGGGTTCATTGTTAACCGGAGAGCTCAAAATTATACCCAAAGAGAACCAAGTAAGGACTTACTTCGGGTTTTGGATGCTTGACTCTTTCTTCTTCTTCGGCAGTGGTACGTCTTCTAGGAGGTCCTAAATGACTGCAGCATAAAAACAGGCACAGTGAATGAAAAGTGAAAAGCATTTAAAAACTTCATACTACAAAATTTACCTAAAAAATTAATCTAAAAAGAGAAAGGCCTCATCACCTAAACATAACAGGTTCTTCGCCTTTTTCCCGCATTTTGTCTTCATATTCCTGCCCAAGTGGATAAAGTGACCTTAAACAGTCGAAGCATTCGATTATACACATAATATAATTCACGACAACAATAGAATTGATACAAATTTTAAAAACTTGCTATTGAAGATGGTTTGAAAGCAAAAATAGCGCCTTAACAGTCCAAGGTTCTGCCTATATGCAATTTAACTTCTACCAAAAAGTGGGCATAGTCTAGTGAATTATTTAGTGAAACCTGATTCTCCGTAACTGCAAGAAAACAGCATCCAAGATAATAATGACTTTTAATCAATACTTCTTCTGCATGAGTAGCATTTTGATGCTAATTTGATGAGTCCAGATATTTTGCCGAACTCCTAATCACCTGAATGGATCTCGCTTAACTTTGATAATGTCTAGAACTTCCATCTTGGCAGTTCTACAATTTGAAATTACGTTGCAATAAAACAAACACCCATCGCATCAATTCAACCCCGTAACGATATATACTTACGAATGAGTATAAAGTTAATTAAGTCACTAAATGATCTTATGTCTTCAGTCAATCACTAATAGAGCTGTACTTTGAGGTAAGTACTGATTCTTAAACTAACTGATGTCTGACGTGTCGATTGAGGTCCTGGAATTGGGATTCTTTTTCGTTTTCTCCGGGGTGGGTGCGTGGGTATTGGGTTGGGGGGGTGGGGGGCCACTCTATGCCTCAGTGATATTACAAATGCCAGAAAACTCAAGTTCAATGTGAAACCTTTGCAAGGGATAATGACTGGTCATTTTTATCAGGAGAAATGGATATACCAGCCACAGTATTCATCTTTGTACGGGGTGGAAAATTTGAACACAGATTGCAGACGCTACACTCAAAAGTATGGACCTGTACGGTAATTACAACTATGACTCCCACAAATGAGCCAGATCACAAAGGGGCGCCGATGTCCAAAAGAAGTTCAGCAAATTCGTTTTTAACACAGAGAACTCAGTTTCTTTCTTCAATCAAATTACAAGTTTATAAAAGGGTGAGCACTTTTGTCTTTAAAAGCTGGTAGAGTTAAATGAATTTAAATGGTAGTGTATGTATGGTTGCAATTTATTAGAGCTTTAGACCCTGCAACTTTCAATATATGCAAACATAATTTAAGTCAGGTATAGTATAGGGTACCCAATAATTCTACTTGCTCTCCTTCTAAACAGCTAAGACGGAATCATCAGCGATAATATCCGGATAACTGAAGAAATAAATGAGCATTCCTTTTGTCAACAATAAATCATCGATCTAAGAACAGAAAATAGAATTTTAAAAAGTCCTGTATGTCAATTTTCTCTATTACCTTCCTCTTCTTAATAACAAGATGCAGTGTGTCCTCAAGTTGTCTCTTCTTGTGTTTTCTTGCTTTGTCCAGTGCACCATCTGCCTCTGCATTAAGTAATAACAGGCATATTAGGATACTGAAACAGACCGAGCTGCACAAGTGCAAACATATTTCTGAGACATATATGCCCAGATTCGAAGTCAAAGCAAACAGCAGGATACCAAATCCAAAAGGTATATCAATAGCTTAAAGGAATCACACAAATTGTTAGTTTTATATCATATCCTCCTTCCTAATCATAAGGTGCTGCTTCACTAATTAACTAAACATTTTTTCCCCATAATTCGTACTCTGTGAAAGACAAATGATTAAAACGAGACCTCAAGTAATGACAACATATGAATGGGAAAGAGGCATAAATAGGTATTTCCTACAGAGCCTTATAAATAGTGTCAGCATAAGTTACTAGGACCTTTAAAAAGCAATACCATTATTGGCATTAGTTTTGCCCTACAAAATGGGTTCTCAGCATCGACAATCAAGTGCTGCCAATCACTTTTTTGCAACGTATGCCAGAAAGTTATATCCCACCCACCTACATAGAGTCACCCCCTCTAGAAACAAAGAAGCAACTTTTAGAAGTGTTTTTTACTTTGGCGATACTGTTGACCTTTAAAAATATGTATGTGCAAAACGACCTTTTTATACTCAACGCTATGAGTAGAGATCTCTATGGCGGCAGTTTAGGGGAAGGACCACTTTGATCAAGTATGAGAAGGTAGACTAAATAGGCTAATAACTGAGATCTAAAGGAACATTTTAGTAACTAATTCTCTTTTTCCCGGAATGTGCGAATATATTAAAGAAAGGTTGCCATTAAGGGAGAACTCATGTACACAGGAGATGTATAAGAGCAAAAAATAAGAAAAAGCAGACCCCCAAAACTCCTAGCAAATACCATTATTCTCTAAGGCAGACTTTTTAAGACCATCAATAGATAAGACAATATAAATCTAAGAAGCACAGATGTCTGTGCAGGTGCCGATACAACAGGGGTGCGGATATGTGGATATAATTTTTCAAAAAAACACGACCTGCGTGCGGCAGGGATACGGCATTATTTAAGAACATAAATAGCATTTATGCAACGGTGCAAAAATATCGAACATTGGCAGCTAAATCAGTGAGATTAATATGCATGAGAAATATTCTGGTTGAAAAATCTGTTATAGCCTTAAGTGTATTGGCTTCTTGTTAATATGTTGAAATTTTGGGATTACTTTGAAAGAAGACAACACAATGTCATTTTCTCACTCTTCTCTTCCTTCGTGGTATCTGTGTTCTACTCTAAGTTATCAAATTACTTGTGAACCCAGAAAAAAGCTTGGGGGTTTAAATTGACCCTGGTACATATCTGGCGAGCACCCAAAATTCAAAAAGCTGAATAAAATAATCGGATGCAGCTTTACCAGCAACTAGCGCTCATCCCGTCGCACACAAGGCGCACCCACACCGGATAAGTACCTGACGTTCATACTTCCACCAATTAACCCCATAGAATTGAGCAAACATGTGTTTTCTTGCATGCCATAGCAAAACCATATCAGGAGTACTAGTAGCATCTACGGCAACAGTAACTACCATTGAAACAATGGCCAAGTTCAGAAGGTTTCCAGAACTTGTCAAGTGCAAATAAATGAAATATTACCTCGCCAAAACTACAGAAAACCTACTTCCAACTCGTGGGGTGGACATTCGTGGGCTGGGCAACGACTTTGTGTTATTAGAACCCATGCAGCTCATGGGTCCAAAAGTATGAGACAGTCAAAAGCATGGGCTAAGACTTTGACAGCCTGCCAAGCTTAAAATTATTATAAGACCAACACTCCTAGAAAAAGCTATTGGCACATGGCTATGGTAGAGCTTATTTTCGAATGTGTTGTTTGCTCTCTCTTTAACCTATTATTATTTATTGTACTCAAAATCAATAATGATTAATAGTTCTCAGTCTGTGGTGAGTGCCTGCACAGAACCATGCCCACTATACTTTTCATGGGCTAGGCTTAGGCACACATATTCCAGCCTGCAGATTGGCAAGGTCGTGCCGAGCCTGGGATTTACAATTAAGGGTGGGCAGGGCCTGATATGACCCCTGAGCCCATCAAGCCAGCCCAAGTTGCATTCCTACTTCTAAGAGAGAAACAATGTAGGAAATGATAATATGTAGCCCTACAAAAATATCAGATGTTAGGAGAAGTGCAAAATAAGATCTTCTATTGGCTTCACGGTATCATTCTTAAAAACCTAAGAATAAGTTGAAAAAGAACATGAATGGTTGCCAAGCAAAACAAACTTCAGCCAAAAAGACAAGATTCGTTTTGTGATACGCGTGCAAAGATATGTAAGTTTATGTGAACTAAGCTTAATTCAAATGCATCTGCTAGTATTGTGCTGCTAAAAAGGCAATTTCTCCTTCTTCATTTTTTTTTCTCTCTCTCTCTCTTTACCATAATCCCCTTAACAAGTAAACCCAAATCACATTCTTGGACTTGACTCAGTTAACTAAATGTTAATCAGATATAACATGCTCTGCCAGTTCTATCGTGGAGGGCTTTTCGAAGTTGACCAATGACATTCCAACAAGATATACTTCCTATACAACTAAAATTCAAGGTAAGGGTTCTTTCCCTTTGATTTCCCTATTAATATGAAAGTTTTTCATGGCCGGCTTGACAGGGTAGAGGTGGCAACCAGGTATTGGGGGTTTCTGCAGGAATTTGAGCAGGGTCTCCCTCCCCTTCTCCCTCCCTCTCTCTCCCCTCTCCCTCCCTCTCTCTCCCCTCTCCCTCCCATTCATTTTTGGGCCCATGTCTAACCCTGTTAGATAGGAGATGTGCAACCTAAAGATGCCTCGAGAAGTGAACAGCAGCGGCAGAACTACTTTTATTTTCAAAGGCAAGTAGCACGTAGCCACTTGATATAACGAGTACAAAGTAACAATTCACTGTCGCTTATGGTATTTTCAACGTTAAAAAGTGTGTACCCCATAACTAAGTGTAAGATGTATTCAAAAAATGGTAATTCTATCTACGCATTTGCTTATTCAAGCAGCTCCCAACCTTATATTCTTCCAGGTGCTTATGCTCTCCCGCCCCTCCCCCTGCCCTTCATGCAACTGAGTCCCATAGTTTCGTGTTTAAGAGATCGGTCAGCTAATAGGATAAGAGGTATTTTTCTGTCAGCTCTTTCTAATACTTGCTGTTCATTACAAGAATTATCACCTTTCAGAGGCGTCGAAGAAAGTGCCACCAGAGGTCTCGTGAAAGACAACTTGAGACAAGGGGATAAAGTTCCACTACTTGGTGCTTGTTGCTTGAAATAATGGAAGTAAATCATTGGATTCATTGTCAACTTGCCAGAGATTGTCGGAATGCATCATAATTTATTTTAATATCATTTTTGTTAAGCTGGGAGCCAGTTGAGATTTGCTTCTTCTTTCTGTTGTTCAGCAGCATAGAAAGAACAGAGAGCCCCTTTCGCATTTTATGCTTATAATTTATAATTTATTCTGGTACCATTTGGGTTAAGGTAGGGGAATATAACAATTTCAGTAACCTGACAGTGATTTTCTTAGCTCAATGTTTATATTCCATTTCCACTTTCTGGGATAGCATGTCCTGCGTCCTAACTCGACTATAGAGGTTTGGTCCCTTTAGCATCTTTGTTAATGACGTATATTATGTACTTAGAAAAGAAAAGTCATATCACAAAAGTACAGCGATTATAACTTTGTTGGACAAAGATATTCCTCTTCACAGATTTTATCCAACATAGAGACTACAATAGAAATTCCATTTCCTTGATGCATCGGTCAAACTCCAACCGTTTGTTTAAAACCAACGCTTTCCCACTACAGTTTCAACAGAGAAAGCCACCACTCATGATTCTGATGCATTAGAAATTAGTACCATAAGTACCACAAATAATTTATATGCAAGTCATCACTAAATCCAAGCACAACTGCAAGAAGTTCGAGTTAGTTTGTTACAAGTAGTGAGGAGAACAGAGCCCTTCAATACAAAATCAAAGGCCAGACAATTTCACTGGCTTGATCACTGTGAATCAACAGAACTTACTCATTGCTTCCAGCTTATCTATCTGCTCCTTCAGTGTCTCCGGATCCTTCTTCAAAATCCCCACTTCTCTAACCTTCTTTCTTTCTTTCTTATTCTGCAAGAAATATAACTTTGATGTGAGGCATCAAAAAGTACAGATGCAAACACGATTTCCACTATTGAATGGCAGGATTACGATATTTGGAGGTTTAAACGGTAAAAGCACCTGGCAGACAGGCCTACGGATAGAAAAATGTATACAACGTCAACTAGCCAATAACCACACAAACACGAAATCCTTATAAAATGACAACAGACTCAGCCAGATTACCGGGTAAAGAGTAGCCATAAGAGTTAATAGATAGATGTTATCTCGACTACAAGAATCACAACTATTGAAAAAGAACAGAACTGTAAAAGCTAATTAACATAAACCAAGTTGGGATTTTAAAACTCAAGGTAAAACATATATATCAAGACCCATTGTCACCAAATGCAGTTTCCACAACCAAAGAAAAATAGAATAAGTTTATAGCCTGCCTGCCTTTCTTCTCCAGCTACATACATAAGCTGTACGAAAGAATATCCTTGCAGTAAAACCTCATCAAACGGTGTCAACGTGATGGTTGCCAAGTAACCGATATATGCAACATAAACATGAAAAACTGCTCGACTCAAACACCAACCCCACCCCCACAAAAAAACAAAAACGTAAAAAGATAAAAACAAACCTAGCAAAGTAGCTGAAAAACTGGAATGGTGTCTAAAAATACTAAAATGCTGTAAAGCTATCTCTTTATAAAATCAAACTTAGGAGGTAACTTTTCAGACAACACCCTAGTATCAACAAATGTAAGAATTAAACACTTTATCTCTCATTAACAAGGCTAGCAATCCTTAACAGAATAAAAGGATAACTCAATTACAACTAGAGGTCTAGAGTAAAACTTCAAGAGGGGCATGTATTAGGGCACCAATCAATTATCCCCAAAAGAATGCAATTATATGACGAATGTAAATTCGAAAAGAAATAAATCAACTAAACATACAAAAACATAACAAAACAAGTGGAAAAAAAAAAGTACCCTTTTTAATTCCTTCTTGCGGAGCTCTTTGCGATAGGCATCGGTAGGGTTCATGACCTTGCCACCCTTTGTGGTCTTCATGTTCGATTCGCACTCTTTAGCACTTACACACACACAAACAAAAGCTCACACATGCACTATCTAATTCTCTCTTCCCTGTTCTTCTTGGAATTGAATGGAATTTGGGTATGAAAATTGCAGGCGCAGTGTGGCTATAGAGCCATTAGCATTTAACAGGAACGGGGGGCAGTCGGGTTCTTTATCAGGCCGAACCCGAAATGTCGAGTGGTGGGCTGTCTATTTACGTCTACTATGGGCTAAGCCCTTGTACATGGATAAATATTTTTTTGGGTAAATGCACTTTGGACCCCTATACTTGTAATTATTTTCGGTTTGAACTCCTGTTATTTAAAAATGTGTACTAAACCTATTTCTACTCCATGAAATTGTACATAATGGACTTTTCTTTCCAACTCAACCCATCTTTTGAGCAGGAAATTTTTGGCTCCCTTTAAAGACCCAAATACATCTTTGATCTTAGAAGGACACACAAACACACACCTACACAAATACATACACACCCGCCATGGTTCCCCCCTCCAACCTATCTTTCATTACCGACAAACATACATACACACTCAGCAGGGCACAAAATCCCCATCCCATTCATCTACCGCTGTCACCCCTAATCCCCCATTATCCACCACCATGCATACAAATACACACGTTTCCAATGTCGTTCTATCCCTCATTACACACCACCACACACACTCCCTTTGCTATGATTTGAATTTTATTTAGCTCTTCCCTTCAATCCAGAGAGGAACATCGTGTGAATCGAGATCGGGGAGGTGGCTGACGATAGTGATGCATAGTGTTGGTGGATTATGGGGTGGTGGTCTGTTTGTGCTGTGATAATGTGTAATTATTGTGATAATGGGTGGCCTATTCAGTAGGGTATAGCTACAGCGATGGTGGCTTATTTTTGCATCAATAGTGGGTGGTGGGATGGGTAGGAGGGGGCGATTGTGTATATGTTGGTGTGTGTGGTAATGATGGGGGAATGAGGCGACTATTGTGTGTATGTGTATGGGGTTGTGGGTGATGCTAGATGGGGATGATGTAGTGGTCGTGTGTGTGTGTGTGTGTGTGTGTGTGTGTGTGTGTGTCACGGTGGCTTGGAAGAAGGCAGTACATGTGGCAATATTGGGTAATGGTAGGGGGTACAAAATATGTTGTGTGGCTGCGTGTGTGCACGCGCGCGCGCGCGTGAGTTTGGCTATGTCGTATGTGTCATGGTGGCTGAGGAAGGGAGCGGTGCATGTGGTAGTGTTAGGTTCGATGGACTGCGAGATGAGGTGGAGGGGGGCGAACGTGTGTGTTGTATGAGGATGTGTGTGGGTTCGGGGGTGGGGTAGGGGGAGAGGTGTAGGGAATGAAATAACTTAGAAAATAGTTTTGGTTTGAAATTTTTGTGTATTAAGTAGGGTAGTTATGACATTTTAATGGAAACTGTTACGGTCCGTCCATTGTGCACAAATTTTGGAAGTGCATGTAGGTTTATTACAAGTTTTTAAACAACAAGGAGCTAAACAAAATATCGATGTAAGTACAGGGGTGGAGGTGCATCTACCCCTACTATCTTTGGTCCTCTATCTTTGTCCGTAAGTTCTTATGGATCTTTCCTCTATGAGTTGTTTCTAATTTATCATTTATCTACTTTCACCATTTATTTAGTCCTTGACAGTCAAAAAAGTCTGCAAGGTCCCTTAAGTTTTCCCACGTAGACGCCCCATAAGCTTTTGGCCATTAAACCCCCTTAGTTTTGCTCAGTTTGGCACATAACCTCTAGCTTTCTGAATTGAACATTCAAGGCCCTGGTGTAGAAAACCATTGCCAATGAGACCAATTTTGAATTTTATGCCTCTCGCATGAGATTTCGTAACGGAAAAATTAAATGACGACAAACATTATGTTCAATGAAAACTTAGTACAAATTGAGAAAATATGTTCACTTGCCTCTCTTGCTTAAAAGTATTATTATGTACCATAGCAAAAATTTCACTTTTAACTCAAACCTAATTCCACCACCCAAAATGCAAACCACCACCACTACCACCATCATCCTCTTCCTCGTCACTCTTCATCACCATCACAACCACAGTCCCAATTCGAATAACCTCGTCCCAATCCACAAGCCACCACTTACTCATTCATATATCTTTCTCTCTTTCATCATGAGATCCATCTTTTGACACCCCCCACCCCCGACACATGCACGCTCTCAAGCACACACACAAACAGGTTGGTTTGGGTGCTTTTAGAAGATATATTGCTAACTAGTTTTAAAATGCGACCTAAAGGACCAATAATTGTGTGTGCGTGTGTGTCAGCATGCGTGTTGTCCGTGTGTGTGTGTGTGTGTGTGTGGTTGTTATGTGTGTGTGCACGTGTTTGTATGTGTTCATGTGTTTTGTCGGTGATTGTGCGTGCTGTGTGATTGGTATTATGGCAAACCACAATATCCACTAAAAAAAATTGGTTCAAATGATGAAAGATAATGGGTTCAACAAGGTCAAATTGTTTGAGGCTCATGAAAAGATTTAGGGGGCTTTGATTGGAGCTGATACCAGAGTGATGCTGGCAAGAAAGGTGATTTTGGGGGCTATGCTTGAGGTTTCACGATGTTAAGGTGGTTTGTTGGTGGTGGCTTAATTTTGGTGGTGATGGAGGTTACAGTGGAAAAGAAAGGTGATAGTGGGTGAATGTGGTTAAGGATGAGCGTGGGTGGAAGAAGAAGTGGTGATGGGTATTTTTTGATATTGACGGTCTTACCCCTGGACTTTTCAAACTCGGTTCAAGAATAATACTTTAGGTATTGATTTGGTACTTTTAAAATGATGGATACATGAGCTACACTGGGATGATACCTTGGGGCATAGATTTGACATTAGGCCTAATGATGACTATATTTGTTTAAAGTACTTTACAAAATCTGTTTTAACTTAATGTACAAGTGCTTTGCTTACCATTCAAGCAGTAGAGTTCTTTTGTTTGTCCTAATCATAAGATTAAACACAATACTAGCCATGTAAGGGTAAATACACTTTTTTTTTTCAAATTTTTGTTGAATTTACACAACTTTACATCAAAAATTACATTAGAAAGAAACAAGAAGATTGCATATCAGTTCCTTCTTCATGACGGAAGAAATTCAAACATCAACGTATTAGGAGTCTTTAGCAGTGATGGTGCCTTTCTTCTTTGTCAAATGTGCAGAATTATTGGTCGTGACAATTGCATCATTGGAGTTATAGGGATGAAGAAAAAAAAAATTGTTTCACAGCGGTCAATGATGGCTATAACTGGAGTCCACGACCCAATAATCGTCAAGGTAATAGAGGCCAAAGCATCAGTTTGCACGGTTTCCCCTAGGAAACATTTTCCCCACTCTTCTTCAATTTTCTTCTTGGCCATGTTGCATCCCTTCAGTTTTACTTTTTTACTTTTACGAGGTGATTTCATTTGGTATGCATAAATTTTCCATTAAAGTAGCATTTAAAAGTCTTGCATATACTTTTAAATAGTGACTCTCCTCCTTGAAATTTTCTTGATCATTGAAAATAAAGTTGCTCCTTGATCGTTGTTGCCTTGTGCAACCTATATGATAAACTGGATTCCCTTAAGCCCAATGAAATATGAAGTCAATGTACTGGTGTATAAGGAAACATTTACTTCGAGACTAGCACATTAATCGTCATGTGAAATGAGGCGTCATCAGCCAAACAAGTTAATTACTCACTCTTACAATATCTTATGATTAGTCCAATTCTCTCAACTATGTTGGTGCAAAGAATTGCCTGGTAGGGAGGGGGGGTTGGAACTGGGGCGTGCACAAATGATATTGAAGTTTCAAGAGTAAAAGTGAATCAAATCAATCAAAATGTTAGAAGTCATAACCCAATTTTTTTGAATAAGAAAGAGAAAGAGAATGGTAACGAAACATGGTGTAGGCTCCCACTTAAAGAAATTAGGGTTAATTACAGTCATACCCCTGATGTTAAGGTGAAATTACAGTCAAGGACACTAAGTTTCAAAATCGTACATTTTACTAATGTCAAAAATCGTACATTTTACTGATGTCATCAACGTATTTTTAAATACCAATACTATAATTATTATAGATTAAAACCCTCTTTTTTCAAACTAGTGTTTGAAACCTCTCTATCTCTCTCCAACTTCCCCTAACTTTCTCTCTTTCTGCAACTCCCCCCACCCCGTCGTTGCCCCTCACCTCACCTCACCCCACCTCACCTCGTCATCACCCCCAACCTCCCCTCACCTTCCCCCTACCCCGTCACCCACTGATGGGTCGCCCCCACCCTTCCCTCATCCTGTCGCTGCCTACACCTCCTCCCTCCACCATGTCGTTACCCCTACCCCCCACCCCACTACCGACCCCACCCTCCCTCCACCCCACTTGCCCCCACCTATCCCCACCCAGTCGTGACAAGACTGTAATTAATTCCAGCCGTGACAACATCGCACGCCTTAGAGATCTGAGTTGTTTATACAATTTTTTTGTAGATTTAATTTATAGATTTAACTTTTAAAATGTTAAAAATTCATATATTTCAGTTGGTATTAGCAATTGGTTGTGGTGGGTTTTGGCTTTGGTAGATGGTGATGTTGGTTGCGTTGGTTTTGGTAGTTGGATTCTGGCTTTGGTGGATGGTGGTGACTGTGGCGGCGGTGGGTTTTTGGTTTGTTGGATGGTGGCAATTGTTGCCGCGGTAAAGGTGATGGGAAGGACTTGTGGCAGATGGTTGGTGGTGTCGCGATGATGCAGAGGTGGTGGTTGTTGTTGGAGTTGGGAGAGGGGGAGGGAGAAAGAGAATAAGGAAGGGATAAACGAATGGCATTTGAAAAACTAGATTACATAGTCATGGGCAATTTGGTCTTTTCGTTCCAAACCGTTATGTATTTTAGTATTCCATTCGGTCAAAAAATATAAGTGTTATTTGTCCAAACTAATAGACACACGTGTAATTTCGCTATAACCTCGGGGACATGGCTATAACTAACCCAAGAAATTAAAATGTTTCATGTTATAGAAAAATTAGAAAAACGTGTTCCAAGTGTAATTTTGATTTAATTTTACCAGGTTGTGGTCGAAGAGCTCATATGTATTTCTAGGATGACTACTCAGGAAGGCTGTTGAGCTAACCAATTATTATATATGAATAATTGTGATATAGAAATTTATATCCACTTAAGTTTGGGAAGCATGGAGATTCTTGAAAATGTTACTAAGAAAAAGGCGTGAGATAAGTAAGGAAACATTCAATGCGGTCCATTCTTAGCAATCAAAGTCACACCGTCTTAAGGGCGATGTACAATGTAGGTTGGTAAGCCTCAGCCATTCATAAACCCTAAGTTTTCACTTCCAGATCCAGGCGTGAGCGCGGGAGTTGTAGCGGGCGGGACGGTCTAATGATTTAGGAGTTAATCAATAGGTTATACTAGTAGTGTGCATATAACATGGCTCTAACACAACAAAGCAAACACACACGCACTCTGAGTCACATTTACACAAGCATGCACGCCTAGCAACCCTATACATACTTCGTTTCTTTGTTGTCTTTCTAGTTTGCTTGATGTTATTCTGTGAATGACTAGCATCGTTTCTATTGTTTCTTATCCCAATATCAATTATGTTATGTGAAGAAGACTAGAAGGGAAAAGAAGGGAGAGGAAGCAGACACACCAGCCAATATGTGAAATGATGAAATTAATAAGCCCAGGACCATGTGATGATGGGTGAAAAATTAATGAGCTAGGAACATGACCCAACTACTGTTGATATCTGTCTGACCAACATATTTTCACTACTGTCGGATATAAGTAGGAAGCAAAAAAACTGCTAACTGAAGTGGTTGGACTTGTCATTTTTGCTTGCAAGGTTAGATCGGTAGTATCTATGACATGGAATCATGGACTAGATGTTTTTAGATCTAATCTATATCTATACTACATATAAAGGTGAAAGTGTGGATCCTTAAAAATCATTTTTCAGACCACAATAACCATTTTATATTTAAAAATTACTCCCTTGCCATCCAAAACATAATTAACATGTCTTGAATCTACATCGTTCAAACACATCTACCTTTTTTAATACTCATAAATGCTATAATTAATACAAGATGTCTCCCATTTTTCATTAAACTTATCAGTAATATAATATATGTACGTTCATTGTCATCTATAACATGATGCTTTATATAGATTAGGACATACAAAACCTTAATTCTAATACTATCTTATGAAATAAGTAGAGTAAGTAACCTTTCTCAAATAACTATTAGATTGTAAGTGGTTTTCTCTAAAGACAGATGAATCCCTTGCCATTCAAAACATAGTTAATATGCCTTGAATCTAGATTTTTCGTACATATTTATTTTTTCTACTATTCATAAATGCTACAATTTCTCTCTTATTTTTCATAAAACTTATCAGTAATATAATATATGTATGTTCATTGTCATCCATATCTGGATGTTTTATATAGATTAGGAAATACAAGACCTTGATGATGATATTATCTTATAACTAGTGCAAATAATTTTTCTTGAACAACTATTAGATTGTAACGATTTTCTCTAAAGAATTTTAATCGTATGTCCTTTTATGGATAATTGCTTCCGCATTTTACGTTCGCAATGAAAATTTGGTAATATGGTTCAACAAACTAATAAAGATTAAAACGAGACATGATTAAGTTTTCCTTCAACTTGTACTCTTGAATTCAGTTGAATTACCATGTATATTTGAATCATAGAAAATTGATTGTCATAGTCTAGAGAATGCATGCGATTATAACTTTTTTATACCATAATCTTATTATGTCACATCTTAATGTACACGTGCCGTGTATCCTACTAGTCATATAAACATGGACAATATTTAGTTTCAATTACTGTTAATAGTTTGTAAGATATCGTAGTGCATCTTTTGTATAGTCGGGACAACTTGTTAAATATAATATATTTCTCCTCTTAACCAAAATAATTAACTAGACTGCAATCATAAGTACCGATAATGTCAAAGCAAAATTTATCTGTTAAAATGTTACTTTTTTCTTATCCCTTGTCTTTTAGAAAAAATTTTGGACACCTAACCTTCCATATAACGACAATTAATTGTTCTTAAAAATTTATAGTGACTTTATTTAGTGACGCCAAAAAAGTGCTGATAAGAATCGTTGTCAAAAGTGTTAACAGAAATACTATTAAAAATATTTAGTGACCATTAATTACCGCTAGAAAAGGGACGGTAGGTATCTTCCTACATTCAAGATGGCAATAACAAAAATTGTATCTTTTAACCAAGGATCAATAATTTGCTTAAAAAAAAAACTCGTATTCACAAGATGTAGTGGGAACAAAGCGTAATTGGGTGTAAAATGACGTTAAAAGTCTTCCCCCTAAATTACCAACTTTCTAGATCTAGGTTACTCTCGACCCATCACTATTTCACCACGACTGCACTCGACCATCATTTCGCTTCACTAACACAACAATAACTTTGGAGTGCCTAGTTTGACTCGAAACTAGCATCATTGTTCAAGTAACTAATGTATAAAACCCTAGACAATATTGTCTTTGGCTTGATATCTCGCTTGCCTTCTATGTCTGCAATATGATGAATTCGTTTAGGTTGACTTGAGTATCTAGTGCGAAACAAAATTCTTACTTGGGGTTTCCATTGAGAAGTTCAGCATACTTGATATTTGTTCGGCTTGATTTGGGTTCTAGAGTTCCTTTTTTATCATAAAATATCATACTCTGGTTCTTACAATCTTTTGACTAATCTATTTGCCTCCAATGCTCCAATGCTAATGTTGAAAGAAGCCAGGAAAGCCATGCGAGGTAACCATCCACCATTATTGTTAGTTGAAAGACAAATGAATAGACTTATGGTATGGTATCATCCCTGGATATTTCTTCTTTAAGCTTTTATTTTACATAGTCGAGTAGCATTTAAAATGAAATTGGCATAAAAAGATAAATAATTTTGCTAGTAACTTGTAAAGCCTAATAATAAAAACTATTGGAACTTTTAAGAAATCACATCGAGATTCACATATGCCTTTTGATTTTTAGATGCTTATGTAAACCTTCTATTCTTTAGCTTCAAAGGGTTTTTAACATGCTAATAACCATACATAAGCCCTTATAAGTTACTATAGTTGAAACAGAAAATGTCTGTACATTTCTGTGTGTTTAAGAGTACATCGGAGGCTTGTATTTATAGGCATTACGGTTGACCTAACAATTAATACAATGAATAAATTAAGGATTGACAAGATACAACAAGATTGATATGACATATTGATATGATCGTGAGTAAGTTAAGGAGATTCCTTAATTTACAAAGTTGACTCTAATAACTATAATAATTAAATTGTGTTCTAAAAGCCTTAGCAATGCATTTCAAATTATCTATTGTACCAGGGAAAACAGGTTGTGTTTCGAATTTCATAAGACTTATAAGCATAGGCCTTATTGTTCTCTAAATTAGTTGTTGACTTTTGCCGAAATTAAGTTAACTCGATGACCAAATAGCAATACATATGTCCTTGTCTAATTCTTCTAATAATATATGCATGTAATGAGGATGTTCAATTGATAGAAATGATATGTTGTCCCTTTACCTTGTCCCTCCCTAACCTTCTCTTTCAATCGTCAAGTAACAATTATATTGATGAATTATGCACTACACATTTATCCAAATGGAATATAGTGCAACTTGTAAAAGATGATTCAAACTCAAACCTCCCACATGTAGCTGAATCTTAATTTATTTTATCATTATTAGAAGAACATTTTGAAATGTCTTGTATACAACAATTTATCGTATAATAGAACATTGTACGACGCTATGTCACTTTTTTAGGTTTATTATTTCTTAAAAAAAGAGATATGATGATTTAAACTTAATCCAGTCGATTATATCTCTAAACATATGGTAGATAATAAACATGTCAAATGATATGTTAGCACATCCTTTTATGTTTGCAAAATTACATTTTTCATATGTTATCATGATTGGGGGGATTAATTGTTAAAACTAGGACCTAATGTGTTAGTAAATAGACGAATTAGAGTTTTAGAAGGTTTAATTTGCTTTTCATGTTTTATAGGACTACAGTTTTGACCAACCTGCAAGTTTTAGTAAACGAAATAATAAGTAAAACCCTGAAGTGTTTAGGTGGTGCACTTTGAATTATGTCATATGTTATTTTTGTTTTTTAGATTTACAATATTTTATTCTTATATTAGAGAGTATTTTTAAGAATACATGCAATAAGCAAAGCTAAGTCCTAGTATATTGGTATATTGGAGAGATAAGGTTTTAAATATTTACAATAAGGTTTCAAATTTTACAACGTTTACAAAATACTCCTTATGAATCCTGTGGTTCTATTTAAATCTAGAATTAAGCTCTCCATCCAAGATAATAAGTATATGCCTTTCGCAACACTAATATGTTTGGTATATAGTGTTTTAAATTCTATTTGACTTAAAAATATATTCCCTTCGTCCCAAAATATATGGTCGTGTTTGACTTGCACGCTTACTTAAAATATAAGTCATATCTTGTGAGTCTCTCATTATACCCCAAGGAGAGAATGAGAGATGAGAGTAAGAAAATGGAGGATTAAATGTACAGAGAGAAAATAGAATAGATCACGTGTAAAAAGATAAAAATAAAAATATACATAAGCAATCTTTTTTAATTTGAAAAATGATCAATTGTTTGGGACAGCTCAAAAAAAAAAGAGTAACATGATCAATTTTTTTGGAACAGAGGAAGTATAATATAACAAATTGTCACTTAAAGAAGTTATCATTTATTTTCTTGCTTTAGTTATTACGAAGTATATATTATTAGCTTAAGAACTCGTGCCAAACAAGGGACAATCATATTAATAAATAAAGTTGCTTTAGAATTATTAGAAGTATTAAATTGCCTCATCAAATTAATTGTATTCGGTTAATACATAATCACATGGTTAGTTCATCAATAATGGTCAAATCAATGTTTATTTAAATGATCTTAAATTTGATATTTTTTTCCCGTATATATTCATGAGAAACCAACTTGAAGTCACGGCTGATGGCTCTACAGGAGCGGTCCAAATCAAATTTATGAGGGGAAAGTCAAACACCAAGAACAATGGCTTCAAATAGAGTAATGAAAACATAAAAGATCTTGCCATTATCAGGATGCCCTTACCAGAGTGCTAATAGGTCAGCCTTCATCATTGAACTGTACTGATGTGAGAGGGGCTATAGATAGAATTGAAGTTAACAGTGGCTTTTGGAAATGATGGCCGTACGCTTACCATATTTGTTTTCTGTTTTCATTTTCATGATTTTCATATTCAATTTGAAAATTCGTTCCTGTACTTTTATCATTTTCATAAAAAAAAAATTAGCTATTTTTTTTTATATTGGGTTAAGTTTGAGTGAAAAAAGCTGAAAACACCTTTTAGGTGTTTTCAGTTTTTTGTTACTATTTGAGTAATTTTTTCCAAAACGAAAACAGAAAATGGTAAAAGTACGTAAAAAAAGAATTTTTTTCATCATCATTGCTAAAAACAGAAAACGAATATGGTAAGCGTACGAGACCGATATTACTCGCTCCTAATTTGGATTAACTCACTCTAAATGACCTTTAATAGGACTTGACCTTTAATGACACTTGCAAGTTTCATTTGGTCGACTATTAACGACATAGGTAGAGTGAACTAGTTCAAGTTTGGAAATGCAATGTTGCCGACAAACCTAAGGTTGATATGCTTGTCAACATGCACACGGTAAGGACGTATGTCGTTCTATGGAACAAGTATTGCATGATTTTGGATTATTGGTCTTGACCTTTTACTATCGTAAAATTAGAGTGATTGAGGTGACAAAAACAAAGGCAAAGAGATGCAGATAAATATTTAACAATATACCCAACGGTCATATATCGTTAGTGTGAACAAACCAAGATGTTCTAGCTCCAAGACAGTGAAGGGGCAAGATCTCACGGGCATTCATTAAGTTTCAACCCCTGCGTACTCATTTATTTTCTTGGGGCTTCAGATGTTGGCATAGTTGTATCATGCCTACTTAACTGACTGAAAGTTCTATTGAAATATGGCCTAAATAGACTATGTAGCAGAGAATGTTCACTTTGGTACAGTCCTTTTGCTTCAAACAAATCTAAACTATTTCCGAATGCAAAACTTTCGGCTTCAGCTTGAGATGGGAGACCAGGAATGCACTCGTATGCTTGTGTGAACAGTTTGCTTCACAGCAGAAAAAGATAGTTTGACCCTGATTGATCAGCATGCGGGTGTCCTGCCTTTGTCTAGAAGATGATTTATCTATATCTAGATAAAGCCCATATGTCACTCTTGTATTATAGGGAGTACTAACTTTGTTTGTTACTGATTCTGCGTCATCATCACCGTTGAATTGCGGGTTTTTTTGAGCTTTTCTGATAGAAAATCCAAAATGGGTTTCCAGACACAGTTGAATTTGCTATGCTTCTGCAAATTGTTTATTTGTTTCAAGTATCTGACCACACTTAAACCCATGAATAGCAATCAATGTGGGGGGCAAACACGCATTGAACCAACCAAGATCCATCCAGCCTGGTTCTTTTATAACAAATCACTGGTTTTACTCTCAACTACCCAATATAAATTGATATATGATACTCCAGTATAATATTGTATGTGTGTAGTATATGTTGATTTTAAGAACTGAGGCCAAGTCAACTACGTAGACTGCCCACTAGTTGCCTCCATTCTACATTGACAACCATAGATGTCAAATGCTCTTGTTAGAAAGAGATTGAAAGGAATATAGACAGATCTTCCTACTTGTTGAATATCGAAGCTGAGCTGAAAGAGATCAATGGGGATATGAGCCAATAATAGAGGGAGATCGAAGACAAAGTGTTGGCAATATCCAGGATGGCTCAAACCCAGAAAGCTATGTCTGCAGATAAGCTTATTTTGTCTCTCTGTTCAACCCATTTCTGTTGAGAACTGGGGGCAGAGTCAGACCTACATAAGCCTCTCAGGCAGTATATTGGTAGAGCTTGTTGCATTGGGAACTTCTTGTTTCCCTCATTGTGGAGCTAGCCATGGCTGATGGTTGTTTGATCACACTCCTGTTTTTGAGTTTGTTGCCGCTTCTTCTTCCTTCTTTTTCACAACCTCTATGTACTGATTCAAGTACGTTTCATCAGTTCACTTTCACCCATTTCAATTGCTTTAGTTCAATGTTGATGATTTATTTCGTTATTTGCATTCTGAATTAATTCTGTGTTCCTCCTCATGTGGTAATAGGGGCACCCTCTACCTCCAAGACTCCTCTTGGGTTTTGCAAGTACAATGGCACCACATGCTGCGGCTCTGCAGAAGATGTGCTTATACAGAAGCAATATCTGGCAATGAACACATCTGATTCTGGCTGTGCTTCTCTTCTCAAGTCAATTCTCTGTTCGGTAAGATTTCAAATACAATTCCTTTTCTGTGTTTTGAATCACAAATTTTTACTTGGCATCCCAGCTTATTTTGATTGGCCTTGTTTCTCTCTCCCACTAACTGTATGAAGGGGAGATGCAAGAAAAGGGTTGTCTATTCCACTTTCTCATGTAAATTTCTAGTCCTTGTATACTTCTTTAAAACTTGGTCAAAACAATCTTCAAGCTGCAGCAGTAATACTTCATGAAGAATTTCCTAGAATTGTTGTTTGGGTAATAGTGATTTGTGGTTTAGTTCTACCAAAAAATGATGAATTGAAGACATTCAAACTCAGATCTTCTTACACCAAGCTTATAAGAACGAGTATATGCACACTGGGTGTTATTAAGAAGCAACCAATGACATTAAAGAACTTCAAGTTTGCTCAACTTTCTAAAAGCATTAACTTGAACATGTATGATGGACAAAATACTGTAAAGTATTCTAAGGTTACTATACAACCGCTGCGACATCTTCTAATAGCTGTAGGCATGCAAAGCGGCGTTATTTATAATCTTGTTAAGTTTTCTGATCAGAAGCTATCATTACTACGATGAGTCGTTAGAGCAGTTGACATATATCTTTAGTGGTGAAATCGCTAACAAATCATTTGTTCTAAACTCTTGGTATCACGTCATCTATATCCCTTTCGAAATTTTCTTTGCTCATTGCCAAAGTTTTGTGAATCCAGCATGTGCGGGTTCAATTCCCGAGGGACTCGAGATTGTGAACCTTAAGCAGATGGATGCCCAACTATATAAAGAATGTCCCTTCAAAAGTTCAATTTTATTGCTTAAGATGTTTGCGATGTTGGTTTATGCTGAACTTTCTACACCGTTGACTTCAATATCCTGTTCTTTACAGAGATGCGATCCTTTCTCAGCAGAGCTATTCAGAGTTGATTCTGTTCCTCGACAAGTGCCTGTACTCTGCAACTCTACTGTTTCAGAAAATTCGCTCCAAACTAGCCAAGCAAAAAATGATTTTTGTGCACAAGTATGGGATACATGTGTAAATGCATCTGTAAGGAACTCACCATTTGCCGCTTCTTTACAAGGTCAGGTTGGGGCACCCGCTAATTCCACTTATACCAAACTGACTGATATCTGGCAATCGAAAGCGGATTTCTGCAATGCATTTGGTGGAGCTTCAGTTGATGAGTCCGTATGCTTCACTGGTGAACCCGTTGCCATCAATAATACTACTACTCAAAGCTTTCCAAGTGGTATGTGCCTTGAGAAAATAGGGAATGGCTCTTATCTTGATATGGCTGCTCATCCTGATGGGTCTAATCGTGCCTTCTTTGCGAACCAGCAAGGTAAGATTTGGTTGGCAACCATACCTAAAGAGGGATCAGGGGGAACACTGGAGCTGGATGAATCTAGACCGTTTCTTGATCTGACTGATCAAGTACATTTTGACACTGAATTTGGGCTGATGGGTATTGCATTTCATCCAAACTTTGCACAGAATGGCCGTCTATTCGCTTCATTCAATTGTGATAAGGCAAAGTGGTCTGGATGCAACGGAAGATGTTCGTGTAACTCAGATGTAAACTGTGATCCTTCAAAACTAGGTACTGATAATGGTGCCCAGCCCTGCCAATATCAAAGTGTTATAGCAGAGTATTCTGCTAATGGTACCGCGTCCCAGCTTTCTTTGGTACATATCAATTCGCCTGAACAAATTGTGCCCTTTTATAACGGTCAATCACAAGAAGTAACTTTTGATCTTTTTGCAGGCTGAAAGTGCCAAACCACTAGAAGTGAGAAGGATATTTACCATGGGCCTTCCGTTTACAGCTCATCATGGGGGACAGATTCTTTTTGGACCAACAGATAGGTACTTATACTTTATGATGGGGGATGGTGGAGGTGCAGGTGATCCTTACAATTTTTCCCAGAACAAGAAGTCATTTCTTGGAAAGGTTATGAGACTTGACATTGATAACATACCAAGTAAGTAATAGCATAAGATGGCTGATCTACATTATTACCAATGAAAATGGTTTTTAGAAGCCATTAATGCCAGCAAAAAATGCTACTAATTACACATAGCATATGATATTATCGAGCTTTCTGATGAGCTGAGTAAAAAAAGAAAAAAAAGACTGCCATTAAGTCCTTCTTTTGCTTGTCGTCCTACCGTAAGAGCTTGACTTCTCAAGTGTTCTCAGTATCTGGTGACATACCTCTTTCCATCATCTTTAAATCGATTTTTTGTGAAAGAAATAGGAAAAAGCGGCCTTTAGCCTCGACCATATTGTTGTGAATTCAAGTAGTATTGAAATAGAGGTGCAATCTCACGCTCAACATTCTTTAGTAATTTTGCTCTGCATATTTTTCGTTAGGATGAGACCTCTTTACGTTGTTTTGGGACCAAAGTCTCGTTTGGTTGGGATATTTCTCAAGCAGGCCTTTTCCACTCAAACGATTGACTTTCTGGAGCAGGAAGGTGAGTTATCGGATCCTTAAAATTTGGCACTTCAACTTTGAGAGCCACTCAAGTTTCAAAATACTTGCTGATGTAGAACTGAGGAGAGTTTCCTCTTGCTGTTGGATGGGGCTGTCTTTACTATCTACTTTAATTCTAGTGGTATGGTTTTAGCACAAAATGACTGGTACCTTCAGCTATCTCCCTCCATACAGCAAGTAATTTGGAGTAGTCAAGTATCCTGTGCTATTTCATGGCCTACTTTTTCAAGCATCATCAAAGCTAAGAGTTTATAGCTTGAAGTCAAATTATGTTCCTGTTTGCACAAGCAAAGTGGCCAGCACAATGCCCGAGGCCACAACTTAAGAGACAAAAGATGGACTAAAATTTCCGACGAATATATATACCAAGAATGTAATAGGTGGCAAAATGTATCTGGGCTTCTATTTCTGGTTTCAGTGTGACGTTCGAGATCTTATCAATTTAGTTTAAAAGTTGTTCCAAATAGGCCTTTAGGTTTACAGCTCACTGTTTTGTGGAGTACAAGAAAGCATGTCCCAAGCAAGCCCACAAAATCTATAATTAACGCTTCCCCATTTCAGCCGTTAGTCATCATTTCGCATGTGCATGGGATCAAAGCAGAAAGGAAAGGGGATTGCGTGAAATCTAAGGATTATTTGCTACCGGAGTTCATTTTCGTTTTAAATTACTTATAATGTTCATCTATTTTCTATTATGTATTTCCAGGCACAAAAGAGATAACTGACCTACTTGCTTTCATGAATTTCCAGGCGCAAAAGAGATTACTGACCTTGGTCTGTGGGGAAATTACTCCATCCCAAAGGATAACGCATATACTTTAGATAAAGAGTTGCAGCCTGAAATATGGGCCTTAGGATTACGAAATCCTTGGCGCTGCAGTTTTGATTCTGCAAGACCTTCTTACTTCATGTGTGCAGATGTAGGGCAGGTATATCAATTTAGTCTTCTCCAATGCCTTTGCACCAGGTTCATATCTCAGTATATTGCATATAGAGTTCCCGATAAATGGCAATCGTAGAGGACTACGTCCTGCTCATCCTCTTTTTTCCCTGAGGGCCTGAGAATCTCTTCATCACAAGTGATGCACCAATAGCAGTACATTGTCATCACTGAATGTCTTGTTATTTCGTCATCCCCAGTGGAGACGTTCTCAACGGGTTATCTGAACGAGAATCGGTAGAAATAGCCTTCTTTCATTTTGTGATTTCCTTTTACTTTGAAGCTCTATATATTGGCAGAGCAACTCTAACTATTAGCAAAGTATATTAACTAAATAGTGGTGACTAAAAACAATTTGGAAATTAGGAAGGACTGTGTGAAGCACGTTCCTTGTTCAAACTGCGAGAACTGCACCAGACAGCTCCTGTTTAACCCTGTTCTGTATGTTACCGTACAAATTCAACTAACTTTACACACATTCTTTACACTGAGAACCTCACTCCACCTTAGATTTCTGGAAATAGTTTTGCAGCTTTGAAATCCAAAGGAAAAGAAGACGACTAAGAAAACCACAGTCTGGGAAGTTGCAATGCTTTGGAGGATAGTTTATAAATTTTAGGCTCAAATTCGAAATAACACATTGCAATGATCTCTTGTTTCTCGTTTATTATCATTTATCCAACTGGTTCTCGGTGAAATGCTTGCATGGTTGAGTGAAATGTGCTTCAGAAAACAGAAGCTCCTTCAATTTCCACAGGACATTTCTGTGGGGTACACTTGTCCAAATTTTCTCAACAGTTCGTGCGCTATTGTTGTTTCCCCATAGGATGGATATGAAGAGGTGAATATTATCACCAAAGATGGGAACTACGGCTGGCGAATCTACGAGGGTCCCTATCTTTATACTCCTCCACAATCTCCCGGAGGAAATACCTCTCAGAACTCCATTATGCCAATTTTTCCGGTGATGGGGTACAGCCACACTGATGTTAACAAGAATGAAAGATCAGCATCAATCACAGGCGGATATTTCTACAGATCGATGACTGACCCATGCATGCATGGAAGGTGACTGAGCATTCTTTGGCCTAGTGCTACATAGTCTGAGTCTTAGTCTGGAAACTGTTTCAATATGCTTCTGCATATTGAGACGTTTTGGCAATCAATCCAAATCACATTGTTCATGGTACTAACACTATTGGAGAATTTTGCAGTTATTTGTATGGAGATCTATATGCTGGTGCTATGTGGGCTGGCACTGAAACCCCTCCAGACAGTGGGAACTTCACTAGCAACAAGATTCCTTTCAGTTGTGCTCATGACTCTCCCATAAAATGCGGCATTGTACCGGGAAGTTCACTTCCTGCTTTGGGTTATATTTTCTCATTCGGGGAAGACAATAGTAAGGACAATTTTCTCTTGGCAAGCAGCGGTGTATACAGAATCGTTCGTCCAAGTCGTTGCAATTACACTTGCTCAAAGGAAAATGCCACAACTGCGGCAACCCCAGGTCCTGCTTTCTCTCCTTCACAGGCAAGCCTGTTGGGTAACCCGTTTAAGAGTCTGGTGCTACTATGCTCTTTTCTGGGGTTACTCTTGCTGGGTTTGGTGTAACATTTGCAGCATCTGTATGCTACATATAGAGGAAAAAGAAGTTCTATTCGCCACTTCTTTCTTTAGTTTCGCATCAAGAAGTGTATCAATGGCTACTAGATTTTGGCTATTGCTGTTGTTTGGTAAATTTACTTGTAAAGTGATACCATTGTATAACTGAAGAGCACTTCTTTGTTTTTGGCTGAGAGAACTCTTACTACATGTTGCATTTTCTGGATGTCTGGTGATGGTAGTCAATACAACGCCGAATCTCTTGACCTTTTGCGAGTCTTTCAAGCCAAAACTTGCCAAAACTTTTTCTTACCTTTTGTATTTGCAGATTCTTCGCCCATGAACAACATTGGTGGTGTTAGGAAATTTACCGGAGATAGCAGAAGAGAGTTAATTCTGGCCCCTTAAAAATGGAGGTTGAAGCAGATTTTTTTTTCCACCCATAACGTTGACATGATCATACTTGTATGTTAGTGCAATGGTGTATGCAATTTTAGGCTCCATTCATTTCTTGGCATCCAATAGTATTGTGGGAAAATGCTGTCGTCTTCTAAATCGCGGTATCTCACATAGGATATTCCAAAGAAAGATTATGATTAGGCTTTTATATAACTCTGCGAAGGCGGACATTGCCCAGTGGTAAGGTCGTGAACACAAGTCGTTATATTTTGAAAGCTCAAGCAGATTCGTCTAGTTTGGTTGTTAGTGTGAGGTCAGGTGTGGTCAACATTGGTTTGAGAGAAAGTTCATAATCTATGTACGACTGAGCCTTAGCGAGGGCACTAAGACATAAGGATGAGAGATTAAGATATTCCATGTCTGTTCTGAAAAAGTTTAGAATTGCCTTTATAAGACCCTAGACATGTGTTGGAAATAGTAGAAGAAACAACTACAAAACCAAAACAACTACAAGATGTGAGTTGAGGTGGCGTAGCACTATCCTTGAGAGTTATTTTTTTTCTCCAAAAACCGGTGTCTTGGTGCTAAAGATCACTGGCAGAACACCCGTACAATTCTCCTTCATGCTAATGATCACTTGAATAGCTTGGGGATACTCGAACAACCTTGACTTATTCAGAATCGTAACAAGAATATAGCCATAATGAATAGTAAGAAATACGGAAAGAGAAACATAGAGCTTTCAGATTCTTAGTGTGTGGAGTGACTAATAGGCCTTTTATAATTAAAAGCAAGGAAGAAAAGTGTATAGATCATATTTGCTAAATTAACTCTTTCACGGCTATTTAATTAGGACCGGCAAAGGCTCAAAAGTTAGAGTATAATTATCTCCGGTAGACGTGTTGAATATTGAATTAACTGACAATTAAAGGCCGAGATAATTCTCGAAGTGACAAGTAACTTAGTGCAAAAATTGGCCTCAACTGGGAGCCTACACGAAGGCATTTTGGGCTGGATTTTGGGCACCCTCAAGTGTACTTTTAATCTCATAACATGTTTATGATACTAACAATGTGGGACAAGAAGTTTTCGTTAACACAAAGAAACAACTTTGACTCTAACATACCAGTAATCTAGGTACTAGTAGAACAACATCAACTCATAAGTACTTTTTGACTAGCCATTTTGAAGGAGACATTCATATGTCACGGGGATTGTGGACATGGGTCATTATATAGAGCCCCTTTCAACCACATGGCTTTAAGTTTTAAGAGCACTAGTTGTAGATGTCCCTAAGCACACAGATAGGGGGTGAACATGTGTAGACATAAATTATTTGTTATTCATCTACAAAAAATGATAGAAACAAGAACACGAGCTTCAGACTAGTTTAACCCCATATGCCTGCGTCCAATCTCGATTACTCTAACCAAGCGAGATCTGTTGAGCCTTTGACTGTTCGCCTAGCTTTGGGTTTTAACACAAAGTATAGTACAATTTCAAGCCCACACGTAAGGATGACAATTCCATCCGTACACGGCGCACGGCGGATCTCTGACCCGCCCTGAGTTGATAGGACCGGTTATTTTGACTTTGACTAGGTTATGGAGCGGGTAATGTATTTATTATTTTAACCTCCAGCAAGTAAGGGGTTTGGTATTATGTCCAATCCGTTATGTCCAATCTATTTCGTCCCATGACGTACCTACCCCCTTCTAATTTATTCTTAACACTAAACTATTATGCAATCACTGTCGTCCATCCGATTATATAAATAGTTGTCACATAGCCATACTTAGAGAACCCTACAACTCTTTTTTCTCTTATTCTCTTAGTCTCACTGCACCGTCAACACCTCAGCATTCACCTCTCCTCTCCCTTGCACGGTCGCTCCCTCCCCTACGGCCACAAACCACCTTCACCTCACCACCACTCCACCACCTAATCGTCCACCAAACAAAGTCGCCATCACCTAATGGTCCACCGCCACTGTCTCCTCAAATCCCCCCATAGCCACCGCCGTCTCCTTCTTCCATTACTGTTCTCCTCACCGAAAGCCACAACTTCTTCACAGAAAGCACATTTGATACCACTACCCGGAAAAGGGAAGATCTAAGATATTTCGTTTTTCTTACTTTCCTGAAAAATGAATATCTTTATTAGCATTGGGTTCTCAGATGAACAGATCAACACATACTGGTACGCTTTCTCTTTCTCTCTGGGACATCCTCATCCAACAAGTTAAATAAATATAGATTCTGAAATTACGAATTTCTGAAAGGAATTCTCAGATTGAGGAAAGGAATTATAAAATTATGAATTTGTATATGGAGTTCAAAATTCTAAAATTATTTTTTTGGGCATTTTAAGTATTAGTAACTTCTAGGGCTTGATATATATATATATATATATATATATATATATATATATATATATATATATATATATGGAGCTGATCTGTTGATAGCGCTAGCAAAACACGATCTAGTCGTCCATCCTGAAAGAATGGACGGCCCAGATCTTTTTTTTTTCAAAAGCTGTCAACCATCCGCGACACAGTGTCGCGGGCGGGATTTTTTTACCAGATTGCCCCTCCCCTTCGTCCGCTACACTGTGTCGCGGACGACTTTTTTGTCCTGACAGCCGTCAGTCAAAAAGTCGTTCTTTACACTGTCTCGCAGATGACTTTTTGCCTGACGGAGGTCAAGTCATCCACATCCCCCTTGACAGTTGTCACATCAGTCATGTCGCCCCACGACTGTTACTTTGTCCTTATCTCTCAATCCGCAACACTGTGTAGCGGACGGTTTTTACTGTCCCCTACTCTATGTAGTGGACGTAAGATATAAAACTTCGAAACTCTCATTCATTCATTCTTCTCACAAATTTATCTAGCGGCGTTGGCAAGCAGATCTGCGCAATTTCTTCCTAAGAAATCCTTTTATCGTCTCATCAATCACGTAAGTTCACAGACCAATCCGTTGTTCGTTCATAATTATGAGTATTGCAGCTCATGCATGATTTTGAATATGTATTGAGCATGTGCTCGCGTTTGTCATGTATTGAGCATGTGCTAGTTGTTATGAGTATTGCGGCTTATTTGCTCATGTGCTAGCGTTCGTAAAATCCAATTATCTCGAAAGATATGAAAGATCTCCCTCAAAGCTGTACATACGACTTTCATCGAATACGGCTTTTCGCGAAATTATATATATATACAGCATGTGAACTTATGTGAGCACATGCTAGCGTTGCATATATTATGCATGTGCTAGCGTTGTATGTTTGAAAGCGTTTGATAAAAGCTTCCAACCTTACCATTTTTTCATAATTTCAGTTGTAAAAAATGGATATTAACTCTGGACCTGAAGATCCCTCCGTATTATACGACCAAGCAAACCATATCAGTACGCTCATAAGGGATGGTGGAGTAAGATATTTTTTTTATCAACTTTCTTATTTTTACGAACGTTGTATACCGTTTGTTTTGCTTAAATTATATTTATTAATTCGTAGGAAATAGCACTTCTCAACACGATAGAAGTTTTCGATAATTTCAAAGCCTGAAAATTGAACAAATACCAGAAAAGATTACTGCGTGGGATTGGGTTTGGGATTTTCACGCATGGGTAGATCTTTCAACACATTGACCGGCACTTAATCGGTGCCCTTGTTGAAAGGTGGAGTTCCCTCTCGGAGAGATGACAATTACCCTAGAAGATGTAGGGTTCATCTTAGGGTTACCGGTGACGGGGCGGCCGGTAATTGCTCCTCCGTCGGAAGCAACGAATAAAAGAATCGCTATGGACTTCTTCACTTCGATACCTGAGGAACAGTTTAGCACTGGTGGTATAAAGTTGAAGTGGTTGGTAGATACCTACAAGGTTTTGCCGAAAAACTACACGGACGAGATGCTTGTGCTGTACACACAAGCCTTCCTCTTGTGGGTGATGGGGGCAATTTTATTCCCAACGACGTCGAAGAACACAGTCATCGTTAAATATTTACCGTTGTTGGGTAACCTGCGGGAGGTTGGGGATTATGCCTGGGGTGCAACAACTCTTGCGTACCTGTACCGAGCATTGCACAAGGCAACGAAGCCCGACTCCAAAGCTATATGTGCATGTCTTTCGCTATTGCAGGTATATCATATAAATCTTGATTACGTGTTTGATTTTTTTTTGTTGAATCGACAATAAATTTTGACGAGACTTTATATAATTTGTATTTACTCTCAGGTGTGGTCTTATAAACACCTTGCTACCGGCGCACCCAGGCGTAGGGACGGAACCGATAATGTGTGGCCTCGGTTATGCGCCTGGGAATACAGCCGGAAGGACAGCCACTACCCGAAGAGAGACGATCCCCATCACAACATTACGTACTATCGGGGGGAGCTCGACTCGCTATCTCCGGACCAGATGTGTGGGGCACCGTACAAACGTTTGGCGCGATGGGTGGAAGAGTCGTTCATCTTCACGCTCTCCGGGTTGCAACGTACACCCCTGATCCACTTCGAGGTCGTAGAGTGGCAGCTGCCAGATCGCGTTATGTGCCATTTTGACTACCTGCAGGGGTTTCCAGCCGATGCCCCGGAAATTAGGGTTAATAGGAACCCACTGGGTGTCGGACGGTTTTGTAAGGTGAATGCGCACGACTTGTGCGCACGAGAAATTGAGGTTTGGAATTCCTGGCGGCCATTGTGTCGGAGCCTGACCTCGTGATTAGCACCGAACAGTACAATGAGTGGTACTACCGCATCACCCGAAGGAGAGTAGCCCCGATAAGGTTTGAACGCGGGGAGAGGTACGCGCCTAGGGGTCAGATCGATGAGCGTATGACATGCGATCTGGTAAGTTGCCCAACAACTACTTTACATTGAATTTGATGATCTTAAGTTGGTGTTTGAAGTTACTTATTTATTATCTCTTTGGGGGTGTAGGTTAATGCCTCGCTCGCCTTCTTCCAGAATTTGAGCGGGCGGAGGGATCTGGTGGATGCAATGGGCAAGGAGTTTCGCCACCAGGCTAATGCGTTGGCGTTTGGCTGTGGAAATTTTTTGCGCCAAGCATCGAGACAGCCTTTGGGCGTCAGCCTGGGAATGGGTTATCTGGGGTGGTAGGCCCCTTACGTGAGCGAGGGATACGATGATCCCTCGGGATAGACTTCAGGGGTGAGCCAGGGATACGGTGGTCCCTCTGTACCGCCAAGCACCATGGGCCAGGCTCAAGCGCCATGGGAAAAGTACAGTGCGCCCTCGTTCTCTTTGCTTCTGGACTCAGAACTCCAACCCCTCTCTCAGAGTCAAGTCACGTAGGATTGGGGTTTCAGAAACATCAGTTTATCCGAGACACTGCCCATTGTCCCGTGGGCGGGACCATCTGTTTCCGAAGGAGGGCAATATCCCCCGGTCGACCCCCGAGAAAGATATCGCAAAGGGCATCCATTGAAGCCTCTAAAGCCGCATAAATGCCAACTAATTCGAGAGTGTTATTTTAGCGGGGCCCCCGAGACAAAGCGTCGTATAGTGTGGATCACCCGGAGGGCATGGATTACTGTTGCTCATAGGGAGAAATGGCTTCGTTGGCTCTGGGGGATTGTTTAGACAACGGTGTAATCTTGACCTACGTGGAGATTCTGAAGGAAAGCGGTCAGGAGCGGCTAGACGAGTATCCACATATTTTTATGGTGTATGCTTTTTTCATAGCCTCCTAGTATCTGAATGGCGTGAGTGGGTCGATCGAAGGAGGAAGAAAAAGTTGAGCGATTGGAGACCGTCTGCTAACCTACGAGCGTATCTTATTAGGGATAGTCCAGTGAGCGCAAGGGTTGCCGACGTGTTTCTAATCCCATTTTTAGGGGAAAGCCACTGGTACTTGGTATGCTATGAACCAACACAGAAGGTCGTATCAGTCATCGACAGTCTCCACGACGATACCATCCACATGTCTGTGTTGCAGATGTACAAAGCCCAGTTGGATGCAATGATAATCTTACGATTGTTGTTTAATGCTTATTGTAACTTGCCAATTGTAAATGTTAACTCGTGTCTTATGCCGTTTTCTGTTTCTCGCAAAATCTATTTAGTGCCATGGTCCACTATATCCGTGATGTAAGAGTACCGGCGCGGCCAAAGCTTCAATTCCGATTGAAGAAGGGGAGGCCCAAGCAACATAGTACTTCGGACTACGACGTCTTCGTCTACATGTACATGGATTACATTTGTCGGTCTGAGAGCCTCAAGGCAGTCGTCTGGAGTCAAGAATGCGTACAAGGCTTTAAATATAAGATAGCTTGGCAAATTATGAAAGGCAGGCCTATAACGGTTAGGTTTATTGAAAATTCGTCGAAGGACGAGAATCCGACTCAACATGAGGACCCCAGTTGACATTGTAACATTCGAATCAGTTTTTTTAATAAATCTTGATTATTTTTATGAAAGCTGTCATTTGTATGATTTGATTTGTGTTGAGATCAGTTAATTTGGGTTGAAGATGATTGATTTGACTGATTTGTGTTGAAATCAGTTGACATTTAATTTGGGTTGATTTGATTAGATTTGATTTGAATTGACGTATATATTTGGGTTTTTTTTTTCTCTCATTGAATGATTGAATGGTGGGAAACAAAATTGGTGGAAAGTCCTATAAATTGTTTCTGCTGCACCGTCCGCTACACAGTGTAGCAGACATATAAAAAGCAAAAAAAAATTATATGTTGGAGTCAGAGTTTCTGCTGCGCCGTCCGCTACACAGTGTAGCAGACATATAGAAAGCACAAAAATTTCTAAGTGTTGGAGTTCAAAGTTTCTGTTGCGTCGTCCGCTACACAGTGTAACGGATGTATAGAAAGCAAAAAAATTTCTAAGTGTTGGAGTTGATAGTTTCTGCTGCGCCATCCGCTACACAGTGTAGCGGACGTATAGAAAGCAAATTTTTTTATAAATGTTGGAGTTCAAAGTTTCTGCTGCACCGTCCGCTACACAGTGTTGCGGATGTATAGAAAGCAAAAAAATTTCTAAGTGTTGGAGTTGATAGTTTCTATTGCGTCGTCCGCTACACAGTGTAGCGGACGTATAGAAAGCAAAATTTTTTCTAAGTGTTAGAGTTCAAAGTTTCTGCTGCGCCGTCCGCTACACAGCGTTGCGGACGTATAGAAAGCAAAAAAAATTCTAAGTGTTGGAGTTGATAATTTCTGCTGCGCCGTTCGCTACACAGTGTAGCGGACATATAGAAAGCAAAAAATTTTCTAAGTGTTGGAGTTGATAGTTTCTGTTGCGTCGTCCGCTACACAGTGTAGCGGACGTATAGAAATAATTTTTTTTTTTAAGTATTGGAGTTCAAAGTTTCTGCTGTGCCATTCGCTACACAGTAGCGGATGTATAGAAAGCAAAAACATTTCTAAGTGTTGGAGTTTTTAGACTCTGCAGATCTGTCCACTACATTGTGTAGCGGACATGGTTATAAATTAACGACGGAATTTCTGTCGGTAATTCTCTTTTACGTATTTTAAAATTTTTGGAATTATGAAATTAGCGACAGAGTAAATATTTTAGCGACGGAATCAACAATCTCAATATCTCAAATGCACGATTAACAATAAAAAATCATCAATTAACAACCTAAAATCATCGATCAATAATCACAATTCTCAAATGCACAATTAAGAACATAAAATTATCAAACATCAGTTTTTGTTCAAATAACACAAAATTGTTCAAATTGTAAAAATCTGATGCGATTAACTTGTTCAAATTGTTCAACATTGGGGGAAATTAACTTTTTCACAAGTGCTTCGATCAAACACCAGCACTTGAAAACGCATATGCCCCGTGTGTTCAAAGATTACAAAGTCTCCTAGATGGAGGTCATGTTGCTACATGAATTTGTTCCAACCTTCTTCGAAACAAATTTCCTCTTGGCCGCGCTTCTTCTTGATTTTAACAAGCCATGACCCCTTGCGGCTGGTTAAAGTCGCTTCATCTGATCTTATTGTGGTAAGCAATCTGTAAAAGGCTACCGGTATGGCCTAACATATTCATAATACAGTAAGACGGGTAAGTTTTTAACCAAATATAAAACTTTTAACACACGAAAACACAGAGAAAGAGGGATGACCTACAAGTTCTGTATGAAAACCAGGAGCCATGACCTTGAAGAAGTGTCTGCCGACTGAAACGTCACTGTTCCACGAAGCAGAAGCCATCAGGACGGATCTGTCGCCGGAGGTGGCGACACGTCGGGGGGAGGACGGGGATGTCGTTGGAGGTGTGTCGGCGTTGAGGGGAGGATGGGGTTATCGCCGGAGGTGGCGCGGCGTCGGGGGGAGGGAGGAGGTGTCGCCGGAGATGTGGTCATTGTAGAGGGGGTCGTGGGTGGGTGAGATGTTCGAGACAGATAGAGAAACGGGAGAAAGAAGAATGGCCGATCTGATTAATATTTAACATGAGTTTTGGCGACGTGTTGGTGTTTTAAACTGCAAAGACGTCCGCTACATGGTTTAGGGGACACAAAGAACACCAAAAGTTTTTTTGTGCAGAGCCGTCCGTTACATTGTGTAGCGGACAAAAAGAACAACAAAAAATTTCTAAGTGTTGGAGTTTTGGGACTCTGCAGAGCCATCCGCTACATTGTGTAGCGGACATAAAGACCGCCAAATTTTTTGTTGTTGATTAGCCACGTCCGCTACATTGTGTAGCGGACATAAAGAACACCAAGATTCCAAATGCACTCTGTCCGCTTAACTATGTAGCGGACGGGGCAAATCAACAAAAAAAAAAAAAAACTTAAACTTAGATTTGATAGCTCTCATAGGTCCATCAGAAATAAAATTACAGTCTTCGGTCGAAAGATTTATTAGAAAAAATTACAAACAATTATTACAAATGTCAAACAGACTTGATGGCTTATACAAAAAATTAAAGGTCCACTGCAGCTTCTTTTCCCTCATCTTCGGCGTCATCTTCTTCATCGTCTTGCAAACCCCCTGGACTTATCCCTAGTGCCTTGTAATGGTTCCGCTTGTCATGGTCGGTCATTTTGTTGCACAATGCACACTTTCTCAGCTTTTTAGGTTGTGTTGCCTATTCAATAGAGCTTTTCATCCGCGTAGATCTCTTGCGGCCTTTCGTTTGCGATATAATTGGATCCAAAGTCCATATATCATTGTCGTCTTCCTCCCTCGGCTCATCATCTTCTGATCCCGTTGTAGGCTCGGTGTCAACCGCATTGCTGACTGAAGCTACTTCCAACTGGTCGACGATGGGCTCTTGCTGCTGAGCTACCTCGAGGAGATGTTTATATCCGGCCATTGTAGCAGCACCTTTTACGGACAAACGGGTGAACATTGTCACCATATGATTATACCGCAACGTCTCTGATTCTTCAAAGTCAGTATACGGGTGCTCCGAAAAGGCAATGATACCGTGCAACCTGTTTGCACCTTTCGTCCACCGTGGCAGGACATATTTATCGGGGATTGTCCTGATATTCTTCTGGGTGAAAAACCACAAAATGTGTCTACACAGGATGCCATGGAACTTAAAATTCTTACAAACACATGTCACCGAGTCCGTCAATGTGTCGTGGCTCACCATATAAATTATGCACGACTTCTCAGGGACGAGGTCATTCACGAGCGAATAAACCTTGTACTCACGCGTAGACTTTTCTGCCACTTTGTTTATACTGTATCATCCCGATTTTCGCAGCTCTACTTGGTATAGCATGAAGATCTCCTTCGTATAGACTTTGGCACCGTTCAGCTCCAGCGGGGTCTCAAGCAACCTTCTCATTTGTTTGTACATGGTTGCAAAGTCTGCAGCCCTTTCTTTCACGAATAACAACGCAACCGCTTTTTGTGCGGATGTGACGAAACTCTTCAAATTGGTAGATGTACCCACATAACTATCAAGCGTGGCATTCATAGATTCACTCCTGCCCGTCGTTTTCATGCCCACAGAAAAATGCCTCCTCGTGTAAATGCCAATCCATTGTTCTTTGAGCTCGTACAAGTGCTGGAGCCACTCATTGTCTTACAATGAGTAATCCTCAACAAGCTTTTCCCATCTCTCATCAAATTCCTTAATCGTTAACGACTTGTTAACGCACTTGTCAAAATTCTGTTTAAAGTCTGGATACTTTGCATACACGTGATGCAGATGTTCAGGGTATTTGTTGCTTATGTGCCAAGTGCACAAGTTGTGTCGAGTGTCTGGGAAGACGGTAGTAATAGCCTTCTTCATTGCCAAATCTTGATTGGTGATGATAATTTTGGATGCTTTGTTGTTCATGGCCTCCACCCACGCCCTAAACAACCATACAAAAGAACTCTCGCTCTCGTCCCTTAACAAGGCAAACCCGAACATGATGGAATGATAATGATGATTGACGTCCGTGAAAGGACCGAACTACATCGAGTACTTATTGGTACGGTATGTGGTGTTGAAAGTCACGACATCCCCAAAATGCTTATAAGCTAGCCTCGAATGACGTCGACCCAAAAAATTATGCTAACTCGATGCTCATCGTCAAGTTTATAATCGAAGGTAAACTGCGGGTCCTCCATCTACATCCGCTTTAATAGGCTCATTGGATTGAGCATCATTGAGGTCATACGCGGCTCGTCTTTGGGTTCGGACCGCGTTACAAACGTCTGTCGTGTTAAAGTTTAGATTTTGAATTCCTCAAGCCTGAATCATGTCGGTAGGTCCTAGCCACGCATTGCTCATTGTCTGAATCAATCTCCTTGCGACCTTACTCATCTTCTTGTGTTGATGCATCTGACTCACCTTAGAAGGGGTTACTAACGGGTGATTGTGTGCCAGTTCCAGACTAGTAATAAGCCAATGATCCTGTTTGAGTTTATAGCTTACGAACATTTTGACCTGGCAATTTGTGCGCGCAAAGCAATCCCGTCTTCTATGCGAATATCCTATTTTCGTCATCACTGTCATCGTTGCCTATGCGTGTCTCATTTTGCAGTGGGTTTCTGCCCCTATGACACTCTTATAAGCAATAGCATATTTTTTTTGTTATGTTGCTTGTTCTTGTAGTCTTTATTCTAATGCCAAAACCAACCCTCAATGAATACGCTCGAAAACATTTTTCGGCTTCTTCCAATGTTTGAAATATTCGTCCTAGATACGGATCACTAGCATCTACGGGGGTGTTGGAGCTCGCCACCAAATCAGACATTGTGAAACAAGACCTATGTAGAATTAGATTACGCCTAACTATCAAATGGCGTTTCTTGAACAACTTTCATGAATAGACCAATTTAAGATCACAAATATACCAAACATAATCTCAAAAGTGTCTCCAATTTAACAATTATTTATTTATTGAACATATCAAATTAAAATTACTAAGATAAATAGACAAATTCATCATGCCCAAACACAACACGCATAATCTCCAAAAATTCGAATTTAACTATAATAAATTTGTTGAAGTTAATGAATTTTAAGAAATTCGAATTTAACTATAATAATTTTTTTTGAAGTTAACAAATTAATTTCTTGAACATCACAGATTAAAACAACTTTGATGAATATAGTGATAAATCCCAAAGAAAACTATATATTCATCCAAAATACTTTATCAAGTGTTCACCATTCACAAACTTATCTTGCTTGAGAGAAGCTTGAAGCAAATGTTACTCGAAGCTTGAAGTGAGTTGAAAATGGAAGCAAGTGAATCTCAAGGAGATGAAAATGCAGAAAAAGAGCTGAGAATTAGGTCACTTTTGGGTATAGGTGCAAGTTGTCCGCGATACTGTACAGAAGACAGTGTTGGGACAGCTCTGACATGTACAGAAATAAACTGACGTGTGTCAGTCGTCAGGCAAAAAGTCATCCGAGAGACAGTGTCGCAGAAGACTTTTTGACTGACGGCTGTTAGGACAAAAAAGTCATCCGCGACACAGTGTAGCGGACGAAGGGGAGGGGCAATCTGGTAAAAAATCACGTCCACGACATTGTGTCGCGAACGGCTGACAACTTTTGAAAAAAAAAAGATCTGGGTCGTCCATCCTTTCAGGATGGACGGCTAGATCGCGTTAGCAAAATCTTCTATTTTGCTAGCGCTATCAACGGATCAGCTCCCACATATATATATATATATATATATATATATATATATATATATATATGAAACAAAAAATAACCCTAAAGGGGGGGTGAATAAGGTTTTAAGACTACTTTAAAAATTAATAAACAACAAACCTCAATCTCAATAATTTAAATAAGCAAACTAACCAATCTCAACACAAATGTAAAACGATAATGTCAAGAAAGAAGGGTTTAGAAATACTTGACAAGGAGATTTAAATGGTTCGGCTTGATATACCATCAAGCCTACGTCCACCCCTTCAAGGAAGTCCATTGAAAAGTCCTAGAATCCACTAGTATGATCTTCTTTACGGGTCAAGATCGAACCTCTTACAATCCCTTGATGCTATGCCCACATCAAGAACAAGCTTTGACAATCCCAAAGCTCCAAAGCTTGACAACCCTAAACTTTGATACAAGAAACTTTAGATGAAGAAAGTGTACAAGATTTCACTTTCAAGAAGTAGATGAGTACAAGTTTAAGCATTAGAACAAGAGAGATGCGTGTATGATGACTTATGAAAGTGTATATCTCTCAAATGTAAGCTCACAATAAATGCTCTCTTGAAATGGATGAGAAATCAATGAAAAACAAGAGAGATTGAACAATTGATTTGATCTTTGAGTATATGAAAGATAAGAGAGCTTTGAATGCAATTGATGAATCAAAACAATGCCCAAAATGAGTATTTATAGAGTTGGAAATAAATATGACCGTTTGGAGTTAGGTGGAGCATTAAATGCGCCAAACAGTAAATACAGTCGACTGTAATGCGTCATTACAGTCGACTGTAATCCCAAAGTAGCCGTTGGAAATTCAAAATTTTCAACTTGCAGTCGACTGTAATCCAATGCAGTCGACTGTAATAGGCTACTGGAAGTATTGCAGTCGACTGCATTCCAATGCAGTCGACTGTAATACCTCACTGCCCAACTTACAGTCGACTGCATTCCAGAAAATGCAGTTTCCATGTTTTCAAAGAATGAAAAACCTTGTATGCATGCAAGAGAAACCTATGGACAAGTTCTAGGTATACAGTCATAATTTACGATCATGTCTCTATGTCTAGTTTACAAAGAAGGAAATAAAAGCATTGTAAAATACGATCGACCAATTCCTTCTTTGGAGTGATCCGTTGAGTGTCTTTGATCGATTTGCTCGTCTAGTTGTCAGTTTACATGAGTATAAGATTGTACATATTTCTTCATCAACTCAATGCATGTTAGACAACATAATTATCAATGTTAGTTTATCATCAAAACCAATTATAAGCCTAGGTTAAATAACCGTAGGGTTAACAATATATATATATATATATATATATATATATATATATATATATATATATATATATATTGCAGGTAGAAAAAAAGGGCAAAGGTGATAGAATTAGGTGGAAATTTTAAGTAAATTTCCAACAATTTCTCTAGTGGTTATTTTCGTGTGTTTTTCGAATTCGATGTTTTCCTATTCTAGAGTGACTAGTACATGTCTTTTGCACTAAGCTACCGATTACCAAGGAGATGAAGGCCGAATCTGACTTGGGGAGAAGTTATAGAGCTGAGGTGATACAAAGAAGATCGGGGCGGGGTTGAATTTTTTGAAAATCTGCCAAATTAGGTATGTTATTTCTGTTTCTTGACCCGATGGCGAGGTAGAGCGGGGCGAAGTGGGGTATCAGGACTACCAGGGTGGGTACGCATGTCATAAGATCCTCAGCTGACTGGCCCCATTGCCATTCCTACCCACACGACGCATGAATTTCCATGATAGAGAGATTTAATAATAATGAAGAGCTCCTGAATAAGAATAAATGGATACACAAAGATAAAACAATCGTGAGCTTAGTTCTCTTAGATGGGAAGATCTAGATCATCATTATATAATGAAGCTCAAAATTTGATCTCTTGTAATGATTTAGTAAATTAAAGAATGTTTCGAAAAATATAGTAAGTGTAATTGCAGATCAACAAACAATTGGATTGTTTTCGAGAAATAATTTGACTATTTCTTTCAACCAATTTGTCCATAAAGGGTCCGTCGGATTGCTTGACAAATCAATCGGATGGATTGCTAGAATGCAAATAGGTCAAAATGTACTTAATTAGCTGCAACACAATGAGGCCTAGAAAAGCTTTGGACTTATTTGCAAACCAATCGGACATATATAACATCACTCAAAGTAATTTGCCAAATTGATTAAATTATTTCATCCTCAAAATTATACATAAGAAACTCTTGGAAAAATGTTGTCTAACTGTTTTGCCTTTTCAAGAAATATTCATAAACAACATTGCAAAGTCATCCTATTCGACAAAAAACACTTAAAAACCAAAAATATTTAGAGAGCACTTGGCTTAACTTCAAAGCACACAAAAGTTTTAATCTATATAGGTCTATTTGAAATCACTTACAATTTTGATTTTCTATTTCCAAAAAAATAAAAATCAAAACCAGTTTAGTTTTTATTTTTTACAAAAATAAATGGGTGTTTGATTACCCAGTTTTTATTTTGAGTTTTTTATTTTGGGTGTTTGATTATCCAGTTTTTATTTTTGAATTTTTTCTTTGGTGGTGGTTGCGGTGGCGGTGGCTGGCCGGTGGCAGTGGTCGCCGCCCTGCGGGGTGGCCGTAGGTGGCTGTGGCTGGCGGTGGGCGTGGGGGGGGGGGGGGGAACCCAAAACTCTAAAATGAGAGTTTTCAAAAACAGTTATGTTTTAAAAACTGAAGGGAAAAAAACGAAAATTGTGTGCCAAACGCGTTTTTTTCCTTCAGTTTACAAAATTGGAGAAAAAACTGAAAACGAAATGGTTTTCAAACGCTACCCTAGTCTTTTGGCCTTTGTCATTAATTATATGCAAGCCAGTGTTAAATATACTTGAAATATTACTTAGATTTCCTCAATTAATACACCATTATCGAGGCAATGAGATTGTCCTCTTTCCTAATATATCGTGGTGGCTTCCCCGGCGACTTCCTTAGTAGCCGCTTGCTTCTGTCTTCAATTTAGAAGAATGTTCCATTGAATAGGCAACTTTGGATGCTTATGATGATATGGCTATGGTAAAGATATGCGTGCTTTCTCGATAGCTATTTAGACTAGAGATAGTAAGACTCGAGTGTAATAGCGCTGAGAAAAGGACATTATGATCAACACAGATTCAAAACAAGGTCGATGATAATGATTATCAGAACTAAGATGTTAGACCAAATGGTCAACGTAACTGATTTGAGCCTTGTCTGGGTTTCTGGGCTAGTAAATCTCCTGCTATTTCGGTAACGACCATGTCATGATCTGACTAATGATGCATATGTTTAAGTGATGTTTAAGGTTTATAGCCACCTCAAAAAGTGCATAACTAAATAAGGATTTTCCTATATTTCTTCCAACTCAAAAATGACACGTACATCATATTCTTCTGGAGAACGTTATGGCTCATTCCATAAGATAAATAATTTTGCTTCTAAGTTTAAGTAGTTCACAGCTTGTATGAGTAGTCCACTGCTTATGGACCATAAAGCAAAGCACATCGCCTGTATAAGTGGATTACGAATTATTATGGTGCAACATGCCCCGTTTTTAGCTACCAACGACTATGTTTTTAGCTACCAACGACTATAGTTTGAAATTGAATCAATCCTATTTTATCTTGTTCTATACTTGTTTTTCATTAGAGCTTACACTACTAAACATTCTTAAATACTTTTGTTTGAACATGTTCGGAGATTCCTCCACAAATTCATTACTTTCATGCACTTAGCGCAAAAATCATAAAGGAGTCATCTACAAGGATATATTGAGTTGCAATCTAATTTGTCCGATAATTTTGTCTTTGTAAATTTCATTCCAATAGTAATTCAGTGATTATGTTGGTGAGGTGGTGCGTGTGTCACATATAGTTTTAAGCAGTTCTTGTGACACCAAGGATTGTGATTGTGCCGCCAAGGTTGGTGTGCATTGTCAAGAAACAATGCTTCAGTTGCGATCTGAGACTTGAAATGTTCGGAGTTTGCACTTCCTCTTGTTCGTGATTATGCAGTGACGCGATCTTCTCCCTAATGTACTCATGAGTTGGGATATTTCCAATGCTAAAGTAGCGCATGCAAACATAGACAAGGGACCAAACTGCGAGAACAATTGCCTTGTGTTTGCGCTCTATCCTTATGTCACTGTTACTTTAATTGCTTGCTTCATACTTGCATATGCACTCCATAACTTGTTAACAATAAGATTGACATATTTCACCTATTCAAAATCCCTATTGGTTGCATAGCTTCTTGGGGTAAACCAGTCGATAAATTAAGTAGTATGAATTATGTAATTATTTCTTACTAAACAAAATAAATGTTAAAAAATTGACAGGAAATACTCTTTTTACCCCCTTATATCTTTCCACCACTTTTTATGGGCTAAAAATATATTTTAGTGATAAGTGTTGATCTTTTAGAGATAAATAAGGAGGTAAATTAGCATATTATGAGGTAAAATTAGCCTCTACTTTTCGTAGCATATCTTTTTAGGGCTGCTAGAATCTTTTATTTATGAGTTTATCTTAGAAAAAGTCTCTTAAGATATTTTCTCTTGATAATTTTAAGTTCTAATACTTCCATAAATGATGCTGAGCGCATTCAAGTACATAGAAGTAGTACTTGAAGCATATATTTGAGATAATCTGAAATAAGTTTTGATGAACTCTAAAATCATGAATACATCTACATCGATAAAGTTTGTAACTCTGCACGACTTAATTAGGTATCAACTTGATGAAACTATATGTTATTCCGTTTTATACGTCAAAATAAAACGAAATTACACATAAATAAAGTTTTGTGGGGTGTTATTTTGACATCATCTTCGTTAGTTTGATAATCTCTTGCTTTCATTCAGTCAGCGACGAATACACATATATAGTGAGGAATTGTAAATAAAATTGTACATGAATACCCAAAGTCTCTAGGGGACCTTAAAGGCTTAAGCAGAGAGACCCCCCCCCAGGCAGCAGACGACGTCGTATATTCCTGTCCCCTGAAAACCTTACCTTGGCAAAATTGGTTTCCTTTCCCCACCTTGCCCTAACTTCGTCCCTTCCCACGATCACGAAAGTAAACCAGAAAGAAGAAGTACAAATCAAAGACCCCAAATTACCTCATAATTCTTCCAAGAATTTTACCATCCAAGTAACACCAAAATTCACAATAACCCAATTCCATTTTGTTTGCCCCCCCTTCTCCCTTCTCCCTTCCCTCTTCACACACACACCCACACAAACACACAGAAACACACACACTCTCTCTCTCTCTCTCTCTCTGTGTAAGGGTCTCTGATTTTCTTTCTCCGGGTCGTGAGGGGCAAAAGGATAGCTACTATGTCCATGTGATGTTGCTCTGGAGCTCCAATCCTGCACGCTTGTGCCCACTTCCTCACCCCAATCCCTCGAATGCAACCCCATGATCTCCTATGCAGCTCCGCCCTAGCCAGTCCCGCCGATCCTCCCACTATGCCCGACGACGCGCCCTCCACCCCGATCCATTCGGACAACACCCACGACCCGACCCACCTCCAAACCAATCACACCACCCCCAACAACAACCACACCACCAACAATATTGCCAGGCGAGAGCGGCCCTCGCGGGCGTGCACAGCCCGGTCAGCTGCCCGGCTCTACGCCGCCGCGGCAGCGGAGGCTGCGGCGGTGGCGGCTGAGCGGAAGCAGAAGCCTTCTAGAAAAGAAAGGCCGCCACCGCCGCCGCTGGTGGAGGAGTCACCGCCGCCATCCCCACCCTCGCAATGCAGCAAGATTGTGACCCCTTTGGTGGGGGAGCCTCCCCCGTCGCAGTTGCCGCGGTGGAGCATCCGGGCCATGTGGGAATTGGCTTCTATACTTAATTTCTTGAATGTGAGCTGAAGAAAGATGTAAAGCTTAAATCTTTAGTGTTCCTTTATGTGTTGGGACTAATGGGTTTGTTTTCCGTTGCAGGTTTTTAGGCCGCTTTTGAATATTAATGTAGAATTTTCAGTGGAGGAGTTCGAGACGGCGTTGATCACGCCAAATAGCACTCTGGCAGCCATACATATGCCTTTGTTGAAGGTTGGTTGTTTAATTGCATTTGAGCTCTTCTGCAGGCTTTAGTAGGAATTTATCAGTTCTTATCTTCCTTGTGTAGACTTGGGTATGTGTAGTAAGTGTAGTTGTTGTTGATGTGTTGTTACTTTACAAACTTTCTTTTGTCATGGGGCTGCACTTTTGCTTCACATGATTGGATAAAGTTCCATCCTTTCAGCTCCTAAAAGTGTGGAGGGTCTTTTGCTTATGTTACTTCTTTTGAAGGTTTGCTTTAGTTTCCTGCTGTTTGCTCATTGTGTCTTCACGTTTACGTCTTTACAGCTAACACCGTGTGATTTGATTTCTTGCTGTGCCCCACCATAAAGGATCGTTCATCTTGCAAAGAAGGTCTCCAGCTTCTTAGCTTATCAATGTGGTTGCCAGGACACTACCTCTCTTGTTTAGAAACCTAGACTCGAGCCTATGTACTTCCATAAGAGTACACGACTAAGTGCAATCATTTCTTGGAATTTGGTCAAGTTCTAAAATTTTTTACTAGAAATTTGTGAACATAGTTGAGACTTTGCAGAATTGGCAACTATCTAGAGTTTGGTATCAAATTACGCATCAAAAGGGAAAGGGTAGTTCCTTGTATCTGAAGGAGGAATTGTGTGATTCTAAGATGTAAAAGAGAAGTATCTGCACTTTAAGAAGGCAGTGTGATTTTGGTTTGTCCTCAACTCAACTCAGTGAATGTTAAAGTTTGCGGAAGTGTTGAATTGTCTGGAAATTAAGGTGTATACAACATGAATCTCTTGAGAAGTGTGGCTGATTAGCAGCCGATATATGTGATGGTCCCTCATAACATAGGCTGTTTGGTAGGATAGAGGAGAGGAAGGATAGATTTCTTTCATATGGGCAGATTTAGAAGGATAGAGAGGAAAAATTCCCTTTTCCTCTAGGCTTAAAATATTCATTGAGCAGCAATGGGGAAAACAAGTTTTTGCTTCAGTTATACCCATTAAACATCACATTTCCTTCTACTGAGAGGGTCTAATGTCAGAAAAAATGCAACAGCTTCTGGTTGACGAATCACAAAGAGAGAAAGCAGTTTCTCTCTCAAAGAATTCACTTTCCATCAAAACAATCTTTCTCACCCCTTCTATATAAGCTTTCGTCTGTAGTCTTTTTGACGCTATCTAAATTAGTAATTTGAAATATGGCAAGTTATTGATAGTAATTTTCTCCCATGTAAAGCACCACTACTTCATCTATGCTCAATTGTCCGGGCCTGACCCATACTTTGGTGGTCCTTTGGACATACGCCAACACGTCCTTGACACATCCGAACGAGTGTTGGATGATTTGTTTCTTGAGTTTTAACACTCCTACACACCTCCTTGACACTTTACCTAGGCGAACATATGTGTTCATTGTCTTTTGGTTCAACTGCTAGGCTAGTTTATGCTCTTTTTATTCTACTTTTTTCTCATTTGTATGACGTAATTTGTCATTTTCTTGGCTGTTGTATTGCTAATTGATCAGTAAAAAAAATAAAAATGCATGGTGACTAGTAAAGTAGGATATCTGGTTGAAATTTGCACAAAAAAGGGGTACTACTGGAATAACCTTTGCTTGATTGAAGGTGAATTACTTCTTTGGATCGTTCCCTGAACCCACCCTCCTCCTAATTCCAAAGAATGTTGGCCAGATGTTCTCTATGCAATTAAGATAGTTTGAGCGACAAACACATCTTACGTGTCCTGTGAGGCAAATAATATTCCTTACATGACATTCATCAGAACTGAAAGAACATTGGAGATTTTCAAATGTGAGTGTGGAGCACCTAGAGCCTAACTTAATTTTGTCATTTGGTCGAGATACTTTTAGATTCTAATTGTTTGGTGGTTTTATTAGATTGGGATGGTAGGGTAGTTTTGAATCTTTGGGATTCAGCACATTGTGTAACGAATATGCTGATAAAGCAAGTATTTGATAAAGCTGGGCAAGTCAAATCCATTAAGGTGAGGAAGGAGATCGTATCGAACAAACTTCTTTTCCTCTGGAGTGGTCGTCTGGGTAGTTATTTTGTGGTTACTCTCCCCTTGGTGCTTTGCCAAGGTGCCAGCATGTGACATGTGATTGGCATAGGAACTACCGCTAGCTATATCCAACACAATATATTCGAAACCTCAGGAAGACTATGTTAGGAAGAGCTGTACTTTTTTGGCGTTCCTTGCACCTTTGATTTTATTTCAGGATTCTTCTGATGCATCTGAATAGAGCACTCTATGAGTGTGACCCTACTAGTCTTTCCCTTTGTTCCATAGTACTTACTACCTGCTAGATTTATATCATTAGGAACTTGGATATTGTTATTAACACCCTCTGTAAAATAAAGTTCTTTCAATCAGATGGATCTGCTCTACTGATTCTTCCCTGGAAAGGGAAAGATTTGTCAACCAAGTGGTTACAAAAAACACGAGCAGTTATATCTGCCATCTAAAAACTGGAGCTCTTCTGACATGCTGTGTAATGTTGTTTGTATTTGCTAGTTTTTATTATACTAATGACTTTGTTTTCTAGGCAATCCCTCCTATTACTCGAATGGCACTTGGACAAAATACTTGGGTGACTGTTCTATGCAGAAAGTTGAGAGATTGGTGGCATTGGGTAACCTGAATATTGCCTTTGTAAAATTGAAAATGTTCTGACATGAACATCAGTCGATAAGTACTAAGTTTTCCGGGTTTGGTGCTTTATTGCAGGTTGCAGATGGGGAGCTACCTATAATTGCCTCACATGGGTGAGTAACCCTGCATCCTTAGAAAGTCTTTGACATAAGTTTGTGTGTATATTGAGTTTATAATGTTTATTTCTTAGGGCTGAGGTTGAAGCATATAATACACTTGATCCTGGCGTTCGTGTCGTGATTTTAAAAGCCTTGTGTGATATTCGTGTCGAGGTACCATCTTTTCTGAGCTTCATTTTACTTGTTGCCTAGTATATAGCTGTACTAGAATTTTATATTTGGCTTGGCTACCATCTGCATAGCCCCATTTCAGTTTCGCTTGCGTAATTATCTGTTTACTTATTGCAAGTGGTCCATATGACTTCAATTTTGCTATAACTTTATCATTGGTTGATCTTTTGCTTTTTGTTTATCTTCATAATTAGCTGAACACGATTTCTTATGTTGCAGCAAGAAGATATTCGGAATTATATAGATGATTCGATAAAACATGGTATTTATCTATCAGCATTTCGTAAGGAGCGTATTGGGGGTGATTCTCATGGCATCTCTTACTGGTAATAGTTGCGCTTCTTTACAGGCTATCAGGTTTATGAGTAGCGGCATCGCACTCTCTGTCTATTTTTCTATATAATTTCGGTGGTCCAGTGAAGAACGGAATGCTTTTTTGTTGTTTGTGGTAAACACTAGTCCTGCTGTTTAAGCATACCTTCTCTGTCTGTTTTTGAGTAGGTATGAAGATGATCCCATCATCGGTCAGAGGTTGTATCGAGAGATTAGGAAAGTAGAGGTAAAGAAAGCTAAGGGGAAGAATGTACAGCCCATTCCTAGTTCATGTTACCAGTGGGAAACAGTTGCGACTAATTTGGATGAGTTTCAAGATGTTTCAGTAAGTTGTAATCGTTTATTGCCAGGCATTAATTTTGTTTTCCTTCAATTAATTGTTATGCTGTTAGATTTCATTTTCTTTTCTTCTATACTTTCTCTTTGGCCTTTCTTTGTGAGTTCAAAACAATGAAGCACGGTTCAATTACTTTGATTGACATGTATCGACTGAGAGTTGAAAGGAAAAGAAAGAAGCCCTTCAAACTCCAGTCTCTTGTCTGTATTTTCAATGGCTCTTTCGAGGGGAGTGGTATAAATATGGTAGGAAGATCACTGGAAACGGCACCCCAGTTCAGTCTTCACATCTCTTTGCAGGCTTCAACTCTATGATAGACTTGCATTACACTCTCATTTCGGATGCAAGATCGGAAACTGAAAATTGAATGGACTAGTAAAAGAAAATATGCAGATCAGAGTTCGTTTCATGCAATTAATAAGCTGAAATTTGTCACACTTAGTTGGGATCTTGTCTTTTGCTTGTTTGAAGGGAATTATTTATAGATACAGTTTCGGGGGGTGCGATGGTGTTGGCTTTGTTTTTGTTGTTGCGTGTGTGTTTGGTTGGGGGTTGGGGGGGGGTCAATATCCTTTATTTCTTGATAAGTAATTAGGCCGGTCCTTTCCCCTTGCACCACCTCATATTCTCTGTCATACCAATTAACCTGTATGTTGTTTTAGAGGAACTCTTTTATGGTTCTTTATCACATTATCCTGGCTTAAAATTTGTAATTAGATCATAAAGAGTAGCATAGAAGTCATTAATTAAAGATTTTGTTGGAAGTGCAATCAGGAAGACGATGATGTTTTCTCTTATTGGTAAGAAGCCCGAGGTAAGATGAGTTGCTAATTCCTATCAAGTTGTAGTAGGATTGGGTTGTCCTTAACATTCTTGGATTTCGACAGAAATTTTCAATTTGATAGGACTCCAATTCTACCATTTTGAGTGCCCGTGAGTATAACATTGCAATTTGAGGTAATGGATTGATAGTTCAACTCCTTGTTTGGACTATCCCATACCACTTTGTCACTTTAGGTTTGAATAGTGTCAATTAGAAATGTCACTAAAAGCCATTTGGAGTAAGCTAGTCCAAAGTAGGAGGGAGATTGTCATCACCCTTTGATATACGCCTCTGTGTTTTACATAGGTGGTCGGAAGTGGGGCCTAATTTATAGGTAGTTCTTATTTGTCTCCATACATGATAAAGGTTTTAGATTACATGTGTTGCCGTCAACATACTCTCATTATTAGTAAAATAGATGGCGAATGTGTGGTATGGTAGCACAAGCTTTTCGTTCAATATACACTGGGCAGTAGATGTCAGAGATGCAAAGTTTGTATAAATTTTTATCTTCAAACGTCGCTTGCTAGGTAAGGTGTGGTACTCTATACTCCTTGGTTCTTCCCTGCTGAGTTCGGAAATAATCTTCTTTGAAGTAATTGACATGGGAAGCTCTTGTGAAAGTTAATGGAGAAATCAGTTTGTTAGTTTCCTATGATTGTGGTATGACGACATTAACCTGATTGTATAATACCATTTTTAGATGGACCAACATGTGGTGTTCTCTTTTGTCCAATTGATTTTTGTTTTTGGTCAAATATCTGAAGATATGCTGTACACTCTTTATGTTTCTGCTTTTTGTCCTCTTTCTCTGAACCTCTTCATCCTCTTTGCACAGGAGAAGCTTTTTTCAAGCAAAAGTAGAATTGAGGGTTCACTTGGGAAGAAGCTGAAAATTGACATGCTTCCAGAGATTGAGAAGGTCCATAAGGTAATCAACTCTTTCATAATATGCCTTTGGGTGTCTTTACCTCACAGGTTCCACTGTATGAAGTAATATTATGGTGGTGTCTTGAAAAATTTTCTGCACAGAGAAAAGAGAAGCTGCTAAAAAAGCAACACAGACAAGCTCTACTTCTTGATAATATGATGAGCGTGGATGGGCTTGGTCCGGGACGTTCCCTTCGTGGTAGAAAACCTGTGTCCTATACTTTTGGTAAGACCTTGTTCAAAATTTCCTCTTTTGGTAAACTTCAGATGATATTCGTGTTTGTGTGCATGCATTTTTCTTTCTTCCTCTGTTCTGTCTTGCCTCTTATGTATGCCATTATGTGTGTGTGTCTGATAACTTAATGTTTGGGTTTGCTTTTCCTCTTTTTGTGTTTGTTTGGGTGGGGGTGGGGGGTGGGAGTGGTGCTGTTACAATATTTGGGTCACTGCTCCAAGCGCTGTGCTACTTGTTTAAGGAAAAAAAATGAGAGAACCTAAAAAAGTCCATTAGCTGTTCTTCACCAGCTAATGGTGGGTTGAGAAGGAAAGTTGAGGTGTCGGGATTTGATAGGTCTCTTCTTGAAGACCTAAGTTCAAGGTTGTTCTCGGTGTAAAATAAATAACAGTAGTTTATTGGATGGACACCAACTTATGAAAGAAAACAGGAAAAAAAATGGATTTTGTGGCACCAAGGAAAGCTGACAGTTTGTAATAGAAAGGTAGTTTTTGTCAACCTGGTGACTGCATACTTACTTGTGCTCTCTGTTACATGTCCACCTGCAATCTGCACCATTGTCATCTCTGTTTTCTTTTTAATGTTGTCATCAGAATATAACCAAGTAATTATCATGGCAATGCTGTTTCTAACAATCTGTATTAATGTGTCCAAGTTGTCTGTTGATATAAAAAAATCTTTGGATCAAATCACAAATTGTTACTAGAAGTGCCCTTGACATGGGTAAGTTTCTGAGTGGTAATAACGATGAGACAGGAAAGAATTACAAACGTGACTTGATAAGATATTGATCCAAAGATGACACATTAAACATGCATATGATTGCTCCCTCTTTTTCTTTGTGGTTGTACAATGGTGATTTTGTCTGTCCTCAACTGGGCAGTTGAGCCATATTATGATTGTTGTCAGAAATTGGCCCGTGATATTTGTTTTAAGGGAAATGCCGCAATGGTATCTTATTGCTGTATTTGATGGTTTTGCAGATGATTATGACCGATCAATCAACGAGGCTATCAAGACAACCAAGTATGGATCATCTCCACAACAATATTATATGAACTTCAGTTAATGATCGAATACGTTTAATATATGTATTCTAAAGTTTCATCATCTTAACTATTAATCTCGTTTGCATCAGAAGAAAACAGCCATCTCCGGATCCTACAGTTAGGAGAGACTTCGCGAAAACTGATAGTTATAGTAATGGTACATTTGATGGTCCATCTCAATTTCTTGAAGATGCCTCCTTCCACGTCGAATCTCCAAACTCACTTGATTATGATGAAACTGATGAGGATCATAAACATCAAATCTTGGATCACAGGTACTCCCCCCATAACATGGAAATATTTTGTTCAGTACCATACTTTATCCGTAAACTAACTGATAATCTTGTGAAAATAAAGGATTCGAAGAAGGCAGAGGCCCCAACGTTATTCAGCAAAAGAGTTTGTCGAAGCAGCTACCGACAATGAGGCTGGTGATGAAACTGATGATGATATTGTCGGGGAAGCTGTTTATGATGAAGAATATTTAAGGAAACGGAAAGAAAAGAGGAAGATGTCCAGCAGCTCTGAGGGAGATGAGGAGTATCATGGGGATGAGGAGAATGCTGAATATGAAGAAGAAGAGGAAGAAGAAGATGAAGAGGAGGAAGAAGACGACTCCTTTAGTGGAAGTGAGGATAGTGATCGGCCCCAAAAGTTCAAGAAATTGCCTGGTCGCACTAGGAGGGAAACTAAATTAAGGTCAGTTGGCGAGCTTCAATCAGGTCTAAGGCGTAGTAAAAGGGCCACAAAAAACCGCATTGATTATGCACTTTACGAAATGTCGGATTCGGAAACAGAGGCAGCGAAACCAGAGAAGTCAAATGCATCTGAAAAGCACACAGATGCAAGCAATAATGCAGAATTTTCAATGGGAAGTGAAGACTCTGAGGGCAATGACCAGGACATGAAAGTTGAACCACCTATTGAGGAGCACACTGAGACAGTAGAGAAAGAGCAAAATCTACCGCCCAAGATGTTAAATAGCCCAGATCAAGATGAATTTCAAGGTGCACGAAAAAGACGTTTTCTTGATCTAAATGAGCTTGCCCCTGGTTCTGGCTTTGATGACGGTCCCAATTCGATGATGAAAGATGAAGATGCAGATGACTTCTGAAGCTTTCCTCTTGGCCAGATAGCAAGAGTTGTACTTTTCTCATTGGGGAGCTACTTGTATGATAGGTATTTCTAAATTTTGGGCTAAGCCCACTCCACAAGGAAGTTACGATTAGGGGCTCCATATGGTTAGACAAAGCAACAGTCTTCATCCAGCTCGTCTATGATTTCCAGAAGGGAGCAACGTGATGCTGAGATAATTATGTAGATTCGGTAGTCATTTTTTAGCATGTGGGCATTCAAGAAACCAACATATGGTGAATTTGTTGGGAGTTCTTTGGTTCTAGTTATCCAGTCAGTGTACAATAACCTTTTCACTGAGATTATGACTGGAAGTTTTCGCTTTTAGATGTTCGGGACCCCTTCACCTTCTATGGTTGTGTCTCTCTGAGAAATTGGGTTGGTTGGGTCTGTTGATAATATAATCAGACGTTACAAACTGATTTGTTGTTGTAATCAAACCATCCTCCCTCTAAAGGTATCTAATCTTCTGTTTTTCCTCTTTCACATTGACATAGCCTGTGTTTGTTGAGGTACCATTCTCGTTGCCTGCATGCTGAGATCAACAGGTTTGTTCTACAGCCTTAAGAGTTACCAAAACAAACAGGTTTGTTCTACCGCATTTGGTTCATATGCCACTTGGAATGCCACAAATTAGATTACAAAAGGATTTGTGATCTACATGCTAATAAAGCCCACATTTAACCAATTATCAATCCGAACTCTTTAAATGGAATTATTCTAACAAAGACTAGGCAGCTTTATATTGGTTTTTCAACTTCTTGCTTGCCTTGCAGCGGAGCATCTTCTGCTGCTGGTTCCTCTTCTTCTAGATCATGCTTTACTTCCTTGAGTGCTCGAATCAGATTTAGAAGGCATTTCTCTGCATCATCTTTTGCAGACTTGGGCATGAGGTTCTCTGCAACATCAGCAGGTGTAATCTTGGTCACCTCCATCAGCTGTTGAATTGATTCAAACATCGGATGTGCTTCTATGCCCAGGTAATTTTTTACTAGCACCTTGAATCCCTCGAAACTGCAATATGAAAGCTCGATATGCTTGTCCATTCGGCCCCTTCTCGTGAGAGCTGGGTCCAGCTTCTCCACATAATTAGTAGTGAATACTATGATCCGCTCCCCTCCAGACGCGGACCACAGCCCATCAATAAAATTCAGGAGTCCTGAAAGTGTTACTCTGCTGCTCATGTTATCTTCTTTGGGTTCTTTCCGTGAAGCTTCAGCTTTCATCATCTCCTCAAGTTCTTCGCATTTATCCCCTTTCTTCTTCCTTTGACCTGTAAGATCAAGAGAGCAGTCAATATCCTCGATTACAATGATGGATTTACTCGTCGTCTCAATCAAGAGCTTTCTCAGCTCCGAGTTGTCTTTCACAGCAGTGAGCTCGAGATCATAAACATCATAACGTAGCAAATTCGCCATTGCAGCTATCATGGTTGATTTCCCAGTGCCTGGAGGACCATAAAGCAGGTATCCCCTTTTCCAGGCCTTTCCTATCCTAGCATAAAAATCCCTACTCTTACTGAATGTCAGGAGATCATCAATAATATCTTGCTTCTTCTCCGGCTCCATTGCCATCGTATCGAAAGTGGCCGGATGCTCAAACACAATATGGCTCCACATTGTCTGCTTGTGGCTTAACCATCTGTAGCTAGTGCTGTTCGTGTAAAGCTTCCTCTGCCTGTTTCTTCGTATAGTTTCCTTCCCCGTCTTCATCACGTGCTCCAGGTAATCCTCCGTTATCATCTCCCTGTACCGCTTGTGAAATGAGAGCTTGTAGTATCGCCTCTCCCCTTCCCGCTGATACGACATCGGCATTGGCCCCGCCTGTGGCGCTATCTTGCCCGAAGCCCACCACACTTTTGCACCCCGGAATTCATCTGTCACTTTTTCGTACTCGTCCATGCTTAACACGAGCTTGTTGCTGTCTTTGTACGCCTCAGCTTTGAGTCTCTTGGCCTCTTTCGACGTATTCGTGCTCAGGTACGCTTCAACTGCAGCGTAGGCCCCACTGCGCTTCAGATGGCTTCCATTGAACTCGTGGATGGAAATTCGGATATACGGATGGAAAAAGCTCATCAGTCGCTCCGTATGCTTCTCCAAGTAGCGGCGGAGCTCGTACGGGCAGTACTGGCGGATGATGGCCGAGAAGAACATGAAACTCGCGATCATCGAGCCCACCGCCGTCCACATCTCCATCATCGTCGGCGGAACCATCATCATTATCGATTCTTGTTTGTTCTTCCCAGTATCTCAGCCAAATACAAAACTTTTTCTTGGTCTCTCTCACTTGTGATTCTTGTTCGTTCTTCCTAGCCTTCTTGCAATAGGCAAACACAAAGCTTTCTTTCTTGGATCCTCCAACTGGTGAAGCTATAACAGAGGGTGATGTGGATAGAGCAAAAAGAGTAGGTAGAACGCAATAAAAGGGCGTGATGTTGGTGACAATTCAGATGAGGGCCAAACTCCTGCTTCACCATTATTGGTTGTACGACGTGGTTATAACTTGCTAGTGATGCCAAGATGAAGAAAGGGCAAGTTTTCGATAAGAAGACAAAGTGTGGGGTCTTTTTGGTTGTTTTTTTCCCTTTGTTTTCTCGCCAAGAATCATGTTCTCTGACTCACAAGTACACTTTCAGTATGTCGCAGCACAAGTTTGTAATGGAACAAGAATTAAAAAGAATAATTGACAACCACCTTGCACTACATTTTGAACTAGAAGATCCAAACCAACTATATCAATAACTTCAATATCTCACTACGTACATAGATTTTTTTTTATAAATACCCGGTTCAAATATTTCATGGAGATTGAATTTTCAACTTTTTCCTGCTAAACAAATTTTTTAAGTGTTATATATTTGTATCTAAAGAAAATACTTGTCTAGTACAGTGGCAACGCACCCAAATAATGTTTGGATATGAGATTTTGAAATACTGGGTATTTCTAAATGTCCTCATTTCGAAATTCCTTGATTTACAAATTCTATCATTTTGAAATATCTTGTTTGGAAGAAAGGAAGCAAAATGTTGTTAAAAAAGGTGGGAGGCAAGATTCCTAAAAAATAGGGACTAGTTATTGTGGGTTTGTAAATTACTGATTGGAGTGGATTTGACAAATAACTAGTTCAAACTAGTGATTTGAACTGTGGATTTGGTGACCCCAAATTCACAGTTCAAATCACTCCAAAATTTCAAAAATTCTCTTTTGAAGTATCCAAACAAGATATTTTGTCCAAGTGATTTACAAAATACCCTACCAAAGTCAAATCCCCAGTTCAAATCCCATATCCAAACACAGGGTAATGAGATTGGAGTGAGAGCGTTGTGGATTTGTTCGAGTTTGTATGAGACATGCCACGAAGGATTATACATAACACACTATAAAAGCTAAATTCGGACATCGCGTTGAAAACTGGTGTACTTGATACTCGCTTTATATTTTTCACATGTTCGAATCTAATCTGATCTGAATGGTAAGATAACACAAGATTCTTAGTTTTGTGAGCTTCAGTTGGTAATAACTTCATGAAGATCTCCAGTTTTTCTTTTTCCTCTTCTGGTTTATCCACACTTTTGAAAAATCACAAAGAAAATTACTATCGGCTTCTCAGAAAATCAAACATGAAAAGGCATCGAGAGGAGCTAAACTACTAGATCTTAAAAAAAAAAATGACCATTCTGATAGCAAATTTAGAAAATAAAATAAAATAATGTAATTAATATTGTATGACCTTAAACATTTAGGACCGTTAGATCAGATATAGCGGTCTTGATGATTTTTTCCCCTGGACCAAAGATTATTTTTTTAGAGAATGTGAAGTTTCTTAATTTGCTTATGTGTTTTATATAGCTAAAAGCCTAAACCTATAATTTGCTTTGCTAAAATTAAAAAGCTCCTTCACAATCTCCGCATCTTCAAACCCTGTTGGTACCTTTTCTTTGGTAATAATATCTTATTGATACGAAAAATAATGGGAATATAATTTAGTGCATCTGAAACACATTCTATCTCTATCTTAATATTCTCAGATAATCAAGATAAGAAAAATATTGCACTTAAACTTAAAAACATATAAAGGTAAACAAGCAAAAAACTATTTCAAAACGCATTAAGGTACCTATTGCTAATAAATTGGTGTTTGCATAAAATTTAAAAAGGGCTAATTACACCTATGTCCCTGAGATTATGGGGTAATTACAGGCAATGACACAGTTTCAAACTGTAACATTCCGTGACCAAAAGTGTTTCAAATGTATCACCCGTGTCCATCCGTCAGGGTTCTGTCAAAAAAGTGTACTTTTTTAATGATGTCAGCAATACGTATTTTTAAAATGACAAAACTACCCTTGTACAGTATATACTGAATAAATTTTAAAGTTTTTAAATTAAAATTTTAAACCTTGATTTGAATATTAGGGTTTTAAAACCCTAAAATTTGTGAGTTCCTTATGTCTTTTTCATCGATTTGAACATATAAAAATTTTGGGGGAGAATGAACAGATCAAAATATCAAAACCCTAATTTTCAAATTAGGGTTCTAAAAATCTAATTTGCAGATTAAGAATTTTTTGAAATCCTAATTTTCATTCTCTTCCTCCGCCGCCGCCGCCCCCTAACCCACGCTGTCGCCACCGCGCACTCAAAACCCAGCTCAAATTGTGATTCAAGCTCAGTGCTCTGATCAAGCTTAATTTGCAACAAAAACCAAAGCCATCCAAATTTTCAAACCACTGCGCACTCAAAACCAAAGCCGCTTGTTGAGGAGGTGGTGTACGACGACGAAATCTCTCTCCCGGCCACCGTCGATGAGATCGCAGCTGGTGACAATCGCGATTGCTGAGAATCGCGATGGTGATTACCAGAGATCTGAACAAACGCTTCGATTCATTGCCAAGAGAACCGCGATGGTGATTGCAAATCGAGGTGATAGCATCGGAGATGGAGTTGCCGCCGACGGTGACGACAAGCAGCGCCGCTCGCCTATCGTCCTCTGCCGCAGCATTTCGATTAAGAAGACCAAGCTTCGTATGTGTCCCCCACCCCCTTCCTGGAGAGAAATTTTTTGAACCAGACCTAGTTTTCAGACACATACGATGGTCTGAAAACCTTATTTATTTTCCTTCTTAATCGGAATTGACCGTGACATTGACCAGTTTTAAGGTCCCCCACCCCTTCCTGGAGATAAATTTTTTTTTTTTGATTTTTTTGTTTTAGATAAAGTAATGGCATTGGAAAATAAATAAAGTTTCAATTCAGGGGCAACAAAGTCTTTTCATTAAAACCGTTAAGGTTTTTAAGATTCCGTTTGATCAATGGACATAAGTGTAATTTGTCCAAACTATTATACTTACATGTAATTACCCCTAAATTTCAGGGACATATGTGTAATTAACCCATTTAAAAAAGTTATTTTGAAACTTTATTTGAACTTTATTTCTTGTCGCTTCTAATCTTTGAAATGTGGCTACATAGTTGACCAATGTTACCTCATCAACAAAATTTTATTCTATGTAGTATAATTTTCTATTTTGCGCACGTGAATGTCCCATCACTAATTTGTTTGTACCACTTGGAGATTAGCTGGAGCCGGACTTTATGAACCTTCTAATTGAGTGGAATTGGACTGAAATGGTCGTAAGGTGGCAGATTGCACATGGTTTGACCTCAAGGTTGCACATTGCTTCATTTTTCTGCATTTCTAACGGTTCATGATAACAAATATATACTAAAAAAAGGCAAAAGAAAAAGTTCATGATAGAGTAAAGATTGCATGATTTTTAACTATTGATTTCACGTCTTCAGACGTTGAAGTAGTGGCTAATTTGAAAGGAAGAAGGGCTCAGAGAGGCGAGAGTTGCTATCAAATGTATCCAACTAATGTTGGAGTTGGAGTTGGAGTTGGAGTTGGAGTCGGAAATCTTTTATAAGATCCGCACTTCGGTTTTGAGAGTGCTTTCGAAAAGAGAAAAGAAGAAACTTACCCTAATTTGACAGGAAGAAGGGCTCAAATAGGCGAGAGTTGCTATAAAATGTATCCAACCAATGTTGGAGCTAGAAATCTTTTATAAGATTTCACTTCAGTTTTGAGAGTGCTTTCGAAAAGAGAAAAGAAGAAGCGTACGTTGTAACATCGTTATGGGGATTAAAAACCACATCCTATTCTTTTGTACTTAGACACTACTTTGGACATTAGGACCAATAAAATATTCCTAAAGGTAACATACATCATTGATGTGTAGTGACAAAAGGGGAAAAAAAGAAAAAGAAAACATGAGGTGTTAGATTTTCTTTTATTGTATTTGGTATGAGTAATTGTTTATTTTTGTATAAAAAACAATGACCTCTAAAAGGTTCTAAAAAATTTTAAATTCTCAAAAGGGCATCAAAGTAACAAAACAATATTTATAACATGAAATAGGCTTTTATGTCGCTATGCCATAGAAAGTTTTTCTATGCCAGCTAATGAACAAAACATTTATGTCCTTATTTGAAACTTACATGTGTTAATCATTAACGGTAAAAAAGTTATTTTCATTTAAAATTCACACCCTAGTCTCACCCTAATTCTTTTCTCTTTCTTCCCTGGCCGCTGCCACCATCCCCCAGCCTTCACCACCATCCCCCCGCTGTCACGACCATTTCCCCCGCCACCGCCTCCATCCTCCCGCCGCCGCTGCCGCCACCGCCGCCACCACCATCCTCCATCGTCACTACTATCACGTCCGTAGCCCTTATGGCCACTACACCTACCACGACAGCCCTCATGGTCGCAATACTACCCACCATCACAATTAGGGGTGTATACGAACCGAGTTCAAGCCGAACATGGGTGTGTTCGAACTCGGTTCGTCTATTTTCTGGGATGTTTGAGCTCGGCTCGTGTTCGTTTATGAGCCAGACATGGATGTTCGAACTCGGCTCGAGTTCGTCAACGCAAAAGTCGGGCTCGGCTCGGCTCGTTTGTCTAAAAAAGCAAATCAAGAGAACACCGGATAAGAAGAAGAAGAATTTGAATTCATCAGAACACCATGTCGTCTTCTTCCACAACAACCGCCGCCGTCATCTTCTTCCACTACCACCACCGCCGTTGCTGTCGTCTTCTTCCACCACAATCACCGCCATCGTCTACTTCCACCACATATAATCTTTTTCCACCATCGTCGCCACCACCTTTACTGCATTTACTAACACCACCAGCTTCATCAACCACTCGTCGCCTTCATCATCAACCACAAAAAACTTTTAAAGAAAATGAGCTCAGATTTGCTTCTGAAGTCGACAATTTCTTGGATCTTCACAAGATCGGAGATCGGAGCTGTAGAAGAACCCATATCTGATCTGGGGTGATGGGTGACTGTGGCCTGACTTGGCGGTGGTCTGGCCGGCGGTGTGGGCGGTGTTTGGCCGGAGGTGTGGGTGGTGGTCTGGCCGGCGATAAAAGACGGGGGCAGTGGTTTGGCCTGCGATAAGAGACGGGGGTAGAGGGTGTTTGACTGTTCCGACTATCTGAGAGAAGGAGGCGGTGTGGGTGGTGGTCTGGCCGGTGATAAGAGACGGGGGCAGTGGGCGATGGTCTGGCCGTGGCGTGGGGTGTGGTCAGGCTGACGGTGTGGGGTGTAGTCTGGCCTGCGATATACTGATGAGAGGGGGAGCAGTGGAGCACGGTGTTTTAACTGCTGTCTCTCTGAGAATTGACAAGGGAAATGAATTTGGTGATTGAGATAGCCAGAGAGGATAAGTGATCCAAATGCCTCCACGTCCCAACACACGTCCCCAAATCCCAATACAGAGATATTTTGTGTAGGTTGTATTTTTTAATGAGTATAAACGAACCGATGTTCATTTATAAAACTCGGCTCGTGTTCGGCTCATTAAATAAACGAGCCCTCTTGTTCACGAACATTAATAAACAAACATCATTGTGTTCAAACTCGGCTCGTTTAATAAACGAGCCCTAAAATTGTGTTCGTGTTCGGTTCACCTATTATATGAACGAACATGACAGAGCTATTAAGAGAACGAACCACGAGCTGTTCGTGAACAGCTCGGTTCATTTACAGCCCTAATCACAATCCCCACCACCTTAGAAACGAACCACTAGAGGGAATCTAACGAACTGTCGGAGGGATTCAAGGAAAATAGGGGGATGGGGGGAAATGTATTCCCAACGATCTTGCTTCCTCGCCGCTGTTGCCATGTCGTGAGTCGGCCGCCGCCGCCGCTGTGCGCTGCAAGTGATGGTGATAGCTGGGGAAGAAAGCCAAAATCTAGGCTATTAAAATTTAGATCGGATATTACATATATACCCTTAATGACTCAATGCTTTTGGAATTAATGTAAGGGTGTGTGGGTGTATGTGTGTATTGTTATGCCATGGAAAATTTTTCTATGGCATGGCAACATAAAACTTTTTCCCATGTAACATTCAACAAACCAAAAATAACTTCCTGCCCAAGGGTGGGGGTGGGCACGTGCATACCGTGCAACCCCCCCCCCCCCCCCTATATCCAGTAGTCATAAATGGTTAGTACCATTGGGCTTAGACCATGTACTTTAAGAGGGTAAACTTTCGAGTGATTGCTCGTGTCAAAATTTCAGTGTTGTGCAATCTATTTTTTTCTTAGCACATTATCATACAAAATCACAGCGTTTGCTTTGGTCAGTAACTAAGCAGTGATTACTGAATATCCATTGGTTACTGAATATCCATGTAGGCGTAAGATATGCTTTGATTAAACAGGACTTTCGGATATTAGTTAGTTGATCTATCAAAGACTATTTTATCCGTTTTACCTTCTCATCTCTAACTCGTACGTTAAACGAAATTTTTGGTGGTCTCGCACCATTGCTCTACACCCTCATCGAATCCAAGGGAGCCGATGTCAAAAAACATAAAATAACTCGAATAAGGAAGAGTGGAATCACAAATATCTTCAACGGTTCTTAAGGGGCTGTACGCTTACAAAATTTTGTATTCATTTTTGTAATGATGATGAAAAAGATGCATTTTTTTTGCGTACTTTTATCTTTTTTCGTATTCGTTTTGGATACTTTTTCGAAACAATAGCGAAAATTGTGCCTTTTTCGGCTCAATGTCAGATTTTTTTTTGTGTCAGATTTCTGCTCCCTCCCTCTCTCTCTCTCTCTCTCTCCCCTAGCTCCACCATGGCAGCACCTCAAAAGACCAGAGCCGCCACTGAACCACCATGGCACCACCTCAAAAGTTTTCTGATCCCTCCCTCTCTCTTCTTCGTTATAATCTTTCGATTTTGCTTTGGACTCACCATCTCAGGTAGTCGGGGTTGCCTCGGCGGATCAATTTCCACGGCAATCAAAAGTTGATCTTGAAAAGCCAGGTTCGCTTTGTAGTCGGGATGGAAAGCCAGCCACGCGTTGATGGACTCACAATCCACGGCAATCAATTTCCACGGCAATCTTTGGACTCACAGTATTAGGCGACAGGTTCGCTAGGCAGACTAGCATACGGGTACTCCGGTCAAACACTCAAATCTCATCTTGGGACGGCGGTAGATGGGGAAGAAGGTCGTGAACGACTCAATCACGGACTCATCGTTCTCCGGTGAAGCTGGCGTCGATCCCGTACGGGTACTTCGGTCAAACACTCAAACCTCATCTTGGGGCGACAGTAGATGGGGAAAAAGGTTGGGAACGACTCAATCACGAACTCGTCGTTCTCTGGTGAAGCTGGCGTCGATCCCGTACGGGACTCTGGTCAAACACTCAAACCTTATCTTGGGGCGGCGGTAGATGGGGAAGATTTCTAGAGAGTGGAGGGGGGGGGGCAGGGGAGGGTGTGGGGCGGGGTTGGAAAGGGCAGAGAGTGGGGGGGCGGGGGAGGGTGTGGGTAATGTATATTATAAATAATATAAGGATACCAATACAAGAATGAAAATGAAAATGATATAAGTACATAAATCCGACAGAAAAAATAGTTAAAATGAATTGTGAAAATAATAAAAGTACAAGAATGAATTTTCCATCTGAATACTAAAATCTTGAAAAAAAAAACAGAATACAAAACGCGAAAAAAAATTGTGTAAGCGTACGGGACTACGGGCCCTAAGGGTCCGCCGTCATGATTTTCTCCTAGTGTAATAGACTAAAAGTACAACAGTCTTGTTTTCGTTGCTCCAAGTAGAGTTGTCAATGGGCCGGGCTTGGGCCGGCCCGGCCCAGGCCCAGCGGGCCTCCAATGAAATCGGGCCGGGCCGGGCCTAAAACCTGGGATATATGGGCCCAGTCCAAGCTCAGGCCCTAGGCCCAATATTTAGGGCCGGGCCCGGGCTTGGGCCGGGCCCAATCCAATTTTTTTTTTCCTTTCTTCCCAACTTTTTATTATAAAGACTTCTTCTTCAACAAAGGGCAAAGTTTTTGTAAACGGACCATTGAGTATACAATCACTTTTTCACGAATTAACCCCCTTTCGAAAAGGCAAATTGATGTTGATTGACCATTAACCACGGATTAAGTACAAAAACTAGTTGTTCTAACCCACACATACTGATTTTAAGTGCAAAATTCAATCTCTTTCGTAATATGGTGTAAAACCTGTAAATGTCAAAGAAAAATAGAGTAGATCAAACAAAAACAATAACGAGATCGATGAAGATAAAATAACATCTTTTCTTGTTACATTCAAATTCTTTGGTCATTTAAAGAAACATGAGATTATTCTTCAAGGCTCTTTAACACGTCACCCACTTCATGAAATTAAATTTAGAATTCAATTCACCTCTTTTGGTTTGAAACAAAAAGAATACATAATTTTTATTTATGTTTAGAATACATGATAATTTTTTTTATAATTATTCCCTTAGCTTGTGATGTAGAACACAAAGCAAATTCTATAAAATACATTAAATGAAAGTCCACTCAGAAATCATCAAAAACACGTCACAGTCACCACACACCCATACTTCTCTGCGTATGTTAAAGAAAATACTGATCATATGAATTCAATAACACCTCAAAAACTATTAATTTAACTAAAAAGATCCAAAATATCAAAAAAAAAATAATGTAATAAAATAGACTTAAAAAAAATAGAAAAGAAAATAAATTTAGGGGGGGGCTAACGGGGCCGGGCCAAAAAAGGGCCGTTTTAGGGCCGGGCCGGGCCCGGGCCCATTTCTCAAAGAATTCGGCCTGGCCCTGGCCCTAAGGGTTAGGGCCAGTCCGGGCCCAAAAACGGGTCGGGCTAGCCCGGGCCAAAAAGGGGCCGGGCCGGGCCAGCTCACGGGCCACTCGGCCCATTTGACATCTCTAGCTCCAAGTTGGGCCATGAAAGCTGAAAACATATCTAGGTTACTTGCTGTGGACCCAACGCAGATATGAGAAATGGGCTCTGGCTTGCATACTTGATGATTTGGAATTCAAATGGGAATTGGACGTGGAATTCAACTTATTTATTTTTTGAATAAAAAAACTGAAATCTAAAATTTTTTATTTTGCGCTTGAAAATAGAAGAAAGGAAAAGGTAATAAAGTCTTTAGAGAACCATATCATCAGCTTACGATAAAAATAAATTACGGAAAGTGGTTTCACATGTCTGGTGGCAGCACATGGTGGTGGTAGAGTGCGAATAGTCGTAGTGTAAGTGGTGGTGTATTGGCATTAACGGTGAAAGTATTGACGTAGTCAAGTGATGGTAGTGATGGCAGTGGTGTTTGTGGTATTGAGGTGTAAATAGAGGTAGGGATGGTGATAATAGTAATTGTGGTGGCATCAACGACGAAAGGGTGGTGGGGTGGTGTCAGGGAGGTGTTGTCCAACGGCTTCAACAACAATCGACAGCAACATCGGTGGTGGTGGAGGTAGTGGGGCGGTCTAGTAATAGTATGGTGACAAAAGTGATGGTGACGGCAACAAAGATGATGGTGGTGGTGATGTTGTAACATCGTTCGACCATGGTGGTGTGGCATCAACGGTGGTTGTAGTGAGGCGGTCTAGTGTTTGTAACGATGATAATGGTGGTGGTATCCAAGCATCACTGGTGGTATATATGTTGGTGATAGTAGTCATGGTGACAGAGACGATGGTAGTGGTGGTGATGACAATCATGTTAATTGCGACAGGGTTGATATAGTGGCACCCATGGTAATGGTAGAGAGAATGACGCTGGTGGTAGCATTAAGGATGGTGGTAGTGGTGGTGATGGCAGTGCTGTGGCGGCGGCAACAACGATAGCGATCTATTGATGATATTGGTGATCGTGGTGGTGATGTGACACACTTGACATCGGTGGTGATAGTGGTGATGTTGTTGTGCTTTGTCATGTTGGGATGACAATAGTGTGGCAGTTACAATGGATGTAACAGTCCAGTGGTGGTGGGTATAGCAATCTGGTGGTGGTGGCAGTAACGATGGTGTAACTGTAGCGGGTAAAATAGGTATATAATTATTTACAGTTCAAGTCAATTCAAATCCCATGAAATTCGACTATCTTTCATCGGATTTCACACCTCTAGACATTAGTCAAATCCTATGTAATCCAATTCTAATTCCTGGTTTTAATGTTCTAAGCAACTAAATTTAAGTTCTGAAATGACATTATATCAATTTCGTCATTCCAAACACACACTAAGAAAACTAAGTTTGAATGGCAAGCTTTATTTTATTGTTGTTAGTAACATTGAGTAATTAAACTAATATATCCATAGGGGTTAGGTCCCATTTGAACCTTTGGCTGTTCCTGTTTCTGGAATTTGGTTGGAAAGGAACCGAATAATCTTTAGGCAGAGATCAATTTGCAACTGGTATAATGAGGCAGATTGAACAATGGCTTCTATTTGGAGTCTTCGGTTGGCCAAATAGACAGGGAAGTCTGAAAACTTTGCAGCTAGCATGGAGTGGAGCACCTCGGATAGAATACCAGTCTTTGATCATTGAGTATGTGGGTTGTTTTCTACATGTTCATGTTCTTGTAAATAGTTGGTACACGCTTACACCATGAAGAGGGATCAAAATATAGGGATCCCCACCCCACACTGTCTCGTCTCAATTCAAGTCGCCCCATTTTCATATTGCTCCATCTCTAAATTGCCCATATTTGATTTCATGTGCTTTGCCTCGCTCCATTCCATTTAGATCCATCGTGTCCCCATTTGAATATTCCTGCTAAATGGCAAGATAACAAAGGCCAACTAATAAGTTTTACTGACAATCTTCTGTTGCTTGATTGCAACTCGTAAATAAAATGATTAATCGTAAATTATAGATGAATAATTTGTTAGCTACCTCTTTATATATGCAGATGGACGTCAAATTAGGATTAACAGTAAGTTCTACATGAACAACTGCAAGGTTACCTGAGGACTAAGATTGACATGAATGCCTAGTTAACCACTTTTACTTGCTTGGTTTCCAATATTGGCTCGAGTCCAACGCGGAAGCAGTGACGATATTGTAGGCCCTAGACGTCAAGGAAAGCTCCACGTGGCTTCAGTAGAATGCTTTACACGTTTGTACGCGTTGACTTTGGTTGTATGAGTAATGTGCCACGTGACAACAAACACACTAGTCGTTGACCAAAGACCGTTGACCATAGACCATAGTCATGTTGCTGACTCGGTGAAATTCAACGTAAAATTCACTTTTCCGTTACACCACGTCGTATCTAGTACCATTATACTCGGGATGACCACAACCTAGCGACTGCAAACTACTCTTGAGCACTAAGCATCGGGTTACACATACGGGTATGTTGTTATCGAAGTAGTAAGAGATTAACCGTTTGGTTACCATAGCATTCAATGGAAAGACTGTAAGTCTCAAGCTCAAAATTCTCAACGAACACCTACTAATAAAATGACAGCCAGCACTAATCCAAATATAAAGCACAAGGCTCAACCTGTGGTTATGGCTTCTCATCTGTGCCAGTCTAAGAGTGGTGTGTACATGAGTACAACAAGAGTGGTGTGTACATCGTACAAAATGTCAAGAAACTACAACGATATCTCGTTCAGAAGGGGTTACGAAAAACCTACAATTATAGGGAGGGGGGGGGGGGGGGGAAGAGAGAACTCGTGGAAATCGATCAATCTCACCCGCTGCTTGTTACCTGCAATCTCACGATGGCTTGCACTTGGTTTCCTGTCAGCGTTCTTCTGACCAGCATTTGCAGCAATCTGAAGAAAAATATACACCAATTCACTGTAAGACATTGCACGCAACAACAATTTACCCAGTATGCTGCATACCTTAAGGAATGACAATAAGAATCACCATCTATACAGCGTTGCCAGCCGGCTTCAGAGCATAAAGAGGTAGAGAATGAGACTCGAGATCAGAATCTAACAATATCTCCATTTCCATCTTTCTTTCCTCTTTCTAAGATCAATTACAAAACTAGGATGCGTAAGGAAAATTTTACTGCACACCAACTTCATTGTTCAGCAAACCTCCTCGAGGAGAGGGGATGGGGAAAAAGATAGAAGACAAACAAAAAAAGAATAAAAGGGACTCCTAAACAGCCCCTGTATATATCTAGCCCAGCCCTCCACAGAATATACAATCTGACGCTATGACTGCAAAACTTCCTGTCCTGTTCTTTTTCACATATTCTCAGATTCTTTACGTCACCAAACGGCTATCATCATCTCATGTTACAGCACTGCGGCCTTCCTTGCAATTGCAGTTTGTTCCACATGCAGATCATCTGCCTCGGAGACTGGTAGTGTGCCGTATAATAACCCTCAATGCACCCAAACTGGCAAAACTTTAAGCTGTGTACATACTCCACAGGTCTTGAGCTATTGAACTGCTCCACCCACATCCCCATACTCACATCTTCCATCTTGAACAACTGCACAAGGTGTAATCACAACCCACAATCAACTTCACTAAATCTCTGCCCAGCGAATATAAGAGAGGCAGCGAGAGAGAGATTAGTGTCAGTTACCCTTAAGTTATGGCTCTCAAATTGGGAAACAACAAAATTTGCAATGTCTGATGACACAACGTAGCCTGGACCATTTGCATAAGGTGGATAAGCTTCTTCTGGCCATTCCTGAATCACCCGAAAAAGTAAAAACATTATTACAAAAATTTCACCTTAACAGAAGCTATGCAGATAAAAGTAGATCTACAGCACAGGCTAAACAATAATACTGATGTGATATGGACGGTGCAATAATCGTCATCTGTACGTTGCTCACAAGGACCTCTTGCCGTTAAATTGATACTTAAACTAATGTCTGATTCTGCTTAAGGATGTCCTAACTGTTACAAATGTGACTTCTTAAAGTATGATAATATACATTGTTGGGACCGGAGCAGATGACAACTTAACATGGTATCAGAATTCTCGTTGCGCAAGATCTTGCGTTCAATTCTTCCCGCTTGCATTTGATCTCCCCCTTTGCACTCCATGTATTTGTGCACTTGGTGGTGGTGAACCTTAATTAGTCTATCCATGTGTGTTAAAGCATGATATACATCGTTGGGCCAATTTTCTAACAGCATAAGCTTTTAGAGCAGATGTTAACATGAGTACAGGCTGAAGAAAACAGGAACAGGTTTATCAAGGGCTAATGCAAATTTTAAAACAATCGAACTTCACAGAAAATACATAGTGAATCAACACCTTTTTTAATGTCTTTGGAAGTACCTAATTATACTTGTGCATCTAAGATCAGAGAGTTATACTTCCCATTAGCTACCGAAGATAGGTTCAGTTCCTACAAGATTGTGACCATTCAGTCACAGCACAATCATACAAGTCTATTAAATACCATGAATGCACTCTAACACTAAAAACCGAAATATGGAGCCACTCATCAGGGTTCTAATGTACATTACAAGTGAAGCCTGCTGAAAATTATTACACCCGATACAATGCAACGAAGTTAACAATGGCAATGGAAATTATTACAAGTGAAGTTCATATAAATGTGGCAATGAAGACAACAATGGCATAATGGATGAGAAAGAGAAGCTTCGCAGTTACCTCATATGTGACTGCCCATTTACCAAAGCGCAGAGGCCTATGGTAGTAATTGATGTTCCCTACATACAAACTCTTGCCATTGGCTACTTTGTCTGCTTCCCGAATAACCGCATCTACTCTAACAAATGTGTCATCATCACACTTCATAATATACTTCGCAGATGCTGTACGAACCTGTCCCAAACAAGGACATCAAACACGAGTAATCTCGGGGTCAAGAAAATGGGGTAACTTCTTTTTATTCTTCATTTCCATCACACACTTACCCCATATTCACTGATGGCGACAGTTTTCAGGACAACAAGGTCGTAGTTATCCATGTAAGGTACAATGACAATGTCACCAAAGAACTCTGCCTCCTTCTTTAATTCCATATTCACCTCTTTTCTTGGATGCTGACAAACACCATTTCCAACAAGTACATTCTAAGACCATGTACAGAAGACATCACAGAAACAAACATATAAACAAAGAAAAAAAGGGCACATGTATTTAGTTTCTTAACCAACCAGTGCTACGAAGAAACGAGCTACAACAATGGAAGATTTGATAAGCTTATGCTGCATCCATGATTTCCTGACAGCCATCCGCTCAGCAAAATGGTTGCCTGCTGAAAGAATGCCAATAAACAATTCGAGAGGACCATCGGGAAGAGATGGGGCTTTCCACCTAGGTGATTTATCAAGAAGTCTTTGAGGAGCAAAACTAGGATGTGATGTGGGCAAGGAAGCCGCAAATATGGAGTTTACAACAATGTCCCCGCCCAAAGATAAACCTGTAGCATCCTCAAGCGCAAATCCCTATAAAAAAATTACTGACAATATTACTAAGTCCACATTCATCCTGAGATTAGAGGTTTATAGGATGTTACTCACGATGTGATAAGGAAATGAAGTGACATGCCTCCCATCAACATTAACATGATAACCCTCGAAACCCGCACTAAGGGTTAGAACAAATAGCTTCTCTTCCGCAAATGGATATGGCCAATCAACATTCACCTTCTTTGTGCGGCCTATTAGCCGATTCAACCACCATGTCGTCTTTGACTCCTCAGATCGATCATTATCATCTCGAATCCACTTTTCACACTTCACTTGACCATCAACTGTCAAAAGTCCAGGATATTACTAAAAAATGGGCAGTTTAAAAAAGGAATGGAGGAGAGTTACAGTGGAAAACAATTTGAAGATTTATATTATGATCACTAATGCATCAAATACATTTCCCTCATTTTATCAACCCATGAAGATTTTATACGTAACAGAGACTTTATTTTCTCCATGTTATACTTGAAAAGTAATACAGGTTACAAAATCCCAATTACTAAAATAGCTAAATGTAATGGATTCATACGAATGTGATGATCAGTATTTTCTAAATTTAACACATTCGCGTAATGCTCAATCTCTAAGGCAGCTACAAAGATTTGAACCAAAAAAAAAAAAGTTTTTTTTTCCTTTTTTTCCAAATAAATACAATCAATTAAAACCTCAATAACACACTCACCAGTCTCTTCATCGGCTCTCGACTTCCACCCCTCACACCTCAACGCCGACCCCCACTGCATCCTATAGCAAGTATTCTGCTCGATAACAGGCTTCCCACTCCAATCCCCCTTCAACCTAGGATTGAAATGCAGGATTCTCGGTGGGTCCTCCCCGTCAACAGTCTTCAAACCCTGCAGCTCCATCATAAACTGTGACACCATCACGTGCTGCCCTTCCTTCAGCAGGGATATCTTTGGCTCCCGCTCTGCATGCGCCCCCTTCGGCTTCCCCACCACCGTCACGTGAGATCCCAGCGTCAGCCCGCACGGCAACACCAGCAACCACCCCCTCTCTCTAAACTCGCCCCCGGAGAGCATAATCGCATGCGGGCACTTTTGACTCCCATTCTCAAACCTCTTTTCGTTATCCACTCGAAATTCCCCTGATTCCAGCCCAACCCACATCCTCTTCCCCACTTCAAATGCCTCCCTGGCCGACTTTTCGATACCAGAAAACCCATCTTTTCCACTGCTATTCATAAAATTACCATTGAATGTTAACCCAGATAAGGTTTTATACTCTGCAATCCCGTTATGCCCCCCAAACCGAGGCGATTCAGACTGTGGCTGAGATTGATTCAAAAGTACCTTACGAGGAACTGTAAATGGTCGAATTGGAACATCTTTTCCCTCGAATTCGCTATCGAGCGCCTTGAAACCCTCTCGAGTTACTGCCGTGAACCCAGTTGTAAAAACAAACGGGATTTCTAAACTCACCATCAGCATGTACAGAACTCCAACGCCGATTAAAATCTGAATCGATCTCTTTCGGCTTAGCCTCACGAATAGGTCTATTTTTGCCTTCTTCATAGTGGGTTAGCGAAACAAGAAGCCGAATTTCTGTAAAACCCTACACTTGAATCGGGTTTTTTGTGATCATGAATAAAATGGTCGAGTGTGCAGGGTATTGAACTGGGTTCTATGGAGACTTAACTCGGCAACTCTGAGTTGGGTTGGGAGAAAAGCGAGTTTTAGAGAGAGAGACAGAGACAGAGATAGAGGAGGTTCAACATAGGAGTTACAGACGTGTTCTGAAAGAGAGAGAAGGAAGCTCTTTCTTCAAGTCGGTGGCCTGCCTCAGCCTCACTGGAGCTATTGAAGAAATCAGATTTTTGAAAGCACTTTGAAAAAGACTAAAAAAAAGTAGGCATCTGCTTTAAAGTGATATATGGATAAATAAAATCTCCAAAAAGTTGCTTTTTGCTGTTCATGTATTTCATATTTTTGGGAAAAGCAGGCACTCAATTCTAAAGCAATTTGAGGGGGAACAAAAAAGTAGCATTTGCTTTTGCCCTAATTCACAAAAAAAAACAAGGAATAAAATTTTATATTTGCTAATTATTCAATATTTATCTATTGGCAAAATACCCAAATATTCCATTCTTTCCTTTTCATTCATTAATTAGAAAGTTTTGAATCAACTTTAGAGTTGACTCTTTACTTTTCAAAAATGCCGTCCACAAACTTGAATCTGCAGGAAGGAAAATTCACGAGTTTAACGTATGACTGGAGGAGTGTCTTCGAGAATATGTGACGTTGTTGTTTTAAATACACTTACGAATTAAATGAATGATTTATATTTAAAAAAAAGAAAGAAATTGGCAAAGATGGCCCAAAGCTTTTTCCTGATTAAAGAGTTGAAAGAAATAAAAATAAAAGGCAATTGATCAAAGTTTGGTAGGTAGAATCTCCCTCCCTCCCAATAGTGAGAATCTATCCCTCCAATTATCCGTTTGAGATTCTGCTTTAGCTTTCACTATTACTGTGATTTTGCAATAACCAGTAACTAAGATGGGACATAACCAATCAAAAGTAGCATGAAAAAGAGTCAACTACTGTTAGATGGTTAAACCTGGTCAACCTTTTATGTTGATTACAAACTTTACTACAATTTACTTTTACCTACAGAGCCATCAAGTTTCTTGAGAGCTTGGACTTGGTTCTTAACTTTTTTGGAACACAAGAAAATCCCACAAGGTCACTCCAACATTGGTTAATCCCACATTAAAGTACAAAGATGTGCCTTTTTATCTTTGAATTAGATTGGATCATCAATGAAGTATGGGAATACCTAATGATGGAGTTAGCAAAGAGGAACACACTTGTTGGCCCTTCGTAATGACTAATCATACTCGGTCCCCTCTGTAAAAGGAAAAGTTAAGACGCTCCGTGTAATGATAATTAATGGTCGTTAGATATTTATAATAATTTTTATTTAGTGAGGCTAAAATGTACTGCCAAGAATTATCGCTTATGTATTAGTAGAAATGTCAGTGAATACATGTAACGACTATTAATTGTTGCTATACGGAAGGTTTCAACTATATTCCAACAACCTGAGTAACAGCCAAAAAATTTCCACTATGGAGTGATGTTAAGAAATTCTTAAATCCCGTCTGACTTTGTCTAATGAAATGGTCTAAATTTCTATGCCCTTTGAATGAAGTAACATTGTGACTCAACTAGGTAATTCTAGATCTTGAAGTAACAGAGTTTATTAGTCTTTCATGTTAGTTTTGTGATATTTCATGCTAACAATTTGAGGAAAGGAAATTATGATGTCCTTTTAAGCATGACAAACACACTCTCTTGACATTTTGACTCTTACCTTTGTCATTCGGGAGGTAAACGTTGCAGGGTAATATCTGAATATTTTGGACGAGACATAAAAATTTCACTCTCTTCATTTTAAAGCAAAAAATTGTGAAGAAGTCCTCGATCTATGACAAAAAGCAACCAATACGACCTACCGTTGTAGCGCTTTGTTATAAACCATCGGTCTTATTACATAGATGGGGGAGGAGAGGAATCGATCCCTCTCTTTAAAGAAAAATGTGGCTCATAGGAAAGTTTGAGATAAAGGGTCTGATGCATGTTAGAATATTCCATTTCCAACAAAAGGGATAACAAGATCATTAGTTCTTAATTATATTATTGTTCTTCTTCAGATCAGCAGCAGATTCTCTATAGAATTTATTCAGACATATTTATGGTTTAAACATAATTGATGTCCCCAATTGGCATATGCTTCTAACTCCTGACCTGTCTTGTGGATTTGCATATTTCAATAAGCTTACCAGGCTGGAAGAACTTGTTAATCATTCTTCATGCCCTTTTAAAATTAGTCCCACAGCCTGCTATACTATAAAATTGGGGTGATTACCCTCGGCCACACAGTCAGGAACCTCCCTACATGCCGACATTACTAAAATGTGGCCACATACCCTTTTCTAATAGATCTTCCGAGTAGATCCTTCCGATGTCGAAGCGATGAAATAACTTGTTATATATATTGTTCAACGCTTCTCTCGTGAAATGATTGCGACATGGGACGCAAAGAGCGAGTCTGCTAAAGTTGCGGTTTTGAGATCATCTTTCTATTGGTGAACCAATATGTGTGTAATGTTTATGATTATGAGACCATAACACTGAGACATAGGAGGAGGAACAAATCTTCGTTAGGAGGTAAGTTAGGGGAGTGCAAAGAAGTTGCCGTACTTGGAAGGGAATCTGTTAGAAATGCATCATATTATGAAATGCACCTTGTTAGAAATGTGTTCCGATAATGTTCAAAAACTACATTTTGATCGGCGAAAATGCATCATATTATGAAAAGGTTTTGGCCGCAATGACACTGTATTATATATGTTGGCTTGGCCTTCCTCCATATATAGTGTCTATGACACTTGAAATGCACCTTATCTAATACAAATTGCGAAATCTTGACAATGTTTCTACATCTAGATGCGTTTTCAAGATTAGAATGCAAATCTTGACCTACTTTCCTCTTGAATCACCGTCAAAAGTTACCTAGCTATGGATAAAATCAATTTCAAGCATTAAATGAAAATGTGTGAGAGGTAAGGCGACAATCACGTCGGATGGCAAACCTACTTTCTTGTGTCAACGTACATGTATGTTGTACGTATATGTTCATGTACGCGTGGATTGTAACAAGGTTGTCATCCCCAAGACTAAACGAAAGCCTGAAACCTTCGAGTTGTTTTTTTTCCCAACATTTTGTTCATCCTTAGCTAGTCGTATATCGTTTATTTTCAAACAAAACAACAGGAATGCTCATCACTAACACAATGCGGCGCCTCAATTAAAAGTTATGTGCTGGGAACTATAGACATTTTTTCACATTACTTTGCACCATGGGTGATTTCATATACGAACTATAGCAGGATTCAGTTACATAATATCAAAACTTAGACAACCTAGAAGCCTTATCATGCCTTAGTTGTGTGCATAAGTAAAGATAGACTGAGCTTCTCACATTGTTTCTTTAATTAGTTGAACCTTTTTTCTTGATTACAGTATCTCATCAAACTTGTGATCATGGAAAGCAACCAGAAAACATTTGCTTTCTCACCTCAGCAATCTATATTTTCAGGTTAATTTACTTGGTTTAAAGCTACATTTAACCAAATAATTCACCCAATTCAAACCTGACTCAATGCTCTTTGAGCCAACCACATGAAAATAAGGAGGGTTAGAGGCAGAACAAAATTCATTTCCATTTTCTTTCAGCCTTGTCAAAGTTGTTAAACAGAAGATGTCATGCATCATGCAGATTTAGTTAAGCGGAAACGAGTTCCATGCTTTTCTTGTTAAGCCTTTTAGTTCATCTCCTTCCTCTTTCTATATTTCGAAAGAAGGTTTTATAGTTTCATCACTATATTCATATGATCAATCTGCTGAAGTTTATCTTCTTTATACGCTTCTAGCATTGTTTTGATCCGCAGATAACATGGTGAAGCCTCCTTGCTGCAGTAAGATGAATGTGAAAAGGGGTGTCTGGACAGAACAGAAGGATGCACCATTTCATATTGGAACAGGTAAGTGCACAGCTGTTCCCAAGAAAGCAGGTATTGATATCTCTTCAGAGACACGATTTGTGTTAATATCTCCACTCACCGTGTTCATGAAACAATTATGACAGAAGGTATGAATGTGTTTTACAGGACTCAGGAGATGTGGCAAAAGTTGCAAGCCCAGGCATGAAAGCTTCACACCTGAAGAAGAGGAACTCATCATCAAGCTCCATGCAGCAATAGGTAGCAGGCAAGTTATTCCCAAAACTTTTATGTGTTTCAGTTGCTGAAAAATGCTTTTATTCTTGGGATCATATGACTAATCTTACCTTTTTGGTGACTTCTGAGATGAATATCCTTTTCTTCCTCTTTCAAACCAGCTTATAATCTTCAGACACACGCAAGCAAACTTTATATGAAAAAATCCCTTTCGTCCCTTTCCCTATTTCACTGCTTGCATTCTGTTGAAATACTGGTCAAGACATGCTCAGATCTGGAGGTAGAGGTGCTTCGAAATGTTCATTTCTACTCGAGTTCTTATGATTAGAAAGACAATACATGCATCTCCGTCCAGAAGCGGAGGCAGCAGGGGGCACAGGGGGGCACCTGCCCACCTGCTGCCTTGGAACCATCTCTTTTTCACAGTACACCAGCAATGGTGCCCCTCCATTGATCATGTATGAAGGTGAAGTCTTTTTCACTGTCCAGCCGTCGGCCATTGCATCACCAGCATCCGAACATGGAACTAAAATGCAGCTCGGACCTTTCTTGTTGTCAGATCTGATCTCCTCTCACTCCAAATCTTAATCACCTCCCTTTTTCTTTGGCTCACTGTTCTTTCCCTTTTTCAGCTTTGAATGAAATCATGATGAGGATTTCTTCTGGATCACATATGTGTAGTTCCATTTTTTGGTTGAATAGGTTCCATTGTGATCCTCCAATCTTGCATTTACCTGAATCCTGAAGTTGGCTCTTAGAGTTATATCAGCCTCTTTTGTCTTGACAGTTTTAGATTTTTGTTAGTTCTTAGAAGCCTATTGCATTTGCATTTTTGTTAGTTCATAGTAGCCTATAGCATTGCAGATTAATTGAAAATGTTGTAGCGCTGCTTGTGGTTTCTTTATCTAGATATACACTTTTCTCATATTGATCAAATTGCGTCGGAAGTAGAAATTCATTGGTGTTCTCATTCAAATGTCTTGTTAGGTGTTGGCTCGTGTGTAATAAATTTGAATGACTATTAAGGATTGTTGCCTAGTTTCTTTGTTTTCGTACTTGCACACCATTTGTTCGACAAAAGGTGAGACAAAATTTGGAGAATCTATTATGATCTAGTAAAGTGCATGTTACATAAAAATGTGAAATCAAATTTGCACTATTTACCCACAAATTTACACGGGCCAATAGTTGATTCCTAGTCGTGCTATTTCGACCTATGCTCATTTGAGTTATTTGTTTGTTGGGTTCAATACATTGTCGCAATAGTTAGGCTTAGGATATACAATATATTTTCTTTTGATCAATTAGATGCCCAACCAGTGCAAAATTTCTGGCTCTGCCACTGTCTCCTTCCCTTTAAAAGGGTGAGAAAAGTACTGACAATTTCTTGCATCCATCTCTGCTCCTTACTTTTCTTTCTATAGTGCATGACCTGTGTCTTGTGTCAATGCGATTAAGGGTGGTGAACACAATGTTTGTATCATTTTGAGTCTGCCTTCTGGAACCGAGCGATTAGCAAAGGTTTCAGTAAGCTGGATGATGCAACTAGTAACCTGCTAAGTATTTGAATCCAACAAGGAGGAAGTTGTGTCACCACAAGGGGCAGGCCATAACAAACATAACTGCCAGTGACACACAGAATGATCCTAGACTTTTACACTGTCTGTTCTTTTTCCTTTTTCTAGTTACTGCATTGCCAGCGCAAGGATCATGACCCCCCACTCTCCCCTTCTTCCCATGCTTTTTTATGTCCAGATGGCTTATAATAGCCCAACAACTTCCTGGAAGAACCGATAACGATATCAAAAACCACTGGAATGCGAAACTGAGGAAGCAGCTCTCTCAAAGGGGAATTGATCATGTTACACACAGGCCCTTCTCCCAAATCCTCGCGGACTATGCAAATATCGGTAACCTCCCGAAATCCAGAACTCAAGTTGGATATCTGAGACGAGATTTGAAGGACACCTTCGTATTGAATTCTGAAAAATCACCATTTCCAACAGAATACTTTCCAAGCTTCCAGAGTCATCTGACACCAAAATTGGAGCCAACCCAAGAAAGCATTTTGAGCAGCAGCTATAACCACCAGCCACTGGATCTCTTTGGTCAGCTCCAAGCCTTAACACTGGCTACAAAGGCCTCAAATTGCACAAATCAAGATACCATTCAACCCCACCACTTCCTTGACCATGATCAATGCTCTTCTTCACCATTAATATCGTCATCTTTTTCTTCTTCAATTGGAAATGATAAAAGCCCAACCGAAAGCTTTAGCTGGCGCGAATTCCTTCTGGAAGAGGAATACCTACCACAAGGCGCGAAAGAGAAAGAGAACTTGGAGAACTTTTCAGCCAAGCCAATGCAAGCTGAAGAAAGCTCAAGGCCTAAAGCAGTTGAAGAAAAGGAATGCAGTAGTTCATTTCTGGAAACAATGCTGCTTGATCAAGAAAATGACATGTTCTTGGACTTCACTGGCCTTTTGGATGAACCATTCAACTACTGAGCTTAGGAATTGAATATGATGAAACCTTACATGTAATAATGTTGCCCTAGTGCATGCATGGGGTCTAAGTTACCAGCCACAAACCGGTTATCCAAAATCATCGGTTACTATATACTAGCTAATGGAGACGTAATTTGATAGTGTTGAGATGCAATTTGATTTTCTCGTCAATCATATATTATAGTATAGTCGATTGTGTTTTTACTATAAAAAAAATAACAAATAAAATGACTTTGACTGAGCTAATGCATACATACATACATGATAAAACATAATAATTGAAATGACTCATATATGTAATTTTCACAAAAAAATTAATCCACTATTTAAGACGATTATAATCATATTAACGATAATTGTGTAAAATACTGAAAATGTATCTCATTTTGGTGCATCACTATCAGGGGCGGAACCAAGATTTTTTTTCAGGGGGTGCAAAAATTATATCGAATTCATCAAAAAAATTTATTAATAAAATGTAATATGATTTCGAGTGCATGCAAGGGTTTCAATTCACACTCTTCCTTTCCACAAAAATGGTGCAACAAAAAATGGAAAGAAGAACAAGTTTATGTATGAACGTAGTTCTCTAGATTTGTTTGTGCTTGGAAGGACATGCCCCGACAAAGGGAACTGGTAATCATCCCAAAAGAGAAGTACGTACAGAGATAAGTGATTAGTGTGGAACTCACACCAAAGCCAAGCAACGCAAAAGAAAGAAACAAATTAAAGACACTACCTAGAGAACTTAAACGGTGCAAAACATTTGGCAGGTGGAAAGCCAATTTGGCCGTTTCCTTTTGGCTCCAAAACTTTTGCTTTGCCTCCAAGCAAATCCACTTCACCTCTTATACATGTATATATCACTACAAGAAAGTCAAGATATGCCTATGGTACAGTACCATAGGGAAAATTTATAGTGTATCTCAAATGGCTGAATTTGCAGCCTATTTATAGAGCAACTGGTGCCTGTTCTACGTGTCACATCTCTTCAATTGCACCCATTTCATTTATGGCCATTAGATCAATATGTCATTTGATCCAATGGTCTAGACGTGGCAATTGTTCACTGCCTTATTCTGTTTACCGTTTGATAGGATCAGCAATCAGAACATTTCTGATCAAACCGGTTTGTTCAATCACATCCATTTGTCATCACTGCACCAGATTGAATGCGAAACTTTTTAATGCAGCCAATACACAACCGACATGCCTAGGTGCAAAGTCTGACCACATTACCTCACAACCACTGTCACACTTAAGCAATCACAATGTGCGGGATTGTGGTTGGTACGGTAGATAATGTATGCACCACAAAACAACATATCAGATATAGTAAACTTATAAGCGGAAGACTTACATACCCGTTTCTCTTTCTAGATTCAAGTTTCCGCAATATTTCTCATCTTCTTCAAACAAACAAAAAAAAGAAAACCCAAAAAACACAAGTATTTATTTTGATATCTCTAACATTGAATTGGTATTTTATCATTCTTATGTTAACAATTCTTCAACATCAAATATGCCATCAAACATACACAGCGATTGCAGCGGTACTTAGTTACGTGAACACTTTTCAACTATTCTTGAATAGACTTGGCAAAATCAGACCTGGACCCGTGGGTCTACCAGTATTCGTTCAAAAAATTTAGGTACTGATACATATATAGGAGATCCGATGAAAACAGACCCGTACCTGAACCGTCCTGTAAATTGTGGTTTGGACCGGGTCAGGTACAGGTTACCCGGATTACCCAAATTCTTTACTATATAAGCACTAGCGTTTTCATTTTCTCCATTTTTTTCTCTCATCTTCTGATCTGTGTCGCTTCTCCCTCCCTCTCTTAACTCTCTCTTTCTCTTTCACGACCTCGATATCTATGCCTCTCTCATTCTCACCCATCAGTCAGATTCGCCGACGACGAAGCTACTCCACATCAACTCTGTGGCGCCCCATTGTCCCTCTCACGCTCGCTCAAAGATCCACTGCTTTCTCTGTCTTTCACAACCTCGCTCTTTCTTTGTGTCTCTTATTCTCACCCATGACAATCAGATCCAAGGACGACCACGCTACTCCACATCAACTCGGTGATGTCCCATTGTCGCTCTCACACTCGCTCACAGCTCCGCCGCCACTATCTCCGATCACAACAGTTACTGAATAAAGAAATAGAGCTCCGGTCGTGGTCTCTAATTGACTTTGAGAGTGGTAACTCTGTAGCTGGAGCAGTGGAGCTGGAGATGTCAATAGGGCTGGGCCGCCTGGCCCGACCCTAAATGGTGAACAATGCGGCCCTGGTCCATAGGGCCAAGGGAAATTTTCCCACTCTTTTCGGCCCTATTTTGGCTCGGCCCTTTGGCCCTAAATCTGGCCTTAAACCATTTTGAATTACTTACTTTTTTTTTTATTTCCCCTTCTTTTTCGCGTCTCATTCTCTCTCTACCTCGTATTTTTTTCTTTTTATTTAACTTTTTGGACATGCACATTTCTTTTTAACTCATGATGATGGTTCCTACTTATTTATCTACTTTTACTTGCAATCCTCCTATGTATTAGTTTCATGGAATTATGAAGAGAAAATATGTGTTTGTTTGTCTAGGAACTAGAAACAACACAATTTAGGCAATGGAAATGGAAATGGGGAACATAACTCCAGAAAGCACGAAAAAGTTCATGGTAAAAGTGGTCTAATGATGCATGCTTCTAATGAGATACCTAATACTGCGTAAATGCAAAGCTAGAGGTATGTTTGAGTGAAATTTTTTAGAGATATGGTGAATTTGATAATGGCATGTGGTGGATGATGGGTATTGGTGGTGGTCGGTTCGTTCCTGGTAAGTCGTTAACGGTGGTGTGTATGATGGCAGAGCTGATACGTGGGTACCTTCTTGTTTGAATGTTTGTAATGGTGGTGGTGGTCATGGTAACCGGTGGGTGGTGATGAAACTAGGAGAGGTTACGTTTAAGTATCTACGTTTAGAAAGAAATTTGAGAGAAAGGCATTAGCAGTTCAAATCCAAGATCGAGTTTGCAAAAAAAATCCGACTCGTAAATTGCAAACATATGTTCGCTCTGGCGAGAAATTGTAAGGAACTAAGAATGGAATAAAAAAAACTGGGAATGGAATGTTGGAAATGCAATACAAAACATGAATAGAAAAAAAAAACAGAGGCCCCGGCCCGACCCTAAAGTTAGGGCCTAGGGCTTGGGCCTGGACAGGGCCTCCATTTCCTAGCTTTAGGCCCAGCCCGGTTCCCAAGGCCCGAAGCCCTAAATGGCTTGGCCCATTTTCTGGCCTTCTAGGCCTGACCCCGGCACTTTCACACCTCTAAATGGAACTAGCGAGTATTAATTTTGTTAACCAAATAATATTTTTGTTCAGATCTACTTGTATTATTTGTGTTAAATTTTTGTATGAATTTTAATACTTTAGACTTACAAATTAATTTTTAGGTGATTTTCTGATATTTGTGTTAAGATATATGTGTGTTTGTGCTGTGAGACTTGGAGTTGAGATGATTCTATTGGATTTGAGATGATTAGCCAAGTAATAATTGATAATTGTAAAAATTAAATTAGAAAGTGATAATTGTAGTAATAAAAAAGAACAGGAAAAAAATACTCAAAAGAAAATAGTCCACTGAATAATTGTGTGTGTACGCGCGCATACATATATACATATATAAATACATATATGTATACACACACACACACACACACACACACACACATATATATATATATATATATATATATATATATATATATGACTCACTTTTTATAGCCAAAAAGATCATTTAATATGAAATTCCATAGTTGCCCTTGCAAGAACCGACTTGAAGACAATTAATGCGTCTTTTTCAGTAATTTGATTCACAAATGATAAGCGCTTTAAATTTGTAACCAAACACCACCATTGATGCTTCTCTTCCGTATACAATCCTCGTATTGATATTTTGCCTTAACGATTCCAAATCCGTCGCATCGCAATCCTCAGATCTGTGAACCGCCGCGGCGACGACGGGCCCTCACCTCCGGCAGATCTGTGCAGAGGGGATAGACTAAGAGAGAGAAAGAGCAGCGGCGACCACCGGCAATGACGGGTCCTCACCTTCGGCAGCATTTATCGAAAGGTTAAGTTCTCTGTCTTCCTCTCTCGCTTTCATTCTTCTTGCCTTAGCTCTTGGTGTACTTTTGGCTGCGGAACTTTGACTTGATGAGTCGGAGTTGGGGGGCGTTCTTGTTACGGAAGATGGTGACGGAGAGATATATCAAGATGAAGATGTTGTGGCCATGGAATGCTTAGATACTTGGATGAAGTATTTTATTTTTATTTTTATTGCCATGGGTTTGATTTGATGATGATCATCAATGGTTTGAACTTTATAACTTTGCTTCTGCCTACTTTTGAAACTTTGATGCTACTTCTATTATGATGTATTGGTGGTGATTATTATGTATTTGATGGTACTGTACTATCGTTGAATGTTTAAATTAAGATGCAAATTATTCAAATTGTTTAGTGTACATAGTTAGAAAAAATACATACGTATTCCTGCCACACCTGTATCCTAAAACTTTAAAAAATGCCGTACACGTGTATTCGTACTATCCGAACCCGACCCGCACCCGTGTCCGTGCTTCATATATATATTTGGGGTGTCTGTGTATGTATGTGGAATTATTTAGGGGAATAGCTGAATTTTATTGTAATACCCCAATATTTATTTATCCTATGTTACTAATTTAAAATAAATAAGTAAATAAACAAGTTTGTGGCCTATTTATAATAATAGGAAAGGTTTGGTGCCCTTTGAATAAGAGGCTAAAGGTTGGGGGGGTTTGTGTAATTAGCCAGTTAGGATTTCATTTAAATGGAATTCTCTCTCCGGACTCCTCTTCTTTCCCCCTGCTTGCCGCCTCTCCCACTCTCTTCTCCATATTCAGCCCTAAATTGTTTGTTCCTTTGGAGAATTTCGGCGTAATCAAGTAGCGTGGCTTGGAAGGATTGGGTTTTCGTCGAATTGCTTGTATAAGGTAAGGGTGTTTAATTCTCTTTGCTGTGGTAAGGGTTTTTCCATAACACGATTCTGTAGATGGAGTCTTATCCAATTAAATTGATTCTGGAACTTTAATCCAATTAATTGTCCACAATTTAGTCCCTAAGCATTTAATTGTTGAATTACCTGTTGTTGAAATTAGACCTGGATTAATCTTTGACCGTGGTTTTTGATGGTTGTTACCTATTCTTGGTTACTGCACAAGCATTTGCCTTAGAATCCATATATATGTTCGTTCACTTTCATCTTATTCCATATCCTTGTTCTTTTTTTTTATTTGCCATTGTTCATGGTCGATCTTGGTGCTTGAGACCATTTCAGGGAAAAGTGGATGGGTTGTTGAAACAGCCCCACTTATTCTTGTTAGGGGTTCCAGCAATATGCTACGGAAATGGTACTTTAGGTAGTAGTTGATTGCAAAATCCATCAACTTGTAAACTATTGCTCTGTCTTTTTTCAGCTTGTAGACTTGCTGTGTCTTCTTCATTTCGTGTCACTTAGATTTTGCCAGCTGTAGGTTTTTGCTCAAGTCCCCATAACATTAAAATTTACAAATCCGTAGATAGCCAAGTGCTGCAAAATGGGCGTTAGATCAGTTCATCATCTCCTCTATAATTTCTATTTCGTGGCTTGTTGGCAGCAAGGTTATTCAACTATTGTTAAGGCCTTAATCCTTGGCAGTGTTCTTTGTTTTCGGTTTGTAAGCATGCCTTCATGCTTCTCTTTTCCCACAACAGTACAAGTTAGTAGCTGAGTTCTAATACATTTCTATGCTTTGAGTTTAATTCACTTCAAAGCATTCCTTTGAAATCATTGGACTAGCGCAATGCTTCAGAATTTCCTAGTAGCTTCATACATTTTCTAAGCTTCATTTTAATTACTTTGGTGCTCTTGTTACACATGTTTAGCTGTAGTGCTTTTAGTTTCCTGTCTTCTCTCAGTCCTAGTACAGCCAAGCCTTTAGAATAAGGTCTTCTTCTTCTTTAGGTGGTGGTAATCTCCTTTGTCCTAGATCGCTTCTTCATGGTTTGTTTTTCTCCATACGGCTATAGCTTGTTTTCTAATGCATATACATATGCCTTGAGTTTAAATCACCGTAGGGAATTCCTTTCGATCATTGGACAAAACTCCCAGGTTCACATTACTTACGTATTATTGGTCATTAAAAAGAAACAGCTCTTGTGTTGTTTTCTTTTTCTAAGTTCAAGCTTGAATTTGGTTCCTATTTCCTTGTTTAAGCACTTTGCCATCCATTATTTGATTTCATGTTATATTGAGCTCAAAGGAACTCAGAGTTGAGTAATTTCAGTCCCATTGAATTTGTATTTTTGTACTCGTCAATTTACGACTAGTTATCGACTATGTTTGAACAACTCTCAAATTGAGAGGGTCCTTTGGACACGTTTATTTATGCTAGCAATCAAAAAACACGTAGCATGCTACCGGTAGCACACGTTTGATGTTTGTACGTTTGGTTCGACGTTTGGGTCTAATGACCAACATAGTCATCGTATATTTTGTTGTGTAGCGTTCCCGGCATATTATATATATGTTTAGGGTTAATGCTTAATTGTTTTGGTATTTGATATAAGAATTTGGTTTGCCCATTTCCATCAAGTATTGTTGTCAACTCTGTTAGTTTTTACTTTGATATCTTGTCGTTTTTGTACCTTACTGAGCTATTTGAGCTCACCCTTTCGCTCTACCTTGCCCCTTGCCACAGTTCATGAAAGTGACCAAGGATCCGTGTGACGGTGTTGGAGTTTTGAGAGTCCTTTGTAGTTAATTAGACTTGTAGTTTGTTTTGAGAACTTTACCCGGATGTGGGTAATTTGATAGAATCGATTTTGTGTAATTCGTTTAGCTGTTGCGTTTAGTGATTTGTTTTGTAAGGGAATATTAAGTGGAAGGATTGTATTAGAATGTTATTGTTTTGGAGATATTTTGTTTTTTAAAGGATTAGTTTCTCTGTTTATATTGATGTCACTAGAGTTATAGCGCTATTTCAGGAAGTTTGATTACAGTCACGGCTTCCGTTTTGGGGGGCATGACATATATATAAATTTTCCTGTGAGTGACCACTATTAGAGTATACTGTTGTTTGCTACTTTGACCAACCTTAGGAATGGGTTAAAGGCCAGTGAATTTAATTCTGGAAAGACATTAGCATTCGTTATTGATTTATGCACACGAGACTTGGGAACTATATGTGTGTGTGTGTGTCTGTATAGTGTGTGTGTCTGTATAGTTAGTGTGTGTGTGTGTGGGGGGGGGGGGGGGAGTAGCTGAATCACATATCCGTTTCTTAGGAATGGGTTAAAAAGGCAGTGAATTTAATTTTGGAAAGACATTAGCATTCGTTATCGATTTATGCACCCGAGACTTGGGAAACTCTGTGTGTGTGTGTGTGGGGGGGGGGGGGGGGAAATAGCTGAATCACATATCCGTTTCTCTGTGAGTGACTTATTATTGTGGTTTGTTACTTTGATCTGTGCATGCCGATTTTATAATTCAGGAAGCTGATTTTTTACATGTTATGTTGTAGGTGTAGTAGACTTTGTATGCTTTTGAGAGGTTGGACTTTTATTGGAGTTTTTTAGAATGTTAGCCATGGCGGCTTTGAAGGAGCTTCTTCCACCTGCAAAATCCACTGGGAAGTCACATTATGACCTCTCAAATGATCCGTGGTTTAAGCAGAGGTACAGTGCCGCAGAGGCAGAGCGGTCTGAAGTTGTCAAGGCCAATCCAGTTCCGCCGTATCTGAAGCGGGAGAGCTTTCGGCCGTCAAAGCCACAGGATTTTGGCGATGGAGGGGCGTTCCCGGAGATTCATTATCCGCAATTTCCACTTGATATGGGTAGAAAAAGGGATGTGAATCTGGGGCAGAAGACGCTACCAGTGGGGGTTGACAAACATGGTAATGTTACTTTCGATGCAATTGTGAAGCAGAATGAGAACGCTTCGAAGATTGTCTATTCCCAGCACAGAGACATTGTGCCAAAAATCCTGAAAGACGAGATGGAGGAAGAAAAGGAAGAGGACGATGAATTGCAGAAAAAGATTGAAGAGACCACCCAAGAGACGAAAACCGCACTGGAGAAAATCGTGAACGTGAGGTTGAGTGCTGCACAGCCCAAAAATGTTCCCACGCAATCGTCCGACTCAAAGTTTATCAAGTATAAGCCTTCACAGCAGTCGGCCGCATTTAATTCGGGTGCAAGTGAGAGGATCATTCGGATGGTGGAAATGCCTGTGGACCCGTTGGAGCCACCAAAGTTTAAACACAAGAGGGTTCCCAAGGCTTCTGGTTCTCCACCCGTGCCAATCATGCATTCCCCACCTCGTCCTGTAACTGTGAAGGATCAGCAGGACTGGAAAATCCCACCTTGCATTTCCAACTGGAAGAATCCTAAAGGGTACACCATCCCACTGGATAAGCGTTTGGCGGCAGATGGTAGGGGGCTTCAAGAGGTTCAAATTAATGACAATTTTGCTAAGCTTTCTGAGGCACTGTATGTTTCAGAACAGAAGGCTAGAGAGGCTGTTGAGATGCGCTCAAAGGTTCAGAAGGAGAGGATTTTGAAAGAGAAGGAAAGGAAGGAACAGGAATTGCGTGCTTTGGCTCAGAAGGCGAGATCAGAGAGAACTGGTGCTGCGCCAGCTGCTGCTGTTTCAATGCCTTCTGACAGGAGTATAATGGATGTTGACGACATGGGAGGCGATTATGAACGCCCGAAAGAGAGGAATGCCCCGAGGGAGACAAAGGACGAAAGAGAGGAGCGGCTGAAGAGGGAAAAGATTCGTGAGGAACGGCGCCGAGAAAGGGAGAGGGAGAAGAGGAAGTTGGAGGCAAAGGGTGCTCCGGTGGGGAAGAAGAGCAAGGGTACCAGAGATTTAGAGCGTGAAATCAGTGAGAAGGTTGCGCTTGGGATGGCATCCACTGGAGCAGGACGTGGGGGAGAGGTTATGTATGATCAGAGATTGTTTAATCAGGACCAGGGAAAGTCATCTGGGTTTGGTGATGATGAGAGTTACAGTCTCTACGACAGTGCACTCTTCAAATCTCAGAACACTCTCTCTACCCTATACAGGCCAAAGAAAGATGACGGTGATATGTATGGAGGTGATGAGCAAATGGATAAGATAATGAAAACTGATCGCTTCAAACCTGACAAGGCATTTGGCGGTACAGCAGAGAAGACTGGTCCTAGGGATAGGCCTGTGGAATTTGAGAAGCATGCAGAAGAAGCCGATCCTTTCGGTTTGGATCAGTTCATGACGGAGGTCAAGAAGGGCAAAAAGGCCCTTGATAAGATTGGGGGCGGAGGGACCATGAAAGCAAGTGCGGGGACGTCCATGCGCGATGACCACGAAGGATCTGGTAGAACGCGTATCGGTTTTGAAAGGGGAAGGCGATAAATAGCTCTCATCCGGGTTTTTGAAAAAGTGCGATTACTACTCTATTCTGGTTTGGCGAACCAAATATTTGCGTTTTATTCTTAATAAAAATAGTTGCACTCTTGTTTAAATTTGGCTTGAACTCATAGCTGTGTTCAGTTGCTGTATACTTTGCCTCTCGTCTCAGTGACTTACCCAGTACCCATATTGTTTCACTTGCCTTCACATTGTCATCCATTCATAGTCTTAACTTGTTTATGGGTTGGTTCTCTCGCAAGCATGAAGCCTATTCTAGGATGGACGACATGGTAAACCGGGTGTTGGTTATGGCCTCCTTTGGTTGCACAAGACTTCTCTTCATTATTCGTCGATGAACTCAATTTTGGCGTATTTGCAAAAAAATTATTCGTTGGTTCATTCTATCTTCGATGCATAATTTGTTGAATTGCTAACTTGTTAGCTGGCGTTATCTGCGCAACCATTCCGACAGAGATGTGACCAACCCTGGCAATAGAGTTGCCATGATACGAAGACATTAGGCCTCTTTCTGCACTTTTTTAGTCATGTGTATTAATGGCTGCAAAGTTTCATCAGTGCGTTTCGTTTCAAGTTTATTCTGCATTTCAAACAATGGCACATGTGTACGCAGCTGCTCCATTAAGAATGGCAATGCAAGAATTCCAGTCTATAGGACGTTTCATCAGATCCGAAAAGGCATTTCGTTATTGTATATAGTGGTCTTAAAAGTACATCAGCTTCCATCTAGCTAGAGCCCCATAATCCTACCAAGCTTCACAATTTTGCGGAGATTTTCCACTAGCTCAAAACTGTAACTAGCTAGAAACGGGGCAACATTTAATTGCCAAAAAAGGAAGACTAAACGGTACTCGAGTTTAGGCAAAATGGTCAGCCTCGAAATCACATTGTATAACCACCAGAAGTCCCCTCTCTCTCATGGGAGAGAAATTATAAGCCAGACCGCCTTTAAGCAAACACTTCAGAATCAATTTGCTCAATCTTGGGGAAGATTTGTCTCAATGTAATGATGTGGTTTGGAGATTTTGCCTGCAGGTGGTCACAGAAGCAGGAATACACAAAGTTATATTACGAGGAATACACAAATTAAAGTTGGTAATGCAAAGACCATCTATGATGGGCAGGTAAGGCAGCACATTTCTTCATGATGCATTGGTGGTTAAGGATATGCAGCTTACACATTGCGGCATATATACGTACATGGAGAAAGCATATCTGAACCAGATGATAATTTGCACCATTCGATCTGTTCCATGTCTCTAAATAGTTGGACTTTGGAAGAAGTTTTAAAGGTCATCCAAAACATGCTAATATCCGACTACACAAAATTTCAGAGACTTAATGGAGATTGGAGACGCTTGAAGTCTTCGACCATTAAGTTACTTGAGACTAGATTTTGATCAATCATTTTCATAACAGACTGCATGGCACACTAATTTCTGTTATTTAGAGAGAAAAGTCTAGCATATACTAGTCATAAAGCAACTATGCAAAGTAAAACGAGGCAGATAGGGGCAAGAAATGAAAGTTCATAAGTATCCGTCTATATCTAGCATGAGAGAGAGACACACACACACACACACACACAAAGTACGCTATGCATGTTTTCCTGTTTTCTGTTTTGGGCCCAGATTTAGAAGTGTTCTATAAAATCACTCACAAAAACAGCACATGCTTTCAGTTTTAATGTCCAAGGAATAACAAAAAATCTTGAATTAAGAGGGAAATGTAAGAATTCCAAAGGAAAAATTTATTAGGTATTACATGTAATTCTCTTCAAATTTAAAAAGCATTTAAGGCAGCTCATGCAGAAAACGTACGTGGTGCAGATAGTAATGTCAAAACTTATTAGGGGAGAAAAAAGAAGATTTGGGACATACATTGATGATTCACCAAAAACAAAGGGAGAAAGAAGCTTATACAAAGCCACACATAAGGCATCCACTTTAGAAGTAGCATGCACGCATTTGGTGGCAATACTACAATTAGATATGAGTAGGGCTTCGATCGAGAACTTGAGCTATAGCAAAATCTGTTAGTGTCCCCTAAGCTTGTAGTTGCTCCCTCAAATGCTCTTTTTATGGAGAATCAGCTGGTACACTATCACCATACAGCATCAGACGCCATAAAAAGAAACCTAAGTTTGAAGTTGTGCATAAATTGCAAGCAAGTTGGCTTAGGCAAGTCAGTTATGTCATTGGGCGGATGGGGTTCCACTGAATCTCCGACTATACCAAATAATTCTAGAAGCTTGCTTTGATGTTAATGATGCAACATCTGTTATAGAAGAGATTGATGATGTTTTAGAACTCATAAAGAAGACCTGGGTCATCCTTGGCATAGATCAGATGTTTCATAATCTTTGTTTTTTGTGGATCTTATTCCATCGTTATGTTGCTTCTGGCCAAGTCGAAATCAACCTGCTCTTTGCTGCAGATAATATATGTTATTTGAAGTTGGAAAAGATGCGAAGTCAACAAAGGATCCTGCCTACTCCAAGATCTTGAGTTCTACGTTGAGCTTGATATCAGGTTGGGCAGAAACACAGCTTATGGCTTGTCATGGGACCTTTTACCGCGGTAACATTGACTTGATGCAAAGTGTCCTATCCTTGCCAAAATAATTATAGAAGACATCTCTCAGGAGTATCGTAGGAATAGGAAAGAAGTCGACGTGTAATGTGCCAGAGTTGATACTTACATTAGGTCATAGTTCAGGACAGCGACGATGGCGGGAAGTCAATAGTTCAGGAAATTACTCCTTATGCGGCTGAAGGCGTGATTGCAAAGCTGGTAAAAACATGGATTAGGACAAGAATAGACACACTTAAGGTTTGGATTGACAGAAATCTGCAACAATAGGCACTCCTACCTCACCCCACCTCTCCCACCCAAGCGAATAGAAAGAAAGAGAAAATATTTTGTGCTTATTAGTTGAGTACCTTGCTGATAATTGATTATGGATGGTACTTTTTGGTACTTCATCAGCGGGGGGTTCCAGTTAGACTTCTTGACTGTGCTCTGCATGGTCATCACCAAATTTGATGGGCTCCTGGATCATTTTGTCCGTCATTTGGTCTATTGCAAAAAAAAATGGGTTATTCCTGTTGTCTTACAGCAAACGATTTTTTCCTATATGAGCTTGAGCATTATATGCACTTGCTAATTCAACCACCATGCACTAGCATTTTCAGTCCTTTCCCTCTACAAATATGTTGATATTCGTGAAGCTATAAAAGTATCTGTTACTCCTTCCACATCTTATAAGCTTATAAGTGCAAGAAAGTTTTACCAGCAATACTTCGCATAAAGCAGCTTCTTTGTACGCAAGAAGTACTTCCATTTGCTACCCGATTATTTTCTCATAACTAGATTCATGTGACTAACAAATCGCTTCTATATAGATCTGGAACCCAAGAGCAAACAAAGATCGACTTGGTCCATCAGCTGTGGAGGTTCCTTGGATAATCGATGAAGCTTTAGAAGCATTCTTTTTGTTCCCAATACCGACGCATACAGTTCTACTTCCTGACCTAATGAGTGGTCTCGATAGATGCCTTCAACATTACATATCAAATGCAAAATCTGGCTGTGGTAAATACTAAATAGGCTGCAAAGATCCACTGTTGTCATTTTATTATGTGCAATATAACCATAAAACACTGTTATGTGGTCTGCAGGATCTCGAACTACCTTTATGCCGGTCACGCCTCCTTTGACCCGATGTACAACTGGATCGAGATTTGGTGTATTTAAGAAGAGAGATAAGTCGCATACGGTTCAGAGGAGGAAACCTCAGGTTGGTACTGTGGATGGGGATAACTCCTTTGGTATACCACAGCTGTGCGTGCGTATTAATACTTTACATCACATTCGAAAAGACTTGGAAGTTTTTGAAAAGAGGACAATGACACATTTGAGGAACACCGGATCGACCCATTTGGATGATGTCGTAAATGGGTTAGGATACTGGTTTGAGCAATCAGCAGCTTCTTGCGTGGAAGGGATCAAGCAACTTTGCGAGGCAACTGCATACAAGGTCGTATTTCATAATCTAAGTCATGTTTTATGGGATGATCATTATGTGGGAGAGGTTTCTTCTGCCAGGATTGAGCCATTCCTTCAGGAGCTCGAGCAAAACTTAGAGGTCATATCGGCAACAGTGCATGATAGAGTTCGGACACGGGTAATTACCGACGTAATGAAAGCTTCTTTTGAAGGCTTTTTGTTGGTTTTGCTTGCTGGAGGACCTTCTCGTGTTTTTACTTTGCAAGATTCTACAATAATTGATGAGGATTTCAAGTTTCTTATGGACATGTTTTGGTCTGATGGGGATGGATTGCCGACCGATTTGATTGATAAGTTTTCGACCACTGTGAAAGGTGTACTTCCCCTTTTCCATACTGGTACAGAGAGCCTTATTGAGCAATTCAGACATGCAATGTTGGACGGTTATGGTGCTTCTGATAAATCCAAGCTTACATTGCCTACAACTTCAGGTCAGTGCAGTCCGACTGAACCAAGCACACTATTGCGCGTGCTGTGCAATCGGAGCGATAAGCTGGCGACAAAGTTTCTCAAAAGGACTTTTAACTTACCAAAGAAACTATGAAGATTTCATGTCATCAAAATACACGACATTTGTCAATACTGAACATTAGCTGTTTTTTGGTCTGTCCTGGGCGACACTGCAGGAGCTCCTTTTTATGCCTAACTATACTATTGCTTCTCGAGAGTACAGCAGGAAGCTCATATGATTCAGTTGTACGGTGGCTTCGGCTATGTTCCAGTATTTATGGGAAGCTCGTACGGTTTTACTTCCACGGTCAAAGCAGGTACTCTACTTTGAAAGCAGAGGATTGCCCTTGTATATACATGGTTGGGTTGTAATTTCTCCTCAACAGGCGCACTGAAAAGGCTTTTCCCTGCTAATTCTGGGAGGTACTTTTGTGTTCAATCGCAATTCTGGGAGGTAAAGGCGCAAATTTGCAGCTCACCGCGACAATTTTTTTGGTAACAGTATAGCGATTGGAGTTCTAAGTTTTCTGGTCTGTAGTTATTGTAACCCTCTTACACTGAGTAACAGGAGTGCAAGTACAGTATTTGTATGTGAGTGACCTGCAAAAAATTCCACACACTGTATCGCAGTTTGGTTGCATTAAAGCTGACTTCAATTAGTTCAATGATGGTATAACTATGTTATCATGGACTTTGCTAGAGGAGCCGAGGAAAGGTATACTGTGTCATAATTGTCAAGTTCCTGTTGGAACAAAAGGTTGCCTCAGTTGGAGATATAAGTCCCAACGAGGATATTAAGGGACAGAAGGTCTTGAGTAGTCAGGCCGCGAGTAAATATTACAGGGTCTTGGATCATTATTCCCGACTGTTTAGAGGACTGTTGAATGAGGGAGAGCTGATGGAGAACAAGCTAAGAAAGACGGGGAGTTATTTTGCAATCATAGCGCGCTACGTCGTGTGCATCAATCTCACAAGGAGCAATGGTTGAAGTTGTTATCTTCTCACTCTCTCTCTCTCTTGCTAATCTAGCTCTCAAAATCTGCATCATTTTTCGGGGTAGAATTTTCTCTCAAACTGATCGTCCTCTTTGGGGCAGCCAATGTGCCTTTTATAGAGGTCTGCGAGGAGACCATTTAGTCATCCTCATTGTCCCTAAGAGATAAGACTGAAGTAGACTGAAAAAGACTATTAAAATGACCTTACCAGCCAATTCACTTAAGCCTCTAAGGTTTACTGATATGTTCATTGGAAAATCGGCCGGTTCTTTCCTGAACTAATTTATTTCAAAATCAACTTCAGAGCAAAAACACCACTTATTATGATAAACTAAACGTGCAAATCATAATTTGGGATCAAACATCCATCTCATCCAAATCAAGCACTAGAGCTCTTATCTCATCTAAATTCTAACTTGAGCTAAACCCGAACTAACTGGCGTATTGGACCAAAACCACTAGACTGGGCAAACCGGACCTAACCAGATAACTAAAATAAGGCTTAACATTATTAAGCCGGACTAAATAATTAAAAAAACTTGATAACAATAAAACAAAATACACAAGAATGGGGTGTCTACAGTAGGGAGTCCGGACAAAAGAAAAAATACCAAGAACCTTGAGCTACTAAAGTGTCACAAAAGGTTGGATGAATTTGGTGGCTGGCCCAAGATTTAAGCATTTGATCGACGTTCATAATGTTTCATATAACAACCCCAAGGTTGCTAGTTTCAATCTCCGTACCAACAGGTCATAAATTACAGTTCTATTGATAGCAATAACGTTCCATATTGAAAAAAGTGAACTGCTTATAACTTTGGAGACGTTGGTTTTTGATTTTAACACAAGTGCTTGGTATCGGAGGAAGTCATTACACATCAGAATATGCACAGCTCCTCCCCCATTAGAATTGAATTCGTGCAATGAACAGACCGGTGCTGTATTTTAAGTAAGATTCATTCGTTATGAAGCCTATAAACGCAATAATCTCTCAGCGCACTCTGGCTAACCTTCTCGGCTTCTCCGCCGCTCCCCTCCTCTCTTTCACAGACGTACATGCACGAAGTTCTCCACTCTTTCTTACAAAAACGCCTCCAAAGAAACGTACCCACTCTCTCTCTCTCTCTCTCTCTCTCTCTCTCTCTCTCTCTCTCGCGCGCGCGCGCCCGCATCACACCAACGATAATGACAGCGATCAGATTTGGGATCGTAGTGTCATTTTTTCCACTACGACTATGAGTCTCTAATCAGATCTGGGATCAGAGAGGCACGATCCATTTGGTCGGAGCAGTGGGATTTCAACTCGGTTAAACAAACGAGCCAAGCCGAGGTCAAATTTTCTAGTAATGAACTAGACCTGAGTTCGAATATCAACCTTCAGCCGATAGTGAACATGAGCCGAGTTCAAACGTATCCGAAGTATACGAACCGAGCTCAAACATGCCCCCGAAATCCAGAACCCAAGTTGGATATCTGAGACGAGATTTGAAGAATACATTCTTATTGAATTCTGAAAAATCACCAATTCCAACAGAATACTTTCCAAACTTCCAGAGTCATCTGACACCAAAGTTGGAGCCAACCCAAGAAAGCATTTTGAGCAGCAGCTATAACCACCAGCCACTGGATCTCTTTGGTCAGCTCCAAGCCTTAACACTGGCTACAAAGGCCTCAAATTGCACAAATCAAGATACCATTCAACCCCACCACCTTCCTTGACCATGATCAATGCTCTTCTTCACCATTAATATCGTCATCTTCTTCATCTTCTTCTTCTTCAATTGGAAATGATAAAAGCCCAACCGAAAGCTTTAGCTGGCGCGAATTCCTTCTGGAAGAGGAATACCAACCACAAGGCGCGAAAGAGAAAGAGAACTTGGAGAACTTTTCAGCCAAGCCAATGCAAGCTGAAGAAAGCTCAAGGCCTAAAGCAGTTGAAGAAAAGGAACGCAGTAGTTCATTTCTGGAAACAATGCTTGATCAAGAAAATGACATGTTCTTGGACTTCACTGGCCTTTTGGATGAACCATTCAACTACTGAGCTTAGGAATATGATGAAACCTTACATGTAATAATGTTGCCCTAGTGCATGCATGGGGTCTAAGTTACCAGCCACAATCACAAACCAGTTATCCAAAATCATCAGTTACTTTGTTTGGCTTTAATTACTATATACTAGCTAATGGAGATGTATTTTGGGCGTGTTGAGATGCAATTTTTTATTTTCTCGTCAATCACATATTATAGTCAATTGTGTTTTTACTATAAAAAAATAACAAATAAAATTACTTTGACTGAGCCAATGCATGATAAAACATAATAATTGAAGACTCATATATGTAATTTTCACAAATAAATTAATCCATTACTTAAGACGATTATAATCATATTAACGACAATTGTATAAAATACTGAAAATGTATCTCATTTTGGTGCATCACTATTCAAATAGATAATATCTATATATCTAAAACTACTGTTAAGGTAAAAATATATCTAGTTTTCACTAACATTATAATTTTCTAGTTCTTTATATCCTCGTTTAATTGTTATGTATCAGAATCTAGTGAATATCGTTTGCATAGTCGTACCAGGATCGCATAATACGTTGTTGGTGAGGCTATTCACACCCAAATAGAGAAAAGAAAATTAGCATGTATTGTGTAAATAATATATTATTATGTGATTTGGTTAAAAGAAATGTCAAACGGAGAAAAACTTTTGTTCATGCCTAGCTTATCATACTTACACATGTACAAAAAACAAAACAAAAAAAGCTAATACTTTGCTTATTTCTTATAAAAATTTTATTGGCTTTGAATTGAGATTTGTGAAACTTGGTGGGCAAGACATGGATAGAAAATTATAGTTAACTCATTTTGTATATAGTTTTGTAATTGATTAGTATCCTTCTTATGCTTGGAATTATTATCAACATTGATGTTCAAGGTACAGAATGAAGTATTCAAAAAGTAATGTCGGAATAAATAGTAAATTACTCCACATCAAATAATAATTTTACATTATTTCAAAGTATGTTGGCTTAAATACAAAACTGTACCTTGTGGTTTACACGTTTTTGCAGTTTGCTCCCCGTATTTGTATCTTTTGCAATAATATCCACTGTCCTTGACAAAAACATTGCAAACGAGTCCAAAATTAGATGTCCGTTCAATATCGGACGTTAAGCACGCATGTGTTGTGCAAATGCTATTTTGGCATGGATATATATGTCCATTCCCTTACCTATTTTCCTCTGACTGTCTTACCCATCCTTCAATGTGTGTGTGTGTGTGTGTGAGAGAGAGAGAGAGAGAGAGAGAGAGAGTGTGTGTGTGTGTGTGTGTGTGTGTTTATGGAGGATACGTATGTGGGTAACAAGAACCTGGTGATGTAAATGGCAATCCTATTGGGGATGAAGGAAACTAACAAAACCCTCATCTTCAACTTTACACACACACACAGAGAGAAGGAACCCCCCCCCCCCCCCCCGCTCTCACTCTCTCACGTACACACACAGAGCACACATCACTTACTCCGACTCACCATGTACTACGACACTCTCACTACTATTACTATACCCACTTGAACCACAACTCCCACACACAATTCAAGACCTTTCCATTTCTTTACTAGTTGTTTCACTACATATAAACTTCTTCCACTACAAGAAAAGGGACATTTAGCGATGGACAATTCTGTCGCTAAAAGTCCCTTTCTCATTGCAAAAGACATTTAGCGACGGACACCCCGTCGCTAAAAGTCCGTTGCCATTAACCCCGCCAATAAAAGTTTAGCGACGAATTTGAAAATCGGTCACAAAAACCCAACTTTTAGCAATGGGAGGATAAATACATTATTCTGTTGCTAAAGATAATTTTCGTATTTTAATTTAATTTTTTTCCAAAATTAATAATTTCTGAAAATATAGGTATTAGCAACGGACTTTTGGTAATGAAAATTCCGTCGCTAAAAGCCCGTGGGCCAAAAGTAATGGACATTTAACGACGAAACTTCCGTCGCTAATACCTTTAGTGACGGTAGTTTCCATCGCTAAAAGATTTTAGGTATACTATAATTAAAGACTTTTAGTAATGAAATAAAATTCATCGTTAAAAATATAATAATTTTTTTTTTTAATACCCAAACTTGTAACTCAAATTCAAATCTCAATTCTCTCAATCCACATTTTTAACCTTAAACAAAATATATTTATTCAAATTTCAAAACTATACTAATTAAACATAAAATGCATACAATATTGTTCACTCCAAACCAGATATAACAGGGGGAGGGGACAAGAGCGGGAAGGGGATACAAATAGGGAAGGGGAAGGGAGCACAAGTCTAGGAGGGCATGGGAGGGGAAGAACGGAAGGGCTCAGGGCCCGTCGAGACTGGGATCTGGATCCTGCTGATGGTCCTCATTCACAGGGGTACTGTCATCCGGATCCGGCTCGGTATGTCCAGTAACATCGTCCTGCATATAAAAGCATAGATGCATTAATCTCGATACTGATAGCATGTAGTGTTTAGTAATTGTATATAGTGTTTGTACCTGATGCCCTCGTGCGCTGATCATTCGGAACGCCTCTTCAGTAATGCGACAGATATAATTCAGGTGTAACTGTAGCTCCCCGGGTGGTGTTTGTAGAAGGGCCACAGGGGGTGGGGACACTCATATCATTGCACGTGCAGTCGTGCTGGGCAGGCTGCGTATGCGCCTTTTCGACCTATTGACGACCCCCCGGAGTATCCAGTCGCCTCTTCAATCTCCCGGTACTCGTAGACGTACTCGTAGAAGGTGATGGTTGTCCGGATTGCTGCCTAGACCCCTTGATCTGTGCATACGAGGCTTGCAAGACAGTGATTTGACATTAATATCATTAAGGCAACAGACATCGAATACATAGCCAAAAATTTAACTATAAACAAATTAATTTGTAACTTACATTGATCTGTCGGGAAATATCTGAAACGAAGTGCATCATCCTTATCCTTCTTCCTCACGTGCGTCTGAGTGTACGTCAAAGCACACACCTCATCCTTCTACATGTTTGTGTACTCAGTTGTATTCCTATGTCGGACGACGTCTTGAGGCACCGACGCCCCCGTTTGCGTTGGATCCCGATCCTGTATGTTCTCCTTCCTACTCATACTCTTCACCTTGCAAGCTGGATCAGTGATCCACCTACTCCCATACAGATGGTGAGATCCAATAAGGGGGATACCTCTTCCATTCTTCCATCGGGGTACCCTCAGGCAACATCTTCCTTGCTCGTTCCCGTGCGTCGTGAAGTCATCGCCGATAATTTTTGCCGATATAAACAAAAAAAAGCCTGCCACCCCAACGCCCGCTGCTTAGGCGACTCAAACTCGAACCCTTCCTGTAAGCCATCCAATTAGACAATCAGTACGATTAATTTAAATATAAGGTACTAATTAAACAAATAATAACTCAAAAAGGAAATCATACTAGCCACTCCTCCCACAAGACCTCCCTCGTCCGGCATCCCAGTCCTTCTAGTACAGCAATGGCTCAAAGGATCGGCCCTTTACAAGGACGTCGATCTTCGTTTTCACCGAAAACTCTAGGATCCTGATAAAGAAATACATTAATATAGTTAAATAAGTGAACCGTAATAACTATCGAAATTAAAGTGATAAGTAAATGTGAATTTTTATTTTCTGGCCCTCTTAGGTGAGAATAACTCCATGTATCAACTGGGGATCAATGCCCCCCCCCCCCCTCGTATGTCGGTCCACAGCCTGGGGCTGTGGTTGCAACTGCGGCAGGAGCTAGGGCCTCGCCTGCTAGATGCTAGCGCTATGTGCCTCGTCATTAGCAGGCAATGCCAAGGTGGAAGCCACCGGGGTGGACGCAACTCGGCGTCCACTGCGACCACGAATGGCCCATAACCTATCCATAACTGACAACACGAAACTTGACTTTGTTTAGAGGAAGTGCAAAGAAATTAACACATTAAAATGACAACACGAAACTGCTACACTAAAACTGCAAAAACATTATATGAACCATACTCGAGAAGATGCCATTTTACCACCATTCTTTTTTTCTAATGCAACAACTCACATTTACTGCACGGATACCTTATCTTATCAAAGTCAACATATGCAGGATGCGTGTAAGCGAACTCGAGAAATTCATCGACGTGATCCTCAAAATCATCATCATTTTTCTTTTTCATCTAATTTCGATCGACTGACATGATGATTGAGATTACTATGTATCACCTTAAATTAAAATCAATAATTATGTACGGTTGATATGAAAATGAATGTATGCATGTGATAACTTGTCTATAACCCATCAATCTCTAATAGGTAATGGTCATATCCCATTCAGAAAAACACATGTCTATAAAACAGTTAGCAACTCATGCTTTGTCATATGTCTACGGAAAATTCAGCAGTACCTCTCGGCATTTTTCCAAGTACAAAATATCGATTAGGTGTTCTAACATTTGTTTAATCTTGACTTACAATTCTAAACGGATGTTAAAACACTAGATCTGTATGCACCCGGAGAAACGCTGACAAACATACATGACATAGAACACAGAGCATAAGTCAATACACTATTTTATAAACACTTAACTTTTTCAAATTGTCCAAATTGGACGTCCAAATACTCATTACAAAACATTACTTTGTAATGAGTACCTTTGAACGGGAACTAATAGTTTTTATGCATGCATGCATTTAAAAATTGGTAATATAAGTAACAATCTTTCCGAAATATCAAAATTTCATAAATATGAAATCATTAAGTTAATTTGGAAGAACATGCCATAATCGAAATGATTCACTTTAACATTCGTTGACCACGAGTTGTACCAAACTCATTATCAAAGGACTTCACAAAACAACAACGAATATTCCTAATGCGGGAAGCCCACTCCCATTTCTCAGTAGAATATAGAGTTCATTCGTGGAGTTAATATTGTCCCAGCTGTGATTGTGATGGGGTTTACAGTTTAGTTAGGGTTTGGTTGTATTTAGGCTTATTAGGGGTTAATTAGGAATGAATTCAGGTTTAATTAGGGTTTGTTTAGGATTTATTAGGGAATTAGGGAAAAATTAGGTTGATTAGGGGTAATCAGTTTTAATTAGGACTAATTAGGGATAATCAGTGTTTTTTAGCGACAAATATATTTTGTCGCTAATTTTTTTTTTTTGGAATATTTAAAATTTTTGGCTAAAAATAGAAAAGATTTTAACACTTTTAAACGACGAAAAATCCGTCGCTAAAACCTCGTCGATGAACATCCGTCGATAAAGGTTTTTAGCAACAGAGTTCCCCGTCAGTAAAAACTTTTACCGACGGATCTTCACTTACGGGTGAATTCATTGGTAAAAGTGACTTTTAGCGACGGATTTGTGTCCGTCGCTAAAGACCCTCTTCTTATAGTGTTCGCTAGAAGCTTTTGATATGCCCACTCTAATGGCAATTTCTTCGACCTCACCCTTCATGCTTCTTCTCCCTCTCTGCACGCTAGTTGTCACAGATGCAGCTTCTGCTGAACAATGGACCTTTATTGTATGCGTCCAGCACGACGCAAAGTCCACCATTTTCCCCACTCACCACCACTGGTACGAGTCCTCCCTCAGATCTCTGACGACCGACGACCATAAACATCCTGACAACACTTCAAGTCTCCACACTTATGACACCGTTTTTCATGGCTTCTCAGTAAAGCTTTCAACCTCAGAGGCTCAGAAGCTTGAAAAGCTGTCAGGTGTAATGGCTGTCATCCCCCAACAAGTTCGGCACGTGCAAACCACGCGGTTGCTAGAGTTGCTTAAAGAGTCGAATTTCGGGTTGGATCTAGTCATATAATGTACAATGCACATAGTCCTCGGTGAAAAAGCTCTCCTTCTATCACATCATCACCCTCTAAACATTTTTCATACTGCATAAACAGTGACCAAAATTTATTTAAAATAAAGCTGTATGAGAAGCAGGACGGGGAAACAAATAGAAAGAATTTTAAATTTTATAGTGTATCTCAAATGGCTGAATTCGCAGCCTATTTATAGAGCAACTGGTGCCTGTTCTACGAGTCACACCTCTTCAATTGCACCCATTTCATTTATGGCCATTAGATCAATATGTCATTTGATCCAATGGTCTAGATGTGGCAACTATTCACTGCCTTATTTTGTTTACCGTTTGATAGGATCAGTAATCAGAACATATCTGATCAAACCGGTTTGTTCAATCACATCCATTTGTCATTATTATTGTAGGTAAGTAGTTATGTAACACCCAAAAAGGTATTTTATGATTTTACCCTCATTTTGGACACGTGTCATTATCAGAATTACTTTCAGTGTAACACCAAAGGGAGTTTTTTCCCCAATTAATACACATTTAATACTTAATTACCAATATACACTATTTTGAAACTTATTTACCCGCATACCACACTTTTAGAAATCGCTATTTGAAACCACGTTTTCAAGGTAGAAATCGCTATTTCAAACAGCGATTTCTACCTTGAAAACGTGGTTTCAAACAGCGATTTCTACTTTAATGTAAAAATCAAGTAGAAATCGCTGTTTGAAATAGCGATTTCTACCTTGAAATCGTGGTTTCAAACAGCGGTTTCTAAAAGTGTGGTATGCGGGTAAATAAGTTTCAAAATGGTGTATATTGGTAATTAAGTATTAAATATGTATTAATTGGGGAAAAAACTCACACCAAAGGAGTATTACACCAAAAATAAAAAAGGTATTCTCATTACAAGTAGTATAAATAGATATAGATGTAGCGAGTCAAAACCTGAGTCTTAGTTACAAGATCACGCTGTTTAGTTATCATTTTAGTTGTCGTTTTTATTTTTATGAGTATATTTTTTACAAAATTGAATAGCGTGTATTAGCTTGGTTGGATTCTTTTTTCTGTATAAGAAACTAACCAAATTAAACCATATATCACATTAAAAGTGTGAAACATTCACAATGTTCTTTGAATACCATTTTTAACACATTAAAAGGTCAAAATGAGATAGGTAAATTTTGTCTGCAAAAAGCTCGTGAATAGGGTATTGAAAACATAATTTGGAAGTGGTAAGAGATAGACAAATTCCAAAACATGAAAATAAATACAGAGAAAATAATAACTAAACGGAGCGATCAATCACCTCTTACATTAAGTCATAGGAGGAACACCGAAGAATAAAAGACGGAAACAACGATAAAAGGAAAACCACTTTCAAAGTTAACCATAAAAGAGGTGAAATAGGAATAAGAAAGAAACAAGAAAAATCTAATAAAGTTATTAACATACATGAATCAGCAATTGTTTTTGACATGAAGTTATTAACATAGATGAATCAACAATTGTTTTTGACATTATTGGTGTCACGCTTTCTATTGGACATTTTTATTGATGATGAAGAAAGGGTTTATATACGTTTTTTTAAGAAAGTTTAAATATTTAACTTATTCTAATTTTTTGTTAAAAGATTTAAAGAAATAAAAATTTCACTTGAAGCATACTCTTAAATTTCAATCAACTCACTCCGTCATAATAACATAATATTTTAAAGGGTTAATTACAAAACTGTCCCCTGAGGTTTACACATTTTTGCACTTTGCCCCCTGTGTTTACAACTTTTGCAATACTGTCCCCCGAGGTTGACAAAATCATTGCAAACAGCTCGTCCAATTTTGGGCGTTAAGTCGTCATGTGCACATCACATGCCGTTTTGGCATGGGCAAATCGGTCAATTCCCTTACCAACCACAAGCTTCGGATATACCATGTGTCCATGACATTAGAAGGAAGAAAATCACCCAGAAAATGCTTCTTCACGGCAACATCTCCATCCCTCTCCGTTCGCCCCTCCGCCTCAGAGCACCCTACCTCAGAAACGTCACCGTATCGGCCCACCCACCGATCAAATCCGAGTACACAGTCTCCGACGAGTCCCTCCAGTCCCGGGGCTTCACCCTCCGCCGCACGATCGAGGACCTCAACCTCGACCACCTCAACACCGTCTTCGTGGCCGTGGGGTTCCCCAGGCGCGACACCGACAAGGTCAGGCTCGCCCTGGAGAACACCGACACGCTGTTGTGGTACGAGTACGAGAAGACGAAGCGGCCGGTGGCGTTTGCCAGGGCGACGGGGGACGGGGTGTTCAACGCGATCATCTGGGACGTGGTGGTGGACCCGAATAGACCAAGTCATAACGCAATTTGTTGTGCTTTTTCTTTCATTGCTTACCATCTAACTACGTGAACGAGCACAAGCGAAATTGGATGTCTGATCCATAAAAACAAGCCACTATTCACATCTTTACAAACCAAGACACAAACATCAGTTACAATACCCCGCATCCCCATTGCTGGCCGGAGATGGAAGCGGCGCTGCCCGATTAGGGCCTACTGCCTGCAGAGAGGAAGAGAGAGGAGAGAGATATGAGGGTAATGGGGTTTAGGGTTTTCAGAGGGCTTTGGTAAGGGAATTGACCAATTTGCCCATGCCAAAACGGCATGTGCTGTGCACATGACGACTTAACGCCCAAAATTGGAAGTCCAATTTTGGAGCTGTTTGCAATGGTTTTGTCAACCTCGGGGGACATTATTGCAAAAGTTGTAAACACAGGGGGCAAAGTGCAAAAACGTGTAAACTTCAGTGGACAGTTTTGTAATTAACCCTATTTTAAATAGTATATTAGTTTCAAACTGAAAAAATAAAATACAATTGAAAACAATGACAAGAAATTGACTTGTGCTTTCTCTTTTGGAGTTTTTTCTCTAAATAATACTGTTTTAAAACTTAATTACCAATCTACTCTATTTGAAAACTTATTTACCCGCATACTATACTTTTGGAAATCGCTGTTTGAAATCACGACTTCAAAGTAAAAATCGTTGTTTCTAACATCGATTTCTACTTTAAAGTACAAATCGCTGTTTGAAATCACAGTCTAACATCTATTTACCCGCATACTATACTTTTGGAAATCGCTGTTTGAAACCACGACTTTAAGGTAGAAATCACAGTTTAATAGAGATTTTTATCTTAAAGTCGTGGTTTTAAACAGCGATTTCTAAAAATGTGCCATGCGGATAAATAAGTTTCAAAATTGAGTAGATTTAGTAATTAAGTTTTATAACGGTATTACAGTATTATTTAGGGCAAACTCTTCTCTTTGCCCCCAAATCCAGACGAAAAAAGAGGAGAGAGATCGAAGGACACAAATGGTGGCTATATCCCTGTACAGAGGCAACCTTCACAGGGTACCCGACGTTCCACGCCAATGGCCGATGCCCGCCCCCAAAATCTCCCTCAAGGACTTCAAGCTCCTCCTCCACCGCCGCTCGAGGGCCCTCTCCCGCCTCCGCCCCGCCGCCGACACAGTTGCCACTACCTCAACTAACCCTAATCCAGAAGAAGAGGGGCCCGCTCACGGCAGCCCTCAGTTGGGCCCACCGAAGGCTGAGAAAATCGAGGAACGGGTCGGGAAAGAAGGAGGTTTGGAAGAAGAGGCTGAACCGGAACGGAAAGGATCCGACGGTGGTGATTGTTTGGTCAAGCCGGTTGGTGAATCCGGTACATTAACCGAAGAGAAAGATGTCGTGCCTGGAAGCCCATCCAATCAGGTGGAGCCTCGTGGCACTTTGGAAAGTGAGAAACCAGAGGCTACAGAGAACCCTAATTTAGAGGTATAAAATTGTGTCGCTTTGATCATAGTTTGTTTTGGCATTTCTGTGAATTCAGTTTGCGATCTTGAAATTACAAAATTTTCGCTTTTGACGTTTTGTGAACTCCCAATTTAGTACCATGTAAACACCGAAGTGAATTCAAAAATATCAATCATTAAGTAAATAACCATCGTTTACTAAATGTACCCTAGGAATTTGCAAAAGCCAAGTGGAAAGAACTATTATTCATGCTTTATTTGTGTAAACCAAATGCTAGTTTTAGAAGAATTCGTAGATATATTGACCTAACCTTATATACTCGTGTATATTAATTGTGATAGATTAGGATGCATTATGAATGCTTAAAAGTTGGATATGATCAGTTCTGAGAACAAGAACATTAGAATTAGAAATTGTATGGCTTTTGAAAAGTTATAGTCATTGGTATATTGCTCTCCCAAAGGAAGTACAATGGATTCGTGATGGTTTTGGACTTGATTGCTAAAAATTTGACCGGGACGGCAGAAGAAAAACAATTTGTGTAGCCAATCTCAACTAGTTTGGGACAAAGGATTGATTCACTTGAGCTGAATCAGATTTTCATAGACGTCTGTTTTTTTTCAATAGCAGTTGCAGTGCATGAGCTGAATCCTCCTTGTGTCTTTAATCGTGCTTTCTGTACATTTTCGCGGCACGTATGTTATGGAGGTTTGCATCTGCTCACAAGTTGATTTTGGAGGAAATTAGCTGCCCTCAAAATTCAAGAGCATAATTGCTGGACTGGGTAGACAAGGGACAGTAACAGTATATTTTCTCGCTAGTATGGAGCGCGTCGGGGCGGGGGAGCGTAAGCACCTAGAAGAATACTATGTGGTAGCGGCTTTGCTAAATAAATATTATTTATATTTTCATGCAATTAACAATTTTAGTATGAAAATTACATGAGTAGAATACAGGTGCAAACATGCAGATATGATTGTCGTTTGTTTAATGTTACAGTTCTGCCTGCCCTATGTTCTCGTTCAGCAGAAAGTCTAAATTATGCGTGAAGTACTTGCACAAAGCTTTTCGATTGATGGACCAGTCATATAAGAGCCATTTATTGTTTGACAAAAGGACTACGAAAGACCCACTCTCACGTTCTCGTGCCTCCCAGAGAAGTGACCTTCCCTACTAAATGCAATAACCAAGAACCTTAGTTGCACAGGGTGGGAGCAGGGGGAGCGCAAGCACCTAGACGAATACGAGTTGGGAGCGGCTTTGTAAATAAACTTTAGTTTTATATTCATGCAATTGACAATTTGTATATGTTCATATATACATATAACTTTGTTGAGCTGAAAATCTAATATTATGCCTGAAGTACTTGTGCAAAGCTTTTAGACTGATAGACCAGTCATATAAGAGCTCAGCCGTGCCCATACCACAACCATGTATCCTTAGGGAAAAGGACTACCAAAAGACCCAGCCCCATGTGCTCTCTGCCTCCAAGCAACATGATCAGTTCTAGTAAGTATCAGGACCAAGAACAACTTGGTTTTTTCTTAGCTCAACACCTGGTCAGCTTTATTTTCCTCATACTCTCTAAATACCCTATACCTACATTGACGATGATCCATAAGAAAATTTGTGCCCGAAAGAGGGAAGAATCTAAGGCTACTTAAGTTCGCGGTCCCAACCCACCTGGGATCGCGCTCCTAACAAGCTCCCAAGTTGGGAGAAGTTGGGAGCGCAAATTTGAGAATCTCAAGGAGATTCGAGGCCAACTTGGTTTTCTCTAGCCCAATGTGTGGTCAGCTTTGTCTTCCTCGTTCTCTCTAAATACTATAAACCTATACTAATGTGACGCTTAAGAAGAAAATTGTGCCAGCGAGAGGGAAGAATCTGAGGCTACTTAAGTTCGCTATCCCAACCACATTGGGATCGCAATCCCAACAAGCGATGTTGGTTAACCATATCACTTCTGCTTCTATTGTAACAAAAGATTCTCCTAAGCATAGATCCGGAAATTCTCGAATAGGTCGTGGGGTGGGGGCCATGGCTCCTCATATGATTCTCCAACCATTATTCTAATTGTTTTATATTCAATGCTTGTTTGGGAGCGCAGATTTGGGAATCTCATTGAGATTCGTAGCCTACCTACGAGAATCTTGCTGCCTACCTACGAGAATCTTGCAACTTAGGTTAAAAGCATGTGGTCAACTGGTAATGTATAGTCAAGTATAGAAAAGTATGAGGATATACATAGGTGCAATGTGAGTTTTTTCAGAAGCTTTTGTGCACAAATTTTAGAAAGAAACTTCTTTCATGATTACAAGGTTACGCTTATGCATATCTAAAAGTGGGTTCTAGGAAAGGTCTTGGAGGATAGGAGAGAACTTTTTACTCTCGTTCTTATGGGCTTATACTTCTCTCTCGTTGGACTTGAAAGAGAAAAACGGCGGCAGAGCATGGATTCCATGTAATGTGGATGAGAGAGTACGCCTTCCCTTATAATAGCTAATACATAACTGCACATACTAGGATCCTAACTCTTGAACCTTGAGACAGCAGTAACCTTTGCTTACTTTTGGCCCTTATCAAGAATGAGCAAGCTAGCAATTGAGGCTTCTTATGCTATCTTTCAATTGCTTGATTCAGTATTGAGTGAAAGTTACACCTACAATAGATGCTAATACTGATCCACCAGCACTTATACGTGGCACATAGGGATGTCAATGGGGCGGGTCGGATGAGGATTTCGCAATATCCCAACCCGCCCTGGCAGCACAAATATGTCACTCCGCCCCGCCCCGCCATCGGGTTGACGGATGGTAATACGATCCCCGATCCGGTGGACTACAAGAAAATCCGTCTCCGCCCCGATCCGCACCGAAGCAACAAGTGATGACCATCTGCAGGTTCTGTACCCAAAAACCCACACCCCCCATCTCCTTTACTATAGACACATCTTGATACATCCGCAAACACACAAACCAACCACCACTGGTGCATAATCAGCCACCGCAAGATCCACCAAAAGGGAAAAGAAAAATCAATTGCCTCCTTTGGCTAATATGTACCAACTCATTACTCAAACATTCTTTTTGAGAATCTAAGGTAGATATATACTCGAAAAAAATCAAGAACACAGTTCCATAACTTGCAACAGACCCATCAGCCAACGCCAAGCCCTTTGTATGCTGAATGTCTGTGTGCTCTGGAATGAATGACATTGGGACTTTGTGCCGGTTTCCAAAGTGTTTCTCACTCAAAATCGTCATGAGAAGCGGCAACAGATCTGCGATTGCGACCATTCCGGCAAGATCTCCGACGACTGTTGTTGTTCTTGGTGCCGCAGAACTTGAGAAGTAGGTGGTCGAATGGTTGCGGCCGCCGGTTAGGTGGTCAAGAGGTTTTTGGCCATGGAGGGGCTGACAGTGGAGAAGGAGAGAAGATTAGGAGGAGGGAGGCAGCCATGGGCAAGTCGGTAGAGACTGAGAGTTAGCATTTTAGGGTTTTGATGAGATATATATATGCTAGGATGGACGATTGAGATTTATTGCTGCATAGGGTTAGTATACGGAGTGGGTGCGGGTGTCGGATACCGGGGCGGTTTGGACATAATACCATACCCGACCCTAACCCGCTGCGGATTTAAATTTTTTTTACCATACCCACCTTATAACCCGGTCAAAGTCAAAATAACCCGCTCCTAGCGGGGCGGAGATCCGCCGGTAGCGGATCTAATTGCCATCCCTAGTGGCACACCATGTGCTGGAAGAAGCGCTACACCTTAGGGTGAAGCTTGATACTATTGAAGAGGAGTTATTTGTTGGAGAGACCGTTTGAGGCGGGGAGAGGATTGAGGCTCTAAAAAGCATGGGTAGTGCTATGTTCCAAGGCCGGATGGCTGTCTGTGTTGGAATGTTGCGTGGAAGGATGTCAATGGAATGGTGCATGACCTGTTTGTGTAGAGCCTTGAGAGATTTTGAGAAGTGCTTTAAGCCTGTTTAAATGCCCTTTATTATTGAACTAGCGACTACGAAAGGGGTTGCAAATGGAAGTATTGATTAGGAGTCCACCTATGACTTGATGGCTGATGTGCTATCTTTGTATTTAGGGTGTATTTAGGCCTGGTTTAGAGACTCAGAGTGCTTCTGAGGGACGAAGTAAATTTGGTTGCCAATAATACAGGCTCTTCAACGAAAACAATGTGACCTAAGACCGATTATGGAGAATGCTGTTAGAACATGATAGAACATGTGAGCTCTCTTCGTTGTTCCCTAGAAGGAATGTGGAGGGAATGTACTTTTCTGCTCCTTCAGTTCTGTTTTGGTGAATGGCATGCCTAAGGATGTCTTTGCAAGCGTTGGGGCGTGCGAGTGTAGCGAGTGGGATACTTTGATGATTGAGGCCCTTAGCAAGGTAGTGGAGCAGTCCCTGATATCTTTATGTCGGGCAGAGGTTGAACAAATTCAGAACTTCAAATGTATGTAGGTTTTTGGACTTATGGTGGACTTGCACAAGAGTGAGCCCATTTACGTGAAATAGATGCATTGGTGGGAGAGTTTGTTTGCAATATTGTGGCTCAACTCAGCGAGTCTCTCTTCAGTATTTGGGTGTATAGAAGAAGAGCAAGAAGTAGACAAGATGTGAGATTCTTGTGAAGGCATGCCCCATGTTCGTGCTTAGTGCGTTTACGTGAAAGCCTTGAGATTATGCACTTCCAATTCTGTGTTTCGCGTCGTGGATGGCATTTCTTATTTCATTACTCTTTTCCTTTTATTTTCTACACGTCCCCTCTTCTTCGCAATAGGTGATTTTACTTTCTATTGAGTAATCCTTCTTGTCTTGATTTCCAGACTAGCAATAAAGAGGATGCATTAAATGGTAAAGATAATAGGAAACGGGAGGTCGAGGAGAAGTTGCAAGTTTTGAATGCAAGAAAGCATAAGTTGGTACAACTTTTGAAGCAGGTAATTTTAGGATCTTGTATGCTGCCCTACTTCCTGGACATAGCTTGTTTGCTTGCGATGGTTGATTTTGTGGTCCATTTCTGGTGGTGGTTAACAGATTTTGAATGCGGAGGAGGAACTGAAGAGACGAAGTAGTATGCAAGGAGCGGCGGTTCGTCCAACTGTTACACTTCAAGTGGATGTTACGAACGATTCTGGGTCGATGACTAGACATGCCACCCCCCGAATGGGCTCAGAGGGAAACGTCGGTGGTGACATGGAAGGAGGAGAAACTGATGATGTTTCAAACCATAATATGCAATCTCGGCATTTGCTCCGAATGAGCAGTACATCCCCATCTTCAGCTTCTCCTAATAGAAGGCCTGCCATCAATGTGGTAATTATTTAGCTTTTTTTGGTTTCTAGTGTTTGTCGTCTTTAATGTCTTATGAAGCACAACTTAGCATTTTAGTTTGAACTTATAGTAATTTTCATGTAGTATACATTCTAAATGTGGAATAGCTAGAGAGGAAATCCTGCAAACCTTAAGAAGCTCTTATTGCTGAAAATGGTCATTAACTAAGGCATAACGCGGCTCTTGCCTCTTTTATGTCTCTATAAGTTTCTCTCTGTGATGTCAACTTTGATAAGTCTTTGATGACATTTCTTTGGTTGTAACTCAACTCATCCCAGACATATACCGGGGCAACTTTTGAGCTGTAAGGTGCACACGCTATGTCAGTCAACCTAGCATCACTTTCATATAAATTGGCATCACTTTGACTGACTGGGAAAGTAGATTCGTACCCATTGGGGTGCACAATTGCCTGATAATTGCGGTTCTGGGGCGGGGCGACTCTAGCTGCAATAAGATTTTCAAATTTCAATTGGTCATCCAGATCTGGCATCTATTTTAAGCTCCTGCTTTCTCTTTCAAATTTTCTTTCCCTAGTCTATGACTATTGTTAATGAGAAAGCTCCGACGAGGAAGATGCCAAAGTCCGAGAAGAAGCCTCAAGAAAGAAGATGACGGTGGCAAAGAGAATTGTAATATTTAAGTTCTCTGTCTTCAATGTCCTGAAGTTGGTCCTCCGTGAGGGAGATCCAGACCACTGTCTTACTGAATGGGGTCGGAGTCAAAGGGTGAAAGTCTTAATATCGAAAATCAAGACACTAGTACTGTGATTCTGGTATTATCCTGAAGTAGGTCCTCCCTTGGGCAGATCCAGACCACTGTCTCGCTGAATGGGGTCGGAGTGAAGGGGTGAAAGTCATAATATCAAAAAGCAAGACACTACTCCTTCTGTGAGTTCTGGTATTATGAATGATTTGCATAATCCACAATTGAGTTCACTACATACTCTGATCGATCAAACATCAGTAAGACCTTGTTCAACTTATCAAGATTCTGATTTTACAAAATGAACTTGGACGCAATTACCTTTTTTTTCGAGTTGGAAGCTATGTAACGAAAAGTATGCTGTATTGCCATCCCAAAAGATTTCCACTGGTCTCGTGTTAGTGTCGTTATTCTATTGGACTTATGTTTGCCCATGGTCTGTTGCTTATATTTTGATTTATCGAGCCTTCTTCCTTTGAGACCTTTGTTGTTCCTATTTATTAGTTGACTCCAGTGGGCACTATATGTTTGATTTGCTAACTTCTGAAACTTTGACATGAATGCCTTAATGGTTTTTCTAACAATTTGAGAGTTTTTCTACTTCCGATGCGGGTGTTTCTTGTGGGGTAGGGGGAGGTAACCTGTGTTTCTACCTGGCCCAAATGCATGGGATCTGTTCTGGGATTAGGTTGCCCATTAGGATGCTGCTAAGATTCCTACAAGTACCTGTAGACCTGGCTAGGCCCACCCGTCTCCAAGAACCCATTTGTTGAAACACATGATATATTAGTAATGCCAGATTACGTATGACTTGAGACAGTTTTTATTCTAAGTTGTTAAGATGGGGGATGTGTTCATTGTGACTCAATGCAGGTTCCACTCGCTTCACGAGCTACTCTGGGAACAACTGTCAGTCCATCTCGCTTTGGTCCCACCAGCCAACATAGTCAACCTGCAAATCTGCCTACAGTATCTGTATCTGGAACAAATTACGTAGCCTCATCTCCTTCACCAGCAGCATCAGGTGGCACTTCAGTATTCAGAGATAGCCGGCTTCCAAGTCCATGGAATTAAAAGCCCTGTAGCTCACGTCTCAAATTGACATCCATGAGGCAAATTTGTGTTTGTGTAATTTTTAGCTCAGCTTTTGAGCCTCGATAGGCTAATGAGCTGTGTGGATATTGCAGCTGAAAACATGCCTCCGTTCCGAACATGCTCGTGCGTCAGAGAAGGTTGTCAGCTTACCAATTTCCAATCTTTTGAACCATGGGATCAGGGGAAGAGAGGAAGCATCTGTTTGAGCCCGCTTTCTTATGCTCTTAGTCTATAACAAGTGTTGTTATCAAAGGATCCAGTTGGCCCAGGTCCTTTGGGTGTTGTAGAGTGCCCTAAGGGAGGGGGTTAAGTTCCTGTAGATTGAAGATACTTGCAAAATCAACTTGTTAATATGATATGTGTAATTTTCTGTGTGCATTTTTCATATTCTATCAGTGTGATTTTGCAACTCGTTGATACCTACTCATCTGATACTGATTGTGTTATTAGCAATGTCGCTGGTCAAAGAAACTCTCAATTGACGCTGAGCTTGTATGAAGTTGGGGACTCGACAGGAGAGGTCCCTTCCCCGGTTCTCATGGTGAACGTTCACATCTAAATGTTGCAGCTATATTCATGGACATATATCATGGAAGAAAACTGGAGGATTGTTACTTACTTGCACATTGCACTCAGAGTCAGGCGCAGCCTAAATTTATTTGACACCACATGTTCTGGAAATATGGAATGAAGCGCTTGCTCGGTTCTGATTCATTTACTAACTACTTCATCTTTGCTTTTCTTTTCTCTTCTCAAGCTATATCAGTTTCTCTGCAACTCTCGTTTGTTTTGTAGATCTGTTGTCTTGAGTTCCATTACTGCCCATGCTCGTCTGTCACTTGTCTCCACCATCACCATCATTTTTAGGTTTCATGTTCGTATTTTCATCTTCCCCATGATTATGTGCCCTCACTTTTTTCGGTGTTTGTTTCTTAAAAGTTAGAGTAAAACCAACCTTTGGCGAAAGCGAGCACGGCTTATTAATAAGTAACGTCATTTTGATTTAACATTGTAAAGATTGCCAAACATTACCTACCATGGGTACTTGTTTTTCTAACTAGTATTGCATCGCCTCTTATTAGTGAAGCTTATGGGTCCATATGAAGCGAGTCGAAGGTTGTAAAAGAAGCACGTGGGTCCTGTGTCATGGTGCAGTGTTGACAAGATGGTAAACCAGTTACCTGCAATGCCCAATAACTGCATGCGAAACAACATCATCTTTTGGTTCTGTTTGAAGGTGACAGGCTGACATTGGAATGGAATGGTACGTTACTTGAATGCATACACGAAATCACAGATATATATATATATATATATATATATATATAGTAATATAGTAATTAACAAGCCAACACTTCCCAAGCAGTTTCATTTCTCTTTTTTTTTTACGGGCTAATAACTATGATACCACTTGTCACGGACTGAGTGAGTCATAGCTTCGAAACTCGCGCTCAACTCTTGTGCCACTTAGACAAGTTAATTACATGGTCGCCTAAGTCAGCCTTTCACCCCAAAACTTGCATGTCCTGTTGGCAAGCACCTCACCAACACTCGTTATCTCCTCTCTTTGGTGTGGAGCTTCCTTAGTCTCCACCACTCACACTCGCGCGCGCGCGCGCACACACAATATGCACGATTGGTCTAAAGAGAGTTTTAATACACAAAGTAGGTTTTACAAGAGGACCACACACACACTCTTGGATCCAAGAGAGGTCATCATAGAGTGGCGGACTGATTGAGCACTATTAAAAAGTACTTCTTCTGTTAAAAAAAAATGTTTCATTTTGACTTGACATGTATATTAAATATATAAGTTGTATACTATGTATTTTTCATTTTAATCCTAGAAAGAAAATTTATAAACATAAAAAAAAAACATACATAATCTTTCTTAATTTTGAAATTAAACAATTTTTTTGGGATAGCAAAAAAAAGACGAATGGATTATATAACATGATATCGCACTTTGCATAACTTTTTCCTTAAACAAGACAAAAATTCATTCAAAACTAAGCGTTCTTGAAATTTTTTAGAGCAAAAAATTCTATTTTTGTTAACAAAATCAGTTGCATTAAATGAATGAGTGCATCTGTTACCAGAAAAGCGGTAGCAACCTGATCTCCTTAAAATCATTGCACAGTCCATGAATGGTCAAAGAAATTTGAAAACCTAGCATCATTCCAACAGTAGTTTTGCCATTTGAATGACACAGTCACTTTTGTGTGACATCTTAGCCCAAAAGAAGGGCATGGCCTAACTTTGGTAACATATACTGTTACCATTTTTTTTTTCCTTTTTACTTTTAATAAATTTTAAGAGTTTTACTAACCAACTACTGATTTTAACACACGGTGCTTACAAGTCTTTCTGCGTTCGAGAGTGACACTTGAGTCGTAAAGCGAAGTTTACAAAAAATTGATAGCACCAATCAAATAAGACCCGAGGATATCATTGATTGGTGTTGTATTGTTTATGGCCAAGTTACTCGTATATGTACACCAAGTTATTGCACAACTGAAGCCTTCACATGCTTTGCTCAAAACAGATCAAGTCAACAGTCAACACCCCCCACATCACAAAGGGCCTCCCCCCTGTCCTCCGCAACCGGCGCATGATATAACACATGAGAACCAGATCCCCCCATAACTCCCAAGTACCACCCCCCCCCCCCCCCACCCACACACCAAAGAGAAGACCCCAAACAAACATACAAAGGGCCCTAAAAGCCCTAGCCACACCGCCTCCTTTCTCTTAGCTTATCCCCCAAACAATATGGCTAACCAAACCACCAACATGCGCAACTTAGCAGCTTCAGACCCCAACACATCCATGGATCCCACACACAAAAGGCACCCCAAATCCACCACCATCACCACCACCACCACCTCCTCCACAGCCAAGCCCCACCCAACAAACCCAGATCCCGTAGTTCCCTCCTCCACTGTCCAGAACATATCCAATCACTTCTCAAAGCTCTACACCAATCACAAAGCCCTTGCTTCCTTAAAACCCTCCAGAAGTGACCACCCACAGCCTCACATTGACACCCATTTCCAGGCAAAAGCAATGGCCAGTTCCAGAATCGTAGAAGCCTCGAGCACCTCGAAGATTAAGCCAAGCCGCCAAAGAAGAAGAAGTGTCAAAGAAAAGAAGCCCCCCAAGGAAATACACGAGCTTGTGCATAGCCAAGCAGAGGAACTGGAGAAATTTTCTGAGAAAGAAAGGGCTAAGAAGGAATTTGATGAAGGGTGTGAGGTAAAAAGGCCGTCATTCTCGTTGGTGATGGCTGGGGGCAGGAGGAGCTCATTTTGCAGCTCGCAGACTGAGTTGGCCGATTTCTTGAGTTGCAGTGGTGTTAAAGTTGTGTCAGCTGATATGCCACCGTTTATGCAGATTCATGCTGTGGGTTTTGCAAGAAAGGCTTGTGACAGCATGGAGAAGTTCACTGCCAAGACCCTTGCTTCAACCCTCAAGAAGGTAATTGCAAGATTTATCATCTTCCCATTTACATGTTCAGATTTTGTTTCATTCACATAAGAAGAGTGCTTTTCTTAGCTTTGCATTTCACCACAAATTGTTGGATTTTGACCAAGCTTATTGACATCCTCTAATCTATTCAAAGTTAGGAATAATGCACAATCATTAACTTGTATAGTCATATTGCCTCCAAATGGCACTCTATGTTTTTACTTAATTACAGGTGGAGGGCCATTAGCATGGTAGGGAATGGCAATAGGACAATCTTGTAGCTTGTAATTTAGTGTACAAGTTTCATTAGAAAACATAGAGTGCGAATTAGGGCCACCCAACTGGAATTCATTTTCAGATTCAATTGGAAAAATAGACAGCATCAGGCCCTCGCGAGCCCCTTTTGTTTTGTGTCATTTTCTTTCTAGTACTCTTATTATACAGTAACAAACAAAAACGAAACACAAAAAAAGAAAGGGGAAAAGTAATGAGAATGGACAACCAGATGGGTCCTAGTTGATATGGGGTTTTGGTTGATAATGTGGGTTTGGTGATTTTGCAGGAGTTTGATGGGGTTTATGGACCAGCCTGGCACTGTGTTGTGGGAACAAGTTTTGGGTCATTCGTGACACACTCTGTCGGTGGGTTCTTGTATTTCTCCATGGATCACAAGATATATGTCCTCCTGTTCAAGACCACTGTACAGAGAGCAGACTGAGTTCCAAAAAGTGAGGTGAAGAACTATTATTTTAGCACAGAAATTTTTTGGAAATTGAAACTTGTTTCCCTTGCAGCTTGTACATGTTTTGCTTAGAAAAGCATGGGTGATGATTTTGTTTTCAGTTTTCTTTTTGAAGCTGTCAGATGGGCTTTCTGAGTGTATGTCACCCCAGAAGGCAAAAGCCATGATTGTAATTTTTGAGTTCTGAGGATGAGTAATGATAGCAATCAGATACCCTACAAGAATGGGTTTTTAAGATTTCAAACAACAGGCTGTAGCTGAAAGTCTCGAGTCACCTTGACTTGGTTAGAGTTGAGGCACAAATACTATTCCATTCTTCCAAATGACCAGTAGAGAGAAATGTCCTTTTCCTTTTCTGTTTTCCACATTTTGTGGTTCGGTCGCAAAGTGGTATCACATGTTACTTTCGTGAACTCGCCTTTTGGATCAGTTCAAGAGCAGACCATCAACGTCTGGCTTTAGGGATCTGCAAGAAATTAATTCCTTGCGACGGGAGAGGTATAGGGGGATTCTGGACCATTAATTGTGGCTGGGCTTCTTACGACTTGGGCCCCAAACGGTTCGTAAGGATGTAACTTCTATATATATGGATGGGCCTCTGATAATAACCGATAGTCCAGGGCCTCCATCTTGTTCGAACAAAAGGGGCCTGGATACTAGGGATGGCAATGGGGCGGGTCGGATGCGGGTCTTGTAAAATCCGAACCCGCCCTGCTCGTCATGGAACTTCGCCCCGCCCCGCCACCGGGTTATTTATGTGAAATACCATAACCGATCCTATGAGAATGTAAAAAACCCGCACCCGCCCCGCTCTCGCTGAATCGAAAAACATGCACCCCTGAAACACGAGCCTTCGGCAGAGAAGAAGGCAGTGGCGCCGGCATAGCCTTCGGCAGAGCCTTCGGTGGAGCCGTCGTAAGCTCGACGGCAGCAGCGCCGGCGTAGCCATCGGCAGAGAAGAAGGCAACGACGCCGGCGTAGCCTTCGGCAGAGCCTTTGGTGGAGCCGTTGCAAGCTCATCGCAAGCTGCGACGGCATCATCACAGGCGACGGCATCAACGACGGCTTGATGTCTGATGGCTCGTTGTTGCAAGTCGCCGACGGTGCCTTAGATCAGTACATGGTCAGTCGCCGACTTTGCGAAGGAGAGGCCGAGAGAGAAGGAGGAGGCGCGATGGCGGCGCGGCACCTTTGTTGTCGGCAGAGAGAGAGTGTGAGAGGCAGATAGAGAGATTGATTGGGAATGGGAATTAGGGTTTGGGAATGGGGATCAAGGAGTAAGGACATATTATATAGGTGTGAGATGGACGGCTAGGATTAAAGATGAGTAGGGTTAAATACCGGGGCAGAAGCGGGTCGCGGGGCGGTTTGGACTAAATACCATACCCGCCCCTAACCCGCTGCGGATTTTTTTAAAAAAAACCATACCCGCCCCGTGGCCTGGTCAAAGTCAAAAAGACCCGCTCCTATAGGAGCGGGGCGGGGCGGGGATCCGCCGGTTGCGGGTCTTATTGCCATCCCTATTGGATACCCTTGCATACATTGCCATTACCACTTCATAGACGTAGTAAGATTTGTGTAAATCAAAAAGGTTTGACGTGTGAAAACGTCCAACTCAAAATAAGGGAATTATGAGAGGATTGGTAATGAGAAGATGCTTTCACGTGATATTGGAGCTGGTCAGTTCAGGGGCCAGTAGACAATTCAAAAAGCTGGTTCCTAACAGTCATCTAATCAATTTCTTCACGTGCTAGACTCATTCAAAAAATCAATCGGGCCAAACATGCGGGGGCGTGTTGAGATATATAAATCTCACATTGAGTATCAATCTCACTTCGGGTAAATAACAAATAATATTTCAATATATAAGTTTTGTAGGCCTCTCCTCTCATTACCAAATAGTTTTGAGTTGGAAGCTTTTACACAATGAAACGAAAGGAGTAATATAGCTTATTGTTTACTTGATAAATATTGACAAAAGCTTTTTTAGCGACAATCGTAAACAAATACTTTCAACTATTGCAAACCTTTACGATGACCAAAAGCCCTCGCAAACTTTACATAAAAGTCAAGTTAAGGTTTGCACAGGACCAAATTTTCCTTTTTTTTTTTTTTGTCTTTTTTTTTCTTAACAGAAATTAGGTAAAACTATAAAGGTAATGGGATGCCAAATAATGTGATTAAAACGATTAAAACAAGTAACATGTCCTTGAGTCGGAGGAAAACTTGGAATCTATTACGTAAAACTATAATTGGCTCTGGCATTACGAAATGAAGTCAAAAAAATTAAAAAAAAAATTCATCTTTTGTTTTTTTGAAAAAGTAATTTGCTATTCTCTAAGAATATAAACTCTTGCTTGTGTATAAAATTCTCTGATTTGTTTAATACTTGAAAATCAATAGCTATTGACTCATGTACAATGAATGCGCTAATGGTTGATATCAGTAACTCTATAGTCTCTAACAAGAAATAGTATTGTGGGAATCAATTCTCGTTCAATAGTGTATATAATTAAAATAGTACTCTAGTTATGGACAAAATTTGGAAGGACCGAAGAAAGCTTGTGAACAGATTTGCACAGCACAAAAAAGATAATCGATGATATGCCGGAGGAGATCCAGCGAAAAATCTCCGATGCCTATGTCAATACATGAAGGAAAATAAAGGCTCAATATCTGAGAGATGGAGCTTTGAACATACCTTTTTCCAAGTTTGACACGCACACACACACACACACACACACACACACACACACACACATATATATATATATATATATATATAGAGGGAGGGAGAAGCTACCAACTCCTATTAGGAGACAATCAGCTTATGATTATCTTGAGGGGAGAACCATCGATATGGAAGGATCCTTGTCAGTTTATAAGAAAGTAGGAAAATCGAATTAGAGGTTTGATCCGAGTAGAAGTAGTAATAGACATACTACGGTCCTCACCTAACACGTGTCACACTAGGAGAGAACATCAACTTCATAACTAATGAACTTATAAAAAAATCGATCACATGGATGGTTATAAATTAGAAGTGGGAAAATATTACAATTCTTTACATTGCTTTATACTTTAGATGTTTGTTTTAGAAATTAGTAAGTCTTCATTTTTTTTGTGTAAGCTAATTAACTAGTATAAAGATAAAATAAAAGATACAAATATTAAAACACATGACCTCAAAAAAAAAAAAGGCTTCAATCAAATGATTCGATTTCACGTTAAGCCTGCCTTCTGGGGTTTATAAAGTTACAAGAAACTAAGATAAAAGCAAGTACAAAATGCTAATCTATACTAGCTTAGCATTTAAATCTTAGATTAGGTTGGTCAGGCTAAATCTAAACACTTTGCCTACCAAAAGCAGATTCAGTAAAAATGTTTTACTCTTTAATGACAAAGGGGCATGAACTTAGCCAAAAGGATAGATTTAGTCTCACCGTAGATTTAATGTGTACTTCTTGACACTAGTGTTTAGAATTGTGTAGGTGGCGTTATGAAATGAACAAAGGTTGATGAGTTGCTCAATAAATTAAGACTTCTAATAACTAATAATTTTTAAATTAAGACTCATCCAAAGCCTGTTTGGCCATCATCAAACATGCTTTGGATGAGTTTGGTCTTCTTTCAGGACTATACCCAAACTTAAACAAAAGCTCTTTGTTTATAACAGGGGTTAAAGAAGAAGAGAAGAATCAACTCAAGCAAGCCATTAATGTTCCCATTGCAGAGCTGCCTGTGACAAATCTGGGAGTGTCCCTATTACAACCAAGCTAACTCAGAAGGATTGTCACATGTTGATTGAGAAACTCACAAAGAAGATATCAAGTTGGTCAACAAAACATCTTTCTTATGCTGGAAGGATTCAATTGGCTAGTTCAGTCCTATTGAGTATGCATGTTTATTGGTGTTCAATTTTTGTTCTTCCACAGAAAATCATCAAACAACTTGAAGCAAAGATAAGGGCTTTTATTTGGCATGGAAAAGACACTAAATGCACATGAGCTAAAGTGGCTTGGAAGGACCTTTGTGTACCAAAACAAGAAGGAGGGCTTGGTATGAAAAGGCTGGGTGAATGGAATAGAGCTTTCTTGGCAAAACATATCTGGGATTTGGCTAGGAAGAAAGATTCTTTATGGTCAAATGGTGTCATTCATACATACTTAAGGGAAAAATATATGGTCTTTCAAGCCACCAGTTACTTTATCATGGACATGGAACAAGATCATCAACCTCAGAGATAAAGTTCATCAATATATCAAGTATGACATTGGAAATGGACAAATGACTTGGTTATGGTATGATAGCTGGATGCCTAAAGGAAGCCTAGTCAATCAATTTGAGAGGAGAATCATCTATGATTCTAGTTTGGGGGAAGAATGTAAGGTGGCTGTCATTATTGAAAATAATCAATGGGCTATACCTCAAGCAAGATCTACAGCTCTCAGGTTATGGAAGGAAAGTATGAGTAGCATGCCACAGCCTCAGGGAGATAGGGAGGACAAAATCTTGTGGAATCAGACAAAAAATGGTCAATTTACAGTAAACTCAGCTTGGGATGCAATGAGAACTAAGAAGGCAAATGTGACATGGTGCAAATTGGTGTGGTTCACAGGAAACATCCCTAAATGTGTGTTGCCGAGGAAAGATGGTTCGCGTGCCACGTGAGGTGCCACAAAGGATGCAGTCTGCGTTGGCTTCCAAGTAGACAAAGTGGGAGACAGCAAGGATGGAGTAAGAGCTGAGAGCAAGGCTCCCCAGACAGATCGCGAGGGCTGGCAGCGCCGCGCAGGCAGGGTGACGACGAACAGGGCCAGCGGTCGACAGTCCGTAGCGGGGGTGCAGCGCCAAGAGTCCGATGTCAGGGGTCCAAATGTGTTTCTCTCACTAGAACTCCAGAGAGAATGGGTTTTAGAGAGAGAAAGTGAAAATGTCAAATGAGAGAGCCGTCCTTGAATAAGCTCCAGAATCCACTATATATAGGCACAAATATGCGCGTGTCATCAGCCGACACGTGTCGTCCTCTGGGGGTGACACGTCGCCGTAGGGGGTCTCGCAGTTTTGATTGTCCGTCGAATTGCCGGTCCCCGAGTTCGTGTCGTCCTGCCCTTGCGGCGTCCCTCTGCCTGTCTGAGAAGACTGACCACACTGCGGTAGCATGGTCAGAGTAGCCCGTTGCCCCAGCCTCCAGTCCAAGCCCTTACTGAATCCCACGAGATGCGTCAAGAGACGCGCCGACATCCTGGCAGCGGTGAGGGTTGCCCCTGCAGCCAACTGCTAGGCGTGCCGGCCACGATGCCCTCCGAGGACCTGCTCCCGTCCCGGAGTGACTCGCGGTTCATTGCCCTGGTGGTGTCGATGATCAATGATAACATGAGCGCACATGCTATGCTTAGGGTCCGTGGCGAGGGGTCCTCGTGCCGGAGCACTACGAGCGGAGCCCCCCGTGAGTCCGTCGGGTGATTGTGCCGGCGATGGCCTTAGGGTTGTAAGCCTATCCTTGTTACGAAGGCCGGAGCCTCCGGTTGATTGTGCCCGCGAGGGCCGGAGCCCGTTGGTTGATTATGCTGGCGAGGGCCGGAGCCCCCGGTTGAGTGTGCCTGCGATGGCCGGAGCCCATCGGTTGATTGTGCTGGCGAGGGCCGGAGCCCCCGGTTGATTGTGCCTGCGAGGGCCGGAGCCCGTCGGTTTGATTGAGCCGGCGAGGGTTTCATGGTTGCGAGCCCGTCCCACCGCGAGGACCGGAGCCCCGTTAGTTTGATTGAGCCGGCGAGGGCTTCATGGTTGCGAGCCCGTCCCACCGCGAGGACCGGAGCCCCGTCAGTTTGATTAAGCCGGCGAGGGCTTCATGGTTGCGAGCCTGTCCCGCCGCGAGGGCCGGAGCCCCGTCACTTTGATTGAGTCGGCGACAGAGCATCGCGCTACTGAAGATAGCGGGTGAGTGTTGTTTGGAGCGAGAAGTCAGTGCCACTCGGCAAGTTCCCCCCTTCGCAGGGCAATGGAGGCCGACCCCCTTGGGGTGGCCGACCCCCTTGGGTGGCCGACCCCCTTGGGTGGAGCACACTTTCGATCGCCGTCCGGTGGTTCGTGGCGCGGAGTACTTTGACCGAGCAATCTTGTTGAGCGATGTTGACCGCTAAATGGGTGACGTGTCGCGCCACTAGGATCTCTTAGCGGGCTCCGGGGTGCGGTCCAGAATAGGTTGTGAACAATGTGCTTGTTTTTTTATGGATACTCTGTAATGACGGGCTTAGAACATAGAGCAAACTGAAGAAATGGAACTTCATAACAGATGACAAATGTGTACTATGCAGCCAGCAAATAGAAGATGTTAATCACTTATTCTGGAATTGTGAGTTTACAAAGAAGATATGGAAGGAGATGTGGAACAAAATGTTGATAACACCTCAAGGGAGCTCATGGAGGCAGTTTTTGGATTATGCAGCTTCAAAATCAGAGCAAAAGTCTCAAAACAAAGTTGAGAAAACTAGGAATTGCAGTTGCTGTGTATATGATATGGAGAGAAAGAAACAATAGAATTTTCACACAACATGTCCAGTCAGTAAAGGAAGTACTGCAAATAATCAAGTATTGGATACAATGGAGAGTGAGAAGCTGGAAGCAAGAACCTAACTCAAGTACCAACAGGAAACTTTGTGAAAATTGGGAAATAAGTAGAGGAATACTATTAGATTGAACTGGGAGGGAGGTTGTAACTCATACTGAAAATGTTAAGAATGTGTGGGATATTATAAATCATGTGTACATATGATTCTTTGGATTTAATAAATTGACTTTCACCCAAAAAATAATAATTTTTAAATCTCCCAACTAATTATAAGAGAGTCGAATGTCCAAGTCTCTCAATGCCAATCAATTGTAAGATGGATGATTTAACATGGTATCAAAGTGTTATTGTCAAGGCCCTTCATGAGAGGGATGGGCCTCCAAACATTTATTCTACTATGCTTCGAAGGGTAAAAGAAGCACATTCTTGTATTGATCAGCCACTTAAGAGTGGTAGCCGTAAAATGTACATTGGTCATTGCGGATGGAAATATGGGGCGCCCTACCCTCATTGACCCAAGTCATCTTGTCCTTATTTGCGTCATCCTCATATTGTCCTATTATTGGTTAACATGCGCCGCCCTCACTATAATCCGCCGTATTTGACCCAACTCAATAATGGTCAACGAGTTTAGTCTCTAATTCTTCTTGTTTTAAACTAGTAACCTTTGAAAGAAAATTTACTTTCTTTACTCAGGTTGCTGGTGGCGATGACCCGAGGTGGATGCGAGAGTTACTTGGCGACTGACATCAGTGATTGAGGATGGATTGCAGCAGACGACGGTGGTCAACTACGGATGACGATCTGTCAACGGTTCTCGACGGCTATCAGCATTGGTGACTGTCGACTGTTGATTGAACGTGGAAAGTGCAACAGAAATAGCTCTTGGTATAGATAGAGCAACTGATGCTGGTGTCTTCTGCGACCATTGTGTGCCTTCTGAAATGTTCATGAAGGCATGCCCTGTGTTAGACAAGTTTATTAGCGCTGCATATTGTTGTATTTTATGTGTGTTTCAAAACACACCTTGGCCCCCACTTCACTACATTTCTCTTTGTTGGGCTGTGGAGAAGCCACGGATGCCCCTTCATTGCTTTGGCTCCAAACAAGTTTCTTTGGCTCCACACAAAGCCAACACTTTGGCTCCAAGCTTTGAGTCTTTGGCTCCAAGATTTCATCTCCTCCTCTCCCTATATATATGTGTCTCGGCCAAACACAAAAACACACAACCTTCACTTGTTTTCTTCCCACATCCGAGACACACACTTCCCTTTAATCACCACAATATTCTACTACAAAACCTTGATATTTTAGTACTTATAATTTGATATTTGGTGTGTCATGGAAGAGAAAAGTCAAGAGGGTTGTTCAAGAGTCTCCGTTGCATATGCGTGCAAATAGGGATAGTACTATAGACTAATCCTGGGGATTGCGTGCTGTGAAGCCCATTGCATCGAACCATTGGTTCCGGGGAGTGCGAATCAACCTTTTAGGACAAAGCCTCGGCTTGATTCTATAGTTTGGTGAGATCGTTCTTTTTATATTGTAACGTGTTATTATTAAATTCGTATTGTAATACTTGTTGCTTTTGTGTAAGAAAGTGCGATTCTGCTCCAAAAATTATTTAAACGGATTTATATCCAACATTCTAAAAAGTTGATTAAAATGGAATCGCAACTTCTCGCACAAACGAAAGTTATTCCGGACGCAAGTCGAATTGAACGTTTTGATGGAAATAATTTTAAAAGATGGAAAGACATGGTTTTGGATGTCTTGGATTTTTCTAAAATCTCGTTCGTTCTGACTGAGCCTGTGCCGGATAACAATACCGAAAATTATGCTCAAGTCTTAGAAAAATGGAATAACGCTAATAGATTTTGTCTTAATACTATTCGTAATGTTTTATCTAATGATCTATATGGCGTTTATAATCATTTTACTCTTGCTAAGGCTTTATGGGATGAATTAGTTAGCAAGTACGAATTTGAGGATGAAGGCACTAAAAAAAATTTAGCCATTAATTTTTTGCACTATCAAATGACTGATGATAAAAGCATTGAAACTCAAATTAATGATTTTCAAAATATTATAAATGGATTAGCTAAAGAAGGTGACGTTTTACTTGAAAGATTTAAGGCTCAATGTCTTGTAGAAAAATTGTCTGACTCATGGAAATAATTTAAATTAAAATTTAGACAAAAGAGACACGCTATGACTCTACAGGAAACAATAGTCTATATTAAAATTGAGGCTCAAAATAGAAAATTGCAAATGACTGGTAGGGCTAAAGAAATGATGTCTAAAGCTAATGTAGTTGAAAGAGGACCGGTTAGAACCCAACAATCGCACAATAGGGGATATGGTCATAAGCCTTATGGGAGACCCCATTCTAATAACTACAATAGAGGTCAAGTGTCTAATCCACAGATTCAACAGAAAAATGATGAATGTTTTTTCTGTGGAAAAGCAGGGCATTATGCAAATGTTTGTAGATATCGAAAAGCCGACCAAAACCACAATAACTACCAGCACCGTCATTACAACAACAATAATAGAAGGGCTCCACCAAGGGCGAGAGCAAACGTTGTTGAAGCAGATGATGCTATCCTTGCAGCTGTGGTGTCAGAAGTGCACTTGGTTACGGAAGTGAAGGGATGGGTCTTAGACTCGGGTGCCACTAGGCACATCTGTGCTAACTGAGATGTGTTTGCCTCCTATTTAAATGTGGGGGAAGGTACAGAATGCGTGTACGTTGGGGACAACAGGTCCGTACCAGTTGTGGGAAAGGGAAGGGTAGTTCTCAAACTCACATCTGGTAAAACCCTCTCACTATTCGATGTGCTTCACATGCCGATGATCAAGCACAACCTTATGTCAGTACAGCTACTCGGTAAGGCTAGCATCAAGACTATGTTTGATGGAGGTATTGTGACACTAACAAAAAATGATGCCTTTGTCAGTAAGGGATATCTTGACCAAGGCCTTTATGTACTTAATGTTGTGAAATTGTTGAATGAGAATGCATCGTCTACTTTTGCTTACTTGATTGACTCTGCTGATGTGTGGCATGGTAGACTTGGACATGTGAATTATGGGTACATTAAGAAAATGAAAGAGATGTGTTTGATCTCTAATTTTAATGAGTCCAACATAGACAAGTGTGGGGGTGCCTGGCAGAGGTTGTGTTACCTAAGCCTAAAAAGAGAAAATTGGGTTCTCGAACTTGTGATTGCGTGTTCATTGGTTATGCTTCTAATAGTATTGCATACATATTTCTTGTTATTAAGAGTGATGTCATGGAAGCCAATACTATTATTGAATCTAAAAATGCTTCTTTCTTTGAGAATATTTTTCCTATGAAAAATAAAATGCCTAGAGTTATTGATGAGCATGCTAGTGCTGATAATCCTATTGGTGAAACTCTAGAGTTAAGAAGAAGCAAGAGAATGAGAATCGAAACTAGTTTTGGAGATGATTATGTGTATCTTGTTAATGATGAACCATTGTCATATCATGATGCTATAGTTTCTATAGATGCACCTTTTTGGAGAGAAGCCATTAATAATGAATTAGATTCAATCATGTCTAATCATACTTGGGAACTCGTCGACTTGCCTTATAAGACTAGACCTATTGGATGCAAATGGGTCTTTAAGAAAAAGTTGAAACCAGATGGTTCCATTGAGAAATATAAGGCACGACTGGTGGCTAAAGGCTACAAACAAAAACAGAATGTTGATTATTTTGATACATACTCTCCTGTTACTAGAATTGCATCTATCAAAATTTTATTTGCCAATTGCATCCATACATAAACTTGATGTGCATCAAATGGATGTTAAAACTACTTTTCTAAATGGAGATTTAGAAGAAGAAATATACATGGAGCAGCCCGATGGATACGTGGTCCCCGGATAAGAAAATAAAGTGTGTAAATTGGTTAAATCCTTGTACGGATTGAAACAAGCTCCTAAACAATGGCATGAAAAATTTGATAGCGCGATGATATCTGATGGATTCTTGATTAACAATGCTGACAAGTACATTTATTAGAAGTGTGTTAATGATAGTGTTATCATTATATGCTTGTACGTTGATGACCTGCTTATATTTGGAACAAGCATTGATATCGTGGATACTACTAAGAAATTTTTAGCATCTAAATTTGACATGAAAGATATGGGTGAAGCTAATGTCATTTTGGGAATCAAAATTTTGAGGCATGATGATTCTATCACATTATCACAGTCACACTTTGTTGAGAACATGCTGAGAAAATATGAGCATTATGACTGTACATCTTGTGAAAAATTGTGATGCAAAAATACACCTTGTGAAAAATTGTGGTGACAGTGTGTCACAAAATAAGTTTGCACAAATAATTGGTAGCCTGATGTTTTTGATGAATCATACTCGTCCTGATATTGCATATGCAGTTGGCAGATTGAGTAGATATACTCATAATCCTTGTAAGGAACATTGGAATGCAATATCCAGGTTATTGAGATATTTGAGAGGCACCATTGATTATGGACTAACATATTGTGGTCATCCTTCTGTACTTGAAGGTTATTATTATGCTAACTGGATTTCAGATTCAGATGAGTTAAAGCTCACTAGTGGATATGTGTTCCTACTAGCTGGAGGATCGATCTCTTAGAAGTCGTCCAAGCAGACAGTTATCGCTAAATCCACCATGGAATCAGAGTTGATTGCCTTAGAGAAGGCTTGTTCTGAAGCAGAGTGGCTCATAAGTTTCTTGATTGATATACCTTTGTGGAGTAAACCTAGTCCACATGTGGTGATGCATTGTGATTGTCAAGCTGCTATTGCTCGAGCTAAAAGCAAAATATATAATTGGAAGAGTCGTCACATTCAGATGCGACATGCTACTGTGAGGCAACTAATTGAGAACGGTACCGTATCTATGAATTTTGTGAGGTCAGAAAGGAACTTGGCCGATCCTCTGACTAATCCACTAGGGAGATGTGATACCCCGGAAAATACCGGAGATTAATCTAACCGCGAGTTTGATTAATTAATGAGGATTATTTTATTAAGTAACATTATGTTGGTGAAAATTAAGTATTAAGGAGCTAAATAAGGGGGTTAGTGTGGTCGTGGGGGTTGAAATGAAAATTTGGAAAGTTAAGGGGCAAAAGTGTAATTTTGGAAAATATGATGAACGAGATGCATATCTTTATTAAGTAGCATCCTTTTGATGATAATGAGGTGTTAGGGGGTTACATGGAGAGTTAGGGTGATTTTGGGGTCAAATTATAATTTTCAAAGTCGAGGGGTCAAAATGCAATTTTGGAAACTTAAGGGGCCAAAGTGCAAAATTTGAAACTTTGTAAAATGTGTCATAACCTGATGGAAATAGGCCATGTACGATGGTCACCTCCTGCTTGCCATAACCTGAGTCATGGTGGGAAATTATAAAGTATTGATGGATGAAGATGAATGTTGAAAATATAAAATAAAATTTGTGGGGTTAAAAGTTGAAATATGAGAAAGTCATGAACATGAGCTGGGCGTGAACAGTAACCCGTGAAGAACACAGCAAAAAGAGGAAGAAAAAGGGAGGAAAAAGAGAAGAAAGGAAGAAAGAAGAGAGGAAAGGGAGAAAGGAAGAACCTCGAATTCATTTGGGTATTATTTTGAACCCTAAATCGCGAAGTTATGGAAGAATTGGGTGAAATTTTAGTTGAAGAACATGTGACATGTATATATATATATTTCGGTTGTGTATATATAATTGGGGATGGAAGAATTTGTAATGGATTCTTGTTGGAATCATGGATATAAGACATAAAACAACAATGAAAAGGGAAAAATAATTAGGGTTTCGAATTGGGTTGATTTCAGTGTGCGTGGGTGTGTGTTTAAGTGTGTTCTAGTGTGTGTTCTTCAATTTCGGAAATGGGTATGGATCAATATGGTGTAATTGTGTAAATTAAAGGGGTTTAGGGTGTTAATGTATAGTTTGTGATGTAACCAAGCGATTGGATTGTGAAACAAATGAGAAATTCATGCGAGATTGAAGGAGAAATGTGCCCAGGTGTGTGTGACGGCTGAAGGAGGGAGAAGATGAGTGTGTGTGTCCAAGGTGAACTAGTGTGTGTTTAATGTGAATAGTGACTGTTTTTGTCACTAAAGGTGGAAATTAGTTAAACAGTTTCTAATCCGAATTTTACAAAATAGTTAGGGTCAGATTTAGCCAAAGTACAAAAAAGAGACCCTAGTTATTTTTAGGAGACCTGTATCGTGGAAAACTTACAGATTTTTCCGAGGTCGGGAAAGGGGTGAACGGACGCGGGAAGTTTGGAACTTTGCGGTGAAATTTAAAATACCAAACGAGCGCGGTTTTGCGCAAAACATTTATGAGGACTCTATGATGCTGAGAAGTTCCATTTCCCAAGATTTCGGGTCATTCCGAAGTCGTTAGCCATTTTTGGCCGAATGGGCTTTTAAGCGCTCGGTTCAGAAGCCGGTTCGGGATTTTTGGGCGAAAATTCTGTAAAATATTTTTTAGCTCAAGAATGAATTCAGGAGGCTTAAAATAGCGTTTTAAAGCACTTTTGAGATTTTTATGATGCCGGGAGCCCTCAGGGGGCATTTTGATAATTTGTCACCCGGAGAGGGGTATTTTGGTAATTTTCCCGATAAAGTTTTTCAAAGGACTTTTTAGTCCGAAAAGAGTTGTGAAACACCTGAGAGGTTGTTTTGAAGCAGATTTGGGGTGTTTGAGTGGTAGTGAACCGTCAGGGGGTATTTTGATAATTTACCATGTTGACGCCAAATGTTAGGGAACGCGTGTAATTCAGCGTTCGAAATGATGGGAAGTGAGGAATGATGTTAATACGTTGAAATAATGAGATAGTGGCTATTGCTAATGCGTTGGTAAGCTATGTTAAGGATCCAATTATTGGACCAGATTAACAAGCCGTCGTAAGACGCTATAAACGATTAAATGGGAAGGGGTAGAATAATGAGTGCGTATATGTGGAATGGTTTCTAACGAGCAGAGTATTATTTGACTAGGTGATGCAGCTCGTTACGATCAGAGATTGCGAGTTACTTCGGCTATAAGCCAATCAGGTAAGGACAATACGGTTCTGATATGCTAATTCATTGTTCGATTAGCATGCCATGTTGATGACGTGTTGTTGAATTCTTGTTGTTATGATGGGTCACCGGTAGTCATTGTGACCGGTATATGTATATTTGAATTGTGCTGTTGAGGACTTAGGGTAGAATAATTCCCTTAGTCCGTCCTGTTGATAGAATTTAGTGATGATGATGGGTGTCCCAGTATGCTATGATTCGATTCGATTAGTATACTTGAAGTTGATGATGGTGTTGTGAAGGGGTTATCGTGTGGTTGTTGTGTGATGCCAGCAGTTATTGATAGCCGATATCTCTTCTCTTTGAGAACACTATTGAGGACTTGTGGCAAACTTCTCCCGAGTCCGCCCTATCGTTGATAATGATGTTGTTAAGGTCGTTGCATGTTGTTGTGAAATGTTGGCACTTATTGGTAGTCGACATTTCTCTTATGTAAGAACGTTGTTGAGGGCTTGCGGTAGTCTTCTCCCAAGTCCGCCCTGTTGATGATGTCACGTTGAACTCTTGTTGTTATGTCTGAACACCGGTTGATTTGTTGATCCGGTATTCCTTGTTGAGCTGTGTTGTTGAGGACATAAGGTGGAATAAATTTTCCCTTAGTCCGCCCCGTTAATGATGTCTTGTTGTATGGCTGTAACGTGGTTAGGGAAAGCACTCTAAATGAGCTCCCTGCCTGTTGACAGTGTCTCTTCTATTTATTTGAGACTGAGATGAACATCCCGTAAAATGGGACATCAATATGATGAGGATGGCCTGTGAAACATGATCACTGGCAAAAAGGATGTAGGGCGCGCGAGTCGAGTCTGTCATGTCTGGTCAAGTCTAGTCTGTCGTGTCTGAGTTGTATTGCATTTGATTTTCTTTTGATGTTAATGATTTTAATGACTTGTATTTCGTTGATGTTATCTTTTCAATTTCCTATTTTATTGTTCACTTGCATAGTCAGTCAGTATGTCTGTCAGTCAGTCAGTCTTGTCCATGATGAGGTGGCAGTAATGCTGTTCTATTGGGCCTTAAAGCCGCTTAGTCTAACGAAAGAAAAATTATCGTTTGACAAGTTATGTTGATGCTGAAATTTATTGACTACTCTTGATTCATTGCTATCGTTGAGATGATTATTATTCCTCCGAGTCTTTTGAATCATTTGTATACGATACTCCTTGTGTTGTCTTTACTGGGCGATTTGCGCTCATTCCTTATGTTGTACTGTGCAGGCTATGAGGTTGATCAAGGAGAACCTTCTAGAAAGGAAAAAGACACAAGCTAGAAAAGTTGAGTAAGGGGATCAGTTGTGTGAGGTAAGAACAGCTAGGAATGGTGGAATGAAGAATGTGTTGCGAGATAGGTTGATAAGAGTCCTACGACTACAGTAGTATATTAGGTTGTATACTTTCATGTTGTTTAAAGACTTGAAAGTCTTCCGCTGCAGTATGATGTATGTTTGTAAGAAAATTTTTGTAAGGACGCAATTTGGAGCGTCTATTAATGATGTATGAGTATGAGGATGTAGTTGCTCTGTATTCAGCACAGGGTTTTGAAAGTGATTATGGTTGATAACTCAACCCGGTGATGTCACTTGGGTTGAGGTGTCACAGGAGAGGCCTAGTGATGGAAGCATCGAGGGGGATAGGACTTTACCCAAATTTAGAGATGAAGTGACGGATACCTAACCTCTGTGATCGGTGATCCCGTGAAGGAGGTTCAATAGGTAATAACGAAGTCATGGAGTCCGTTGGGCACTGTCGCTTTGTGTATATCCTTTAAGGCGAGAGGTCCTTAAAGAAGAGTCTATCCCTATGGTGTATGACAGTGACCAATGCAGTGTGTGAGGATGAGCATAACTCTTAATGGTTCCATAGTCCCTAATTATTGGGATGGGGTGTTCAGCTGTAGCACATTCCCTGATGGATACCACCTATATGTGTGTGAGGTTGAGCCGCCTCTATGGGACTTGGGTATGTCGCTAGAGCACATAAGAATATCCAGGCACGACGCATGGCCATTGAGCGTCAACCCACAAGAACAACCCTGACTAGAGATATTATGTGGGTGGTGAGTATGCGCAATTCACAGTAACGAAATCTGGTTAAAAGAGTATTCGCTCTACCATCGTATTTCAGTGAGTTCCTGCTCATTTATCCTAGGAAAGGTTCAATCCACGTGACACCTCGCCGATGCATAATTTCTCGTCTCCTCTTCCTTTATCGAGTCTGTGTTTTGAAACATGTGGGAGATTGTTGTATTTTATGTGTGTTTCAAAACACACATTGGCCCCCACTCCACTCCATTTCTCTTTGCTGGGCTGTGGAGAAGCCACGGATGCCCCTTCATTGCTTTGGTTCCAAACAAGTTTCTTTGGCTCCACACAAAGCCAACACTTTGGCTCCAAGCTTTGAGTCTTTGGCTCCAAGATTTATCTCCTCCTCTCCCTATATATATGTGTCTCGGCCAAACACAAAAACACACAACCTTCACTTGTTTTCTTCCCACATCCGAGACACACACATCCCTTTAATCACCCCAATATTCTACTACAAAACCTTGATATTTTAGTACTTATAATTTGATATTTGGTGCGTTGTGGAAGAGGAAAGTCAAGAGGGTTGTTCAAGAGTTTCCGTTGCATATGCGTGCAAATGGGGATAGTACTATAGACTAATCCTGGGGGTTGCGTGCTGTGAAGCCCATCGCATCGAACCATTGGTTCCGGGGAGCGCGAATCAACCTTTTAGGACAAAGCCTCGGCTTGATTCTATAGTTTGGTGAGATCGTTCTTTTTATATTGTAACGTGTTATTATTAAATTCGTATTGTAATACTTGTTGCTTTTGTGTAAGAAAGTGCGATTCTGCTCCAAAAATTATTTAAACGGATTTATATCCAACACATATCACGTGGGCATGTGTATTTCGTAAACTTATATTGGTTACTAATGCATTGAGCTTTTAGATGTACATAAGCATATTTATGTAAAAAATTATGCTTGAATATCTCACATCGGATGTGGTATAGTATGAGATTGCCCTTATAAGACATTGCCTATGATCTTAGAAGTACTTACTTGGCTATTGACGGAGGCATCGCCCTATGGTGGGACCGAGGACTGGGTCGTTATGGATGGTATTAGAGTCGACTCTCGAAAGCTCGGGCTGAGCTATTCAGTCAGGTTGCCGATGGTTGGGAAAAACGAAGGTAACGAGCTATCCAGTCGGATTGCCGATGGTTAAGAAAAAAGAAGGCAAGTCAGGGTATATCTCACATTAAAAGGATGGTTAGGGTAACGAAAGGTGAGCCAAAAATATCCCACATTGGTTAGAGAGAAAGATTCTGAACTATGTCTGGTCGAGGTATAAGGAGGAAAGATTGTGATATCCTACATTGGGATGCATGATGATTTGTGATTGGCCTTATAATTCTTCAGAATGCCATATTGTTTTTGTTCGAAGAGAGTTCAACCTTTGTTCATTTTTATGCAGATTGATTGGCACAGTCCCAAAAGTTTGGTAACTTGTTTAATGGAATCCCCACCTCAGTAATCTTTTGGAAGATTTGGATACCTAGACATTCATTGTTCATGTCGTAGCTATTCTTAGATTTCTAGTTATACTAGGGGGGAAAAAGGCCCAATTAAAAAGGCTATCAAAAAAAATTCTTACACCCAGTTATGTTTTCTCGTGTGTGTTGATCCACTCTAAAAAGGTCCACTCTAAAAGAATTCTGATTGCATATGAAGTTACAGAGTGGACTAAGAAATTAATTCACACACCTAGAAAATAATTTCCAACAATTGTGAGTCTTCTACTTATTTTCAATGGTGTTAACTTCAATGGGTGTTAAAAAGTCCCCCAGTCAAGGAGTGACAGATGACCATTTGTTATGTGATCTATCATACTGCCAAATATTTGATCAGGGTACTTGCACGCTTAATTAAGATATGAGTCATATTTTATGAGTTTTTCATCCCAAGAGAGAGGGGTGGGGGAGAAGAAAGTGGGTTATTAGAGAAAAAATAGGTTGGCGGGTGATTAAATGAGGAAAAAGAAATAGAATAAAAAAAGTTAAAGAAAAATGTAAACATGGAAAATACCTACATAATCTCTTCTAAATTTAAAAAGTGATTAATTTTTTTAGGACAGTTCAAAAAAAATGTGATCAACTTTTTTGAGACGGAGTGAGTACATGGGAGCCCATCCCCACCAAGCACAAGGATGGGCTCATTCGTCCCAACCCTTATGGAGGCGTCCATCACAGCCACATGGATGGCTCTAACCAAAATGCACTGTGCCAAATAATCTGAAGCACTGTTCTTATTGTCCAAAATGATCTCATGGTAGTTTTATCTTTTTACTCACATTGTATTAGTCGTACCCATTTGTTCTTTTTTCTTCTCTCTTTCTCCTGTTCTTTTCTCTCCTCTCCTTATATCCTCCTCTGCAATCTCTAAATTGCATGCCAACCACCATTACCCCAAACTTCCACCGCTAACCACTATTATACTAACCCAACCGCCACTGCCACCACCATCCAATCGTAGGAACACTATCGAGCCCACCCCACCACTCGCCAACCCCAAATCTTCTTTTTATCTCTCTCTCTCTCTCTCTCTCTCTCTCTCCAGTTACCAATTGTCAACACCACAACCTCCATCATCGACCACCACCCCTCAACTCCATAACCTTGATCTCCCACCATTACCCCGCGGTACCATAGTGATCAGCCATGACAACCTCCTTCAACCACCACGATCATCCAACCAAAACACACATCAACAACCACATCCGCCTCCCCTTCAACATACCCACGTCCGATTTGAAGGTGACCTTAATCTGGAAGTTCTTTGTTGATGGCAGAGGCAACAATGGTGCATACACTTTATAGTCTTTATTTTATATACTTATTAGGCTCTATTTTATAATTACTACAGGCCTTAATGTAATTATTTGAGCCCAATTAGTTGGCCAGTCCAGTTTGATCGGTCCAATTGATTAGTCCAATCAGTTTGGACTTAATTCAAGTCAAAGTCTAGATAGGATAGAGAATCTAATTGTTATTTCAGTCTTTATTTAGAGTTTTGTCCCAATTTCTTATTTATCACACGTTTTCCCATTTAAAAAGGTAGGATTTTGCTTATAGAGTTGTATGTAAAAGTAAATTAAGAAGGAAAAGAGTACCGGTCGATTCTCGTCTAAACTGGCCGGTTCTCCTATAAGCCTTAAATGTACCGGCCGCCAAAAGTACTTTTATCTTTTCAGCCTTATCTCTTTGAAGCGATAAGAATGGCCAATTGGTGTTCTTTTTTGCAATTCTTCACCTCCCCAGACCTCTATATAAATAGTCCTAGGCTATCCTAAAAGGGATAATCAATTAAAGAGAAAAATTCCTGAGAGGTTAAATAGATTTCTATGAGAGATTTCATTAACAAGAGAGATAGTAGGAAGTCCTTTCTTCCCTATACTCTTTATCCTTGCCTTTTACTTTTCATAGATCAATTTAAAATAGTCTAAATTATGTCCCTTCCTTGCAATCGAACTTTTGTCCGTGGAACATAAAAAACAAGTTTCTTACAATTAGAAGAAGTTGGTTGCAAGATTTCTAAAAACCATAGACCAATTAAGGTCGCCTCTCTTATGATCAGAACTATGTGATTTTGATCCTGATTTTTTCAATTGGGTATGTAGGCCACTCGACTCCTACTGTTGAGTTCATACCAAATTAGGTTTAATTTAGGTTTTGTTCCTATTGTTTGTGTTGGAGAAAAAAAATCACATAAAAACAAGTAGAGACCGGTTAGGGTATGATGTGCCGCCTAACATCTTCCTATCATATAATTAAGTCCCCAAATATGAATATCTGATTTCCTAAGATTAGGAAGCTTTAGTAGATATTCAAAGTCGAATTTAAGACTTTCTTGTTTTTCCTTGTTAATTATATGTTTAATCTTAAGAAATAAGATGATGACTCGAAAAATCTAGTCTTTTCTGAATGCACGTCATCACAGGTGGGTTTGGTCAAGAGGTGGCGGGTGCGGGTGGTGGTGGGCTTGTTGCTGGTTTGGTAGTGGTAAGTATGATGCTTATGGCGGTTTTGGACCCGAAAAAAGCTTTTGAGTGGTGGTGGGGCAGTTGGTGGATTGGCACCATTCATATTCACCGGTCACCACCATCGTCTTCTTGGTCCAACCACCACCATTCATTTAGGCAATGTGGATTTGCAGTTACTAGAATTGGTTTGGCAGACGATAGATGGCATTTCATATTCAGAGTTGATTTGGCCTGCTTTGGCCGGTTAAGTGATGAATTTTCCTTTTTTTTTTCCTTTTGAAAGGATTGGTTTTGATTGATATGTATAATAATTGAACTTCAGAGGAGGTTTTGATTGAGATGTATAATAATTGTAGTAATTGTAATTGTGGGATTTTTTAAGATTGTGATTTTTTTATCTCCAATATTGACCAAAAAGAAGACGATGCTTAACTTGTTCATGAAATCAACAAAAAAGATAATGCGCCAAATAATTTGGGACACTATGCTGATTGTTGCATTTCGTGTTTTTGTATACCGGTAGACAGAGATAGTAGAGGGTATTTTGGGAATTTCAACAGTGCACCCGACAGTCTGTCACGCTGCTTTTTGCACTTTGAAAAAAGTGATATAAAACAGTATACGTGGTTGCGACGAATGATTTCAGAAGGAGCCCATCCCAACGTTGGGTGTGGATGAGCTTTCATCGTACATAATTAACCACACACACATTACATGTAACATCCATTGTTGCCATTTTTGCTATGATAGTAAGGAATTGTCACAGACCCCATCACTTTATCACTTTAGCATTTGCATGTGCATATCACACCTTGTGGACCAAAATTTTGATGGCTGCAATGGAAATGGAATCGCCACAGTACTGATGCCAAATCCGAGGGTTTGGGACACGTGCCGAATACCCAAGTGAGTACCAGGAGTAAGGAGTTAGTCACCCTCACCGTGGCGCCATCACTTCACTGGTTCAACCAGCAGTGGAACTGCTGGAGCCACATGATGGGACTCCCATCTTGGGGATGCTGCAAACTCAACTTTCTGCTGATATCTTATTTGCTTGGCTTGGTTTATAGCTGCGTGAGGCAAAGTTTGGCAATGTGGGCAAAGGCTTGTGACTAGAGAATATCAATGGGGCGGGGTTAGGCCGATTGACGTTGGAGCTGAAAGCTTCTATCAACTTTCTTAAATTCTTTGGCAAAGACGAAACTTTATTCATCAGGGGCACCAATTCTTGGTTGTACCATGGCTGTTGTTGGACGCAATTCCAAATTTATGTCCTTTGATTTAAAGCCTCTCTCACTCTCCGCTCTCTCCCTGGGTGGAGGCCGCTCAGGGGATATTTCTTCATATGACTGTTGAAAACGGGTAAATATTCGGTGATAATGTCAAGCTACTTTTAAAAATTTGTCATCTAAGTAAGATTATCGGTTGGTGGAGCAAGTTACCAACTTGCAAAACTTAACCACGGTCAACTTAGTGGAACAAAAAACTTTGAAATTCAAATTTTCACCAAATATTTAAAGATCTCGCCCACCATTTTCAACCATTAATATATGTCCGTTCCTCGTCTTTCTTATTCCCATTTTTTTTTTATCAGTGGAGTCGTCGGTTATTAGAGGAGAGCGGATTTGACATTCCTACAGTGATAGAATTTGTAAAATTTGACTGTAGAACATAAGTGTTGATGAAGAGTTTAAGGTTAGTCTATTAACACTCATGTTCCACAGACATGAGTCTTGTAAGATTTCTACGATTAACCAAATCAATTTCAAACCTATTTTTCTAAGACACTGATGAAGATGTTTCACTTCTTTAGATGACATGACAATCACCTTGCCATTGATTATAACATTATAAAGGAAGCTGACTGGAACACAAAAATGGACAGATTCACGAGTCTCGTCATTTTAATTCTCATTCTCATGTATCAAAGCCCAGTCTATTCATGTTTTGATATAATATCTTAAGCAAATAATTGTAGAAATTATGGAACAAATAAAAATTAACAGTTGTACTTGAATAGTTCAGCTTTCACCCCAACTGATTTGGGAATTTTCCTTTCAATTCTGGAAACATTATTTTTTTATTCAAGATCAGTTCCACAATCATCCACCATTCGTATATTAAATTTACTCTTATATACGAACAAAGTATCCAAGATTTGCAAATTAGCTTTAATAAGTATATTATCTATGTGTTCACCCACATTCACGTGATGATTTGTATTTGAGAATTGAAAGAGAAATCGAACAAGAGATGGAAGAGAAAGTTGAAATTTTTTCTTAATTTAAAAAGCGATCAATTTTTTAAAAACAACCCAAACAGAAAATATGATCGGTACTCGTTCGTTACGGAGAAAAATCTCGTCTTGCCATAGCTCGTCAACTAAGCAAAACAGAAGTTTGACCAAAACTCGACCCACTGCCATTTGCCATAGGAGAAGCCGAGAACCGTAGAGTAGCATTTCCTTTTCTGGTTCCGTTCCATGGCACTTTCTCAGTCCTTAACTCTGTAATCTATTTCCAATTACGTATACCGAGTAGCTTTCAATAACAATCGCCATTAACTGTTTCTCTCTGCCTTCACTCTCAAGTCTTTCACTTGACTTCCCTCGGCTCTCTCCCTCCCTCCCTCACTCACTCTTCTTAAATAGCCCCAGCACTGTACACATACCACACAAACACGTTCCCAACTTCAACTCAAACCCACATACGCACACGCATTTCCTCTCCCTTACCCAAATCCCAAAGCCAGTTTTTCAACTTTCAGAAACACCCACGACTCGATTTTACCTCCAATTAGCTCGCACTTGTAGAATAACACGTACTTGTGTGTGTGTGTGTGTGTGTGTGTGTGTATGTACACATACATGTGAAATGGATCCTCCCATAATTAGTGAAACCTCGTTCACGGCGGCCAACCCGTCCTCGTACAGCTTGTCCGAGATTTGGCCGTTTCCGATCAGCGGCGGCGGCGGGACCGGAGTGCTGGGGCTGAGAATGAGCGGATTCGGAGACGCGGCGGCGAATCGCGACGAGGAGTCCACGGTAACGGAGCAGAGCGGCGGGGCGAAGAGGCGGAGAGACGCCAATTCCGAGGATGAATCTTCCAAGCTGGTTTCCACTAGCAGTGGCAATAATGACTTGGTATTGTTCACTTTTTTTCTCGAATTAATTAGTGCAATATGCATTCTACCGTTTATTCTGTTAGAACTGTGCTTATGTTAGGAAATATAGCGACATGTATATGCTTCTTTATGAACTGAACTTTCACTTGCTCCCACGCCAATTTTATGTATTTGTGTAAAATTGAGTTTTTCTTTTTTATTCTAGTACCTGAATATTAAATATATTTCTGAATTACATTGTTCTTCAATTCTTCACTTCTTTATGGGATTGATTTTTTGTGTTTTCTGGGTTTTTTAATATCATTTTGGTATTCCTCTTTGATGGGATTAAAAGGTACTTTTGACCTATGATCTGGATTTCTTTTTCCTTGGACTTCTTTATGGTTGAATTTTTATTTTGGATGAGGTGCTAACTTCATCAGCTGTCAATTTGGTAGTGAAATCGTTTATAATTTTACCTGAATGGTAAGTTTGTACTGTTGATTTGGTGATGAAATCTTTTACAGTTCTACCTGAATGTTAAATTTAACACTGAGTTAATTCATTATTGTCCAGGACATAAAAGTAAATCAAACACAAGCCCCCCCCCCCCCCGCCGTTGGTCACCCCCTGGATCTGTTGTCACTGAGATTTCGTTAGAATTCGTCATATCTTTTGAGTGTTGAAGTATACTGATGTTTCAAAATAACTTTTGGCCAACAATCAAGGATTTTTGTTTTTACTTTTTTTCATTTTTGTGAGGTTGAGATGTGTTTTTTTTCTTTTCATCCATTCTGGGTGTTGGAACTTGCTCGGAGTTGGAGTGAGCACTTAAAATAGGTCTCTTTGTCCTTCTGAACAGAATGACTCGAGTCGTATACGAATGAAAGCATCGGACAGTGTTTCAAAAGCTGAGGTGGAAGCGAGTTCAGGGTCAGGTAGTAAGCTTGTTGAACAAAGTGGTAAATCTTCGGAGCCACCTAAAGACTACATCCATGTGAGAGCAAGACGTGGGCAAGCTACTGACAGCCACAGTCTAGCTGAGAGGGTAATTCTTTCCGAACCTTGCAATTAAGATATTTGCAATTCTTCCTTAATCCAACAAGTTTGGTAACAAGTTTCTGATTGAAACCATCTAATTTTCAGGCTAGAAGAGAAAAAATAAGCGAGAGGATGAAGATTCTGCAAGATTTGGTCCCAGGATGTAATAAGGTATGCACCCTCTTGTCAGGTGTTGTATGCTGGTGGAGTCCTCTATTATTTGTTACCTGTCTACTACGCCAATCCGGTGTCACTCATTGCGTTGCGATTCTACTTTCGTTATAGCTACGTAATTGTAGACATCTCTAAGAAATGTTCACACTTCAATCAGGTTATTGGAAAAGCACTTGTCCTTGATGAGATAATCAATTACATCCAGTCACTACAACATCAGGTTGAGGTAATAAGCCATGTCTATCTCTAATATACGGCATGACCATCATGATCTTAGTTTCTATGCCTTGAATATTATTCCTCTGCTTCCTTCATGAAATGGTTGTTGTAGTTCTTGTCAATGAAGCTTGAAGCAGTTAATTCAAGAATAGAGCCCACCATGGAAGGATTTCCTACAAAAAATGTAAGTCTTTGGTGCAGTGATTGGCTAGATTGTACATGTTTACACCTTGTGCTTTCTTTCGACATTTGATGCGTAGATGGAATAAGACCAACTTGACCTTTTCGTTACGCAATTACTAGTACTTCTAAAGCTTAGTCTGAGAAATATAGACTTCTCTTGCTTTTCTTGTATTGGTAATATGCAGTTCAATGCCAGACATATAAACGCTTTCATTCTTTTTGGCTGACATAAAGATTGTTGTCTGTAAGTTTCTTAGTTCCAAACCTTATCACTGTATGTAACATACAGAGAAACGTTATTTCTTGTTTTACGGAGTAATAGATGAAAACGTTGGTTGCATCATGTAGTTATAAAGTCCAATTTTTTCTTGTCAATTCTAATCCATGATTGAGTCTTTTGAGGTTGAAAGGTCAAGAGATTCAAAAGCATATGGGGCTGTATGTGCTCTTCGTAACCCCAATGCACAACGCTCCCTCCATTGCATGGTCTGGGGAGGGCTGATGTACCCACAATTTGTCTGAGAGACTGTTTCCGTGTTTTGAACTGGTGACTTCCAGGTCACAATGGAGCAACCTTAACTGTTGCGCCAAGGCTCACCCCCATTGTTAAGAGAAAAGATTGTTAGAGTCTCTGTTTTTTGTTCTTCCTTATATGGACCTCCAGGAAAGCTATGCAGCACACCGCAAATTCGTTTATTTTTGAAGATTCTCCTCTTCTATATCTTAAATTTCCTTCTCTGTTGGTAGCTCTATTCTCTTTAAGACTCTGGGGCTTTACATGCTTTGATTTTTTCAGCCTTCAATCTTGTTTTCAATTTGCCAACTTCTTACCTTTTTATTTTACCTTTAGTAAGCTGCTTTTTCTGAGACATTTAGCCTGTCAAAGTCTTGGTTTAGTGTGGTCCCCTGACTAATAAAGTTAGATTGGAAAAAAGAGAAACACATTTTATTGATGGCCAAAATGTTCTCGGCCCTCCAATCTGGTGGGCCAGGATATATCTGGAGCACAGCTTTGTGCTTTAGAAGACGCATAGAAACCAGGCCATAGCATGCAGTTTGAGGTCCCTATTGATAAGTTTTCCGGCAAACATTAAATCCATGATTGGAGAGCCAAATTTGGTGGGTTTCTGTTCAGGCCTTCAATTTGAAACGGGGAATAGTAACCTCTAAAGGAAAGATGGAAGAAATGGCTGTCTCTTTTGTAAGGGATTCTCAGTGAGACACTTTATTTTTCATTCTTTGTACACACTATGAGACGGAAACACGCCTTGAAATGATGAAATAATCTTTTAATATTGATGGAAGATAATCGTCCAGGTCTTATTATAAAGGGAAAAACCGTACTTGATCAGAAGATGTTAATTTCATCGTACGTGTGGATATTATCGAATGCTCATGACACTTTTCCTCCTTCAAGTTCTAGCTTCATTTAGTGTTCTCTCATATTTTGTCTTCTCCATCCCTGGTTTGAAGAAGATCAAGAAGGTTATTCATAAAATGAAGGTGATCTGCACCAATATCATGAATTTTGAGTTTCTAAAAGTATTTTTCCTTAGTATATGCTGATATATCATTTTGAAATACTGGTGATCAATCAGCCAAAATTTCCGAGCCCCAAAGAAAATATTTATAAGGAAGCACTTAAAGTAACTCCAATGAAATGAAGATCAATGATATCCTGACTAGGTATACCCTGTCATCCCTGTCTCAATATTTTAAGAGTCTAACCAGAGCCCTGAAAGTGCTTCCGAAGAGTGAGAAGATTTATTGACCAAGGCTGACTCCCACCTCTCATTTCCCCGAAGGGTTTTATTAACGTTGTTTGTCGTCTACGAGAAGCGAATCTGATTTCTCAGTCTGGGCTTAATTATCAGTCTATGAAATGCCTTACGCAAGTGACATACATGGTTGGGGCACTGTAAGAGGCCCCCATCTATGAATATATTGCTCGCAGTATTCCATGTGCAGCTGGGGAAGAGCCGTAGTTCATTCAGCGCCCCAAGGCTGCACTAGTTGGTAGCATAAGGTTGGAACGCTTTGAATAGGAAATGAGCAAATCAACTTAAGAAGTTCATTATTTCTCGGGAAACCATGCCCTTGAAAAAAATTAGTGATGATACCGACGCTGATCTACTTGCAAGCTTCCTGGACTACCCGAATGTTCCATCCAAATCAAATAAAGCAGTTGAGCATAGGACCACCATCTCCAGTTCAAATTTGGACCACCCGAGTCTTTGGGGCTTCCTTATCTTCTAATTGAGTCACAGGTTAAACTTATATATATTTATTTTATTTTCAGCCCCTCTTCATTAGGTCCAAGATGGACCTTCGCCACTTCCAACGTGTATTTCCATTTCTGATTGAGCCTGAACCCAAAGGTTCTTTCTTCGCCCAGGGTGATATAGATTGTACTCTTTGACAGCAAGAACAGGTCAGTAGGGCCAGGAATCTAGATTGACGTCATGTTCCAGAATTGGTAAAAAGGATGGACCGCACTTTTATCGCATGCATGCTTTTATTGCTTTCTGCTGTATCACTTTTATCCCCTCCACCTCTCCCACCCCGGAAAAGGAGAGAACTACACGCTTACTTTTTCTCACTTTCTGATGTACACCTTTGCTACTGTAAGTTAATTAGTGGATTTCATAGCGTGAACGTTATTTGATTGATGCTCACTGAACAAATTGTACATTGTTAATGCATTTCTTGCATTATTACAGTGTATATACTCTTCCTTTTTCTTTCGCCTTCTTTATCAGTTTTTCCCAGAGATTAGTATTGCTTAGGTTGAAACACGAATACTTTGATTTGTTTGGTTGATACTCCACACAGCTTGAGTAGCTTTTTTTTAATTTTTGGGTTCGAGTGCATAGTCGGACTCTTGGTACATTTATATTGATTTTTTGATAAAAGTCGCTCACCTTGGGATGGTTCCAGTGGTCATTCACCTTTGTGCTCCTGAATACACTATTAGTATGCCATCTGTTTACTCCATTTTAGCTATTTCCACGAAATAATCATTCTTATTGTTTTAATAATACTTATATTGCTGCACTACTATAATTGTAACTACCGTTGTAATTACCTTTATTGGGATATAATATTCGAACTTCCGATAAAATAAAGTTCAATTTCCTTTAGGACAGCATGATCTTTTGTATTTTGCTAACCGTCCTGGGCACCAAATCTTTGAATACTGATGACGTGTTGCTTCAGCTTGGGGCGCCAACATTTGATGCGGCTGGGATGATATTTGGTTCACAGGCACAAAGGGAATATGCTCAAGGATCACACCCTGATTGGCTTCATATGCAGGTTGGTAGTAGCTTTGAGAGAGCAGCATGACATAGAAGTACGTTGACAAATCTAGCAAGTAGGGAGATCCAACAGTATACTAGTCCAGACGTTGATCATGTATTCATGTACATGCCGCATCGATGTGTTGATCATCTGTTTAGACGTTTTGCCTACATATCATACATGTGCCTAATTTGTAGTCATAATGCTTGCTATGCAGATTGAGTTGTATTAGTATGTATTATCTAATCGAAATCACTTTTTCACCAAATCAGTCTGCGTTTGATGTTTAAAGGCCCTGCAACAGAAAAATCCAGCCCTTTTGCATTGCTTATTGCTGGTTGTACCTAGATAACTTTCTAATTAGAGAGAGACTTAAAGCCTGTTTGGCACATTTTAATTCATTAAATTACTGCTTGAGTTTTGATAGTTGTGTAATATGGTAGGTTCTTTAAGCTTTTACAAACAAGGTTTTAATTTGTAAAGCTTGGACTTGATGCCATCAATAACATCGGAAAGGCCAACTATTCATCCAAAGTGAAAGATTTTGCAACAAAAGAGAAGCAAGGTGATAAAAAATAGCACGACAATAACATTGAAACTTGCTCAAGGCCTTGTACTCCAGCGGGGTACGTGACGTGAAGATGCATCTTGTGAAGCACCAACTCTGATGCATTCACAGGATCTCATTGAAGCTAATAACGTTTGGATATCTCAGAACTTGTAACAAGTAAATCATGTATATTTTGATGCTGAAGCGGCATAGCCAGAAGCTCGTACCAAGAACAGCTCTACAGCTTTGGCCAGCACCGATATCACAAACTTAGTTGCCTATGCGGCTGCTCACTGGTAGAGATAACTCGAGTCGACCTTGAGCTCAAGATGGATGGATGATGTTGTGAGAGATACCTTGTCGGAGGCCACGGATTGGTTGCCATTTTATCCTGTGTACTTATGTCCATTTTCCTCTGCTAGCCTGTTGAGCCTCCGCAAGTGTAGCCTTTCTTGCTAGAAGCCTATCATCCTAACCTTGTGTGCATATTCTTCGAGTCCTTGGTACGAAAGAAGGGAAGTTCTTTCTCAAGAATCAAGCCAAAAGAATTATATTGATGTCTAGCTATACTTGCCTATACTTTCAAATGACTTCTCTACCATTCAACTGCTTCATGACATAAATGAAAACGGAAAAACTTGATCAGAATACGTAACACGATGTTGAAAACAGTGTCCAAGAGAAAGTGAGAAACGGGTCGTTCCACAAGAATACGTGGGCGGCCTAGCATCAACCTTGGTTCGGTCTCAATGTGCACACACTAGAGGCATTGTATCTTGCTTGCGTTTCGAGCCTATATCTTCATCTCTTTGACCCTAGCCAGCATTTTGTCCTTGTACGTAGTTACCTTGACTTGCTTGTAGCAGTCCGGAGCAAAGTTATGTTCCATTGAGAAGAAAGAAAAATGATAAAAATAATAATAATAAAATACACAATGGTAGAGATTAAGGGGACGTACGTTTATCCAATTTTGTTTTCGTTTTTGTAATGATGATAAAAAAGATGTCTTTTTTAGTGTACTTTTATCTTTTTCCGGCTTCGTTTTGAATAAAAAAAATCCAAATAGTAGCGAAAAAAATAAGAACATTTTCCATTGCTCGTATTCTCTGTGGTGTTAGAGAATACCATCACATGTCTCCACTGTTCACAATTTTCTCTACCGCCTAGCTGCATCCTATTCTCTGTGATGTTTTGCAACTCTGTAAAAATCGGACTCGTATAACCGATTGTATGTATCCAGAGATTCATTGAAAGAAGACGTTCTTCTGATGCACGGTCGTCCACCCTTGCCAATGGCAGACGATTGATCACTTCCAAATCTACTTCCAGGACTGTATTTACCACGTTTTCCATTAACAGTGTCCTCCTCCACATCTTTGAAGGACCTACGACCATAAGAAATTTTGTCAAAAACTGCATCCATGACAATCCGATGCCTTTCTTTTCTGCTATCTCTGATGACATGCTTAATCTTTTGTCTAAGATTCTTGAAACTCTTGATGACTCTTTTATTATCACGTTGGTTCTTCAATCCTCGAGGTGAACCTGGATAAGGATTTTCAAGAGGCACGGGCTTCGGAAGGATTGGTTTTATATTATCTTCTTCATTGAAACCTGCAATTAATGGTAATGAATGCCCTCGGAAGGGGAACTCGTGAAGGGGAAATGGAAGGGGAAGGGGAAGGGAAAAGGGGACACATAGATGCGGGAACAGGGAAGGAGAAAGGGAACTCGTGAAAGGGAAATGGAAGGGGAAGGGGAAGGGGAGGGGAAGGGGGAGAGGAATAAGGGATTTGGATCCCCTTGCTGTAACCATTGGTTACATCAAGGGTGTTGTCCCCATTGCTGAGAGAGGGGGAGGAGAGAGAGAGGGAAGAGAGAGAGGCCCCCTCTCTCTCTTCCCTCTCTCTCTCCTCCCCCTCTCTCAGCAATGGGGACATCACCCCCATGGTTACAGCAGGAGATCCAAATCCAGGAATCAGGTATCAATGGCGTGAAGGATGAGTTGGGGTGGGCCTTACGTGGAGGGTTTTGCTTAGTGTTGAGTGATGACTTTATTGGGAGAAGTAAAAAAATTAGATACGGAGGGTTGTTGGGAAGATAAATAGAGGGTATAAAAATAATTTGTTAGGTTAAGAGTATGGTTAAAATGGGAAGAAATGTGTATAAATAGTATAGAAAATGCTAAACATACAAGAATGGATCCAAAAAAGTTGGTGAAAATGGAAATGAAAATGGTACAAGTACAACAAAAAAAAACTGAAAAAGTGGATACGGAAAAAACTAAAAGTACACAATCCGATTTTAGAACTGAATACTAAAATCTGAAAAACAAAAACAAAATACAAAACACGAAAACAACTTGAGTAAACGTACATCCCCTAAACGTTCACAAATCCTGTGAAAAGTCTCTCCAATATTCACATGATAGCCATTCGATTGTCTGGCCTGTTCAATGTGTCTTTTGGTCCTTGCAACTTATGTTAATTTGAGCCACTAGAACTTCTCTCCCTCCAACTGATATTACTTTGAGCCATCAAGGCTTCTCTATTGTCGCACAGGTACGATCACATTTCTTTTTAGTTTTGTAAAATCTTCTCTGTTCATGATTCCTTGCACATGGAGTGCACATTAAAACATATTTGATTTGATCACTGGGGGCCTTTACGTATCCATGAAATGTACTACATAATGTCGTTCAGATGTCTCCTTCCTCATCCAACGGTCTTAAATGATCGAGAGTATGCAATCCTTACCCCCTCCCTACACACCTTTGCTTCTTGGATAGTCTTGATACTTCAAACTTGGGGAGCAACAAGGTTCTCATGACACCTGGTGATTTGCGCTAGGCAGAATTTCTGCGGACTTTCTATTGGGTTAGATGATCGAGTCTTTTTTTGCTAGGTAAAATCGCATTTCAACTTTCCTATAGGGTTATCAGCTAATGTAATCAAGTCGTCCTGCACTACGACAAAATTATTTGCAAACCTGAGGAGAAAGAAACACTTTCACATGTAATGTGGGAACAACAAGAGAAAAATAAAAGCAACAGTTGGACTGGTACGAGGTATTTAATTTTCCATGAGGGAGAAACCACAAGTAAAAAAAACTGAAGATTAAAGTAGTTTCTATAACTGGCAAAGTTTGCAAAAATACACATTGATGGCTCTGGTGAACAACAGAGTTTTACCATCCCTCCCACGTCCTGTGCAGAACCAAAGAATGCTTCAGCGCTCCAAGTTTGAAGTGCTACAACTTTGAAGGAAGCCTCGGGTATTAGATCATGTGAAAGTCATAAATACAGCATGTCAAAGGTAAAGATAGCGACCAAATGAAGAGAATTTCTCATGATCCCACTCGAAGACAGCTGGGACAAAGGGAGCTACGCCAGGGGGGGATACAAGTCTCTCTCAGTACAAACTCTCTAAAGCAGCCGGGCTTATGGGAATTACACCAGAGGGGGATACAAGTGCATCTATTGCAACATCATTTGGAGTGAGTGGTATCACATCTTCATCCATAATTTGAGGTGAATATGACAGTGCAACTGCAAATCACAGTTAAAATGTTTAATCAGAAGGCAGATTAAATCATCTATCCGAATAATCAAGGCCTAGAGCATGGCAGATAAGCAACCAGATGATGCATACTTAGTAGAGGTTGCTTCCACTTCCGCTCCTTGGCAAGCTCTTGGTACTTCGTCAGCAATGTATCATAATATCTTTTCAATGTAGTCACGAATAACACGTCAAATGCAAAACTCAAGTAAGACTATTGGAAATGTTAGAAAGAAGCTGACGGAGACCGATTAGACATGCAAGCACTCACACAAACACGTGCAAGATAGAGAGAGATAGCTTTCAAACATAATGGAAAGACAAATCATTTAAAAACAGAATGGAAGACAAATGCAACCAGGTAGACTTGGACCAAAGACCTAGCCAAACCAGATCTCTCCTAAAAGCTTGAGCTATTGGAGAATGTATTTCATGCACAGCTCCCAAATTTAATAATATCGTTATTTCATTTTGGCAGCATAGTTAAAGATTACCTTTGTAAAATAGAAAACATATGGTTTTCTATCAGTTGATAACGCCAATTCATATTTCTAAGCAACTTTTTTTTTTTTAATCTGGTTCTACTACTGGAACTGAACTCAAACATATTATTTTTCCAAGCTAACATTAAGAATGACAAGATGCATTAACATACCCTCCACCACGGCCCAAGCGCCTCCCAGTTTTGTCAAATGCTAGTCCTGCAAACAAAAGCACATCAATACTATCTCCCTGACTTTGATTTCAGATGTAGGTCATTTTGCGATAAATAATTTGGGAAAACAAGAAAAATATGTACCAGGTAATAGGAACAAGTCGACTGGATCATTTGCCAGCATAACTGGAAAAAGTAAATTAATTAGATTCGTACAAGTCTAACATTTGAGCAGCCTAATCGCCATGGAGGTGTGAAAGTATACATCTTGCAGAGGAGGTATGAAAAGTATGTTTTACTAATATGCCTACTCTTCTTAATTTTGATTATTCTTCTTTTCCACTTTTATAATAGATGATCTTATAATAGAAGGAAAGAAGCCAGAGATGTGGTTTTATGTAAGAGAAACAAAACTAACCATCTTCACGTTCATTTCCAGCAGCATCTACAGGAGCTGGTTCCAATATGTCCATCGAGTTGGCAATTAAGTCGTTAATGTTAGAGATGTGGAGCATTCGCATGTGGCTATTCTTGTCTTCCACTCGCGGAACATAAAGCTTTTTTCCATCTGTGAACGACCATCTTCAGTCAAACATGAATGTAATAATACATGTTAGGTACTTAAATGGAGAAGAAAACCCAATGAGTATACTTATGAAGAAATGGTCAACCATAGTTAGTTCCAAAGAGGAAGGTAATTACAAATTGTCAACCATTTGCAGGTAATCTTCATAAGTAAATATTATTGTTTCCTAAGTAAGGTGAACACAACTAAACTAACAACGTAGGAAACTACAGAAGTTATTTATAAAAGCTAAGGCCACAAGACAAAGATGGAAGATTTCAATATAGATTCACGCAGCCCAACTCAAGCATACAGCCCGGTTACAAATACTAGTCATCCATTTCAATCTGGTGGGTCTAGGTTGAATTATCTTCTCAATCTTCTAAGAGGAAAGGTACATGGGGTATTGATTCCTCTTGCACACAAACTATAAGAAGCAGCAGCTTATCACAGCCTCCTCACTTTAGCTATAAAGGATTGTCAGTGTACTTCGGGAGTTCGGGGTAGCCTGATCAACTCATTATGACAACTAAAAGATTTCCAAACCTCCAGGCTTCTAAGAAGAGTACATCCCACATATCAGCAAGATAAATGCATACAGCGTGATAGCCTAGGTAGCACGGACACGGACACGGTGTTGGTGTCCGACACCGACGGGGACACCGGACACCGCAATTTTCAAAAAATCAGATTTTGGACACCGCAGGACACCGCTATTTTTTAATATATTTTTATTATATATATATATATCAAATATATTTCACAATCTAAAATAATAACTAAGTCAAAAAAATATTTCTAAAATGTTCTGGATAAAATAACTAAATAAGTAAAAAGAAAAAAAAACAAAAAAGAAAGAAAGAGACTTTATTCACTTAATAGTAGTACTAATGCAAGAAACAGAAGGAGAAAAAATAAAAAGAAAGAAAGAAATGAGTCAAATGACTATTGACGGAATAAAAAGAAAGAAAGAGAGACTTTCTTCTGTTCACACTTCACAGAGAAAGAAACGACGGGGAATAGAAGAAAAGGAGAAGGGATGAGGAAGAAGGATCTGTGGGTCAGCGACGGCGGCGGAGGACCTCCGGCGACGATCAAGTGAGCTCCGGCGATGGCGACGGCGACAGCTGCTTCGGTATCTGGCGACGGCGACTGGATCTATAGGCCTCGGCTTCTCCGGCGACTGGATCTATTGGTGACTGAGCTCCGGCGACTGGATCTGTTGGCGACTGAGCTCCGGCGACTGGATCTGTTGGCGACTGTGAGGTAAGAGAAGCACCTGTGAGGTCAGGGAGAAGGAATCGGCCGTGAGGTAAGAGAAGCAAATGGTCCGACACTGCTCCACGCCGTGTCCGACACTCCTGGTGAAGTGTCTGACACGGTGTCGGAAAATTTTAAAAAAAATAAAAAATTCCAGACACCGATCGGCGGTGTCCGACACGTGTCGGGCGGTGTCCGGAGGGTGTCGGGGTGTCCGTCCGTTTGGGACACCAAACCTCCACCTAGGGGAGGTGTCCGTGCTTCAGAGGTGATAGCTTAATATAAAAGAATTATATCTCCTCTCTCAAACTAATCTCTTTAAAAGTCGATTTCTCCTAACATGCTAGCCATAATTTGCGCTATGGACCAGATTATCTTCCCCCAAAGCAACAGCGGCACTATGACTGCTAAATTGAGACTAACGAGCATTTCCCTAAACTATACAATATCTGCAGGAGGTAATCTCTTTTAACGATAAAAAAAGAGGTACTAAATCAGAAAGGATTTCCCAGAGCTATTCAAATATCAAGAGGAGGGGAACTCATACACTGAGGCAACGGAACAAAAATGGGCTATTAAATCAAAGAGATCCCAGAAAATCTCAACATTTACTGGGGGTATTCAATACCGATGGACGCCTAATGGTTAAGCATGACAGACACGTTGGGCTCATTCTCTAACAGCATTAGGCGTATAGAGCAAACGGTAGCTTAACTCAGTAAGAAAGCTTCAAAAGTGCAGCCTCATAACCTGTTTTATGATGGTTCAGCTAGATTCGTTTCTTTTTTAACTGCCTCTCCACATGCAATCTCAGACTCTCACATGAGGGGGAGTGTTAGTAATGTTATACATGCGTGGATTCTCATGACAGTTTAAGCTTTTAAACAGATGTTCACTTAAAGCATGGGCACTAAGGAAGCCGATTCTACTAAATATGAGTTGTCATAGACGTGACATTTGCAAGAACAGCGCTTGCAGCATTATATGTGATTGCACAGTCGTGTTAAAGCTACATGGAGCATGGTATACATATAGAAATATTTAATGCAACTAATTAACTGCCTACGTATTCATTAGACTATACCCTTGTTGCGGTAATTCCAATTCTAAGAAATACAAAATTAATAACCATCCTCATCAAAAGCATCACATGAAATGACAAAGGATACATAGTGAACAGCAGAAAAGTGAGAAAACAGACCTTTGCCAGGATTTTGGAGGATATCTGACAACACTTTCGATGTTTCGACTTCTCGTAAAGCACTACAACTTATATAAGCGCATAACCTCTTACAAGATTTGAACCATGGAGCTTCCAAAATGATACTCTGTATTGCATGGTCTGTGGATACAATTAATTACTACAGAATGTAGATAAAGGACGAGAAATTTGTTTTAGAAGGAGTGCAAAACTTTTCATAACTCTACAATCTACATGTCATTCTACAGACAATTCACATTGCCTTAGTCACAGCTAGTCCAAAACTCACCATACATTACCCAAATGAATTAAAGTAAAGATAAAGAACAAATCAAGAAGTAAGCTCATATCTAAAGCTTCATAAAATCTATGAATTAACACACAGATACCATCAAATACTCCATCTGTTTTTTTTTTTTTTTTTTTTTTTGAGACTTTTTATGAATTTATAGAATAGATCCGCTCATTATTTTTAACCAAGACTACGATTGCTTATACCTTAGTTACCTCTTAATTCCTTTGTTTTGCAGCATCACACAGGCACACACATATGTGAGTGAATACTCAAATGGGAAAATACCTTCAAGCGATCGGAGGGCGGGGTCCATGGACTTGAGATCCTTGCGGACCCTGGACCGGAGGGCCCGTTTGACCTTGAACGTGGCGTCCAGGTCGGTGAACCCAGAGCCGGGGGCTTGGTTGGTCATGGTGGAGCGGGGCGCGTAGTAATGCGGCGGCGGGCGCAGGGTAATGGGGCGGGGGAAGGATGACGCGGGGGTTGGGGCTGTCGCTATTGTGCGCGGGTGGCTCATCAGCACTGCGACCACTTGCCGGGCCTTCCGCTTAAACCCCATGTGTCCACGCCGTCAAACCTCATTTTACTATGTTATCTATAGGATCCCACGCGCATCTTCCTGTATGAATTATATATATATATATATATATATATATATATATGTGTGTGTGTGTGTGTGTGTGTGTGTGTGTGTTAAGCGGTAGGTGTATTTCAGATAATGTAATGTACTTAATTTTGCAGGGATGGACATTTTTTTTTCTTATCTAGGACCTAATCCATTTGGCATCGGTGGCAAATTACGATAAGTTCGATCTGATATTTCATTCATCGCGGAGGGACGTAATGGAGATTTCGATCAAAATGTTTCGGAGGAAAGTACGCGTAGGGGAAGGAGGGACAGTTTGGTAAATTTCACCGTCCGCTATATGATACGACGGACAACAAGAAATTTCAATTGAAACTTAGATTTGGCCCTTCTATCTGTGATGAGTGACACCGGTAGCAATTGATCAACTTCCCTTTTATGTATTAATTAATATGCAATTTCATTTCGTTGCTTGTGTTGGTTGATATATGTTGCTGAAGTATATTTTAAGCAACAATAAGACAGAAAAATTCATAATAGAATAGAAATAGCATTTTTGCACCTTCTTTTAATGTCATCACCAATCATAGATATAAAATATAAAACTCAATATTTCCCTAGGGGTGGAAGACTGTCCCTCATTGTGTCCCTCGTTGTGTATCTTATACATCCAATAAGCCAAAAAAAAGTTCTATTGAGCTGAAGGAAAACTCACAATCAATTTGTGCACCTGATACACAATTGATTAAATGTGTGGGGGATCTTTTTTACTCCTGCACCTAGGAACTTCATTTAAAAAAGGAAACTTTACTAAAAATAGAATGCTTGACAAATTTAAGAAAGATACAGCCTCAAAGACAAAGCAAACTTTTATAAATCACAGAAAATTTTGGAGAACAGGATTCCATATCCCTACAAGGCAAATCATGTAAACACTTTGACAAGGATAAAGAAAAAGAAGAACTGATAATCTCGATCAAGACTTGTGATTTCTTCAAGTCAGGTTTGATATGTGAATTTGACGACCATTTGTCCTTCTTTGACCCAACATTTCCAGTTATGAATAGATTATAAAAGATAGGGTAAATTACACAAAACTCTCTTGAGGTTTTACGTAATTACACTCCGCTACCGCTATCTTTAAAAATTACACTCCGCTCAAAAAGTAACATTTTTTCTTACGGTGTTAACAATGCAATGCAAAAAGACATAAATGCCCCCCCTCAACAACGTTTTCTTGGAATTTGGCTGAAATTTACAAAAACCCTAAACCTCCATTAGACCCGATGCCAGACCTCCCATCTGATGTAATCATCGATCGACAGCCCGAAGTTCATCAATTTGAAAAGACATGCAGTCATGCTTCAGAAGTTCATCAATTTGGCGATAACTAAAACACATTACACCGCCGACGAGATCCGCCAAAGTTTATCAATTCGACAGCCTGACTGCACCACCGACGTTTCAAAGCCGTGGTGCGCTCTGATCGACAGCCCAAAGTTCATCAAGATGTATCTCAATCGGTCCAAAACTAGCTCCATTCTGGCCCTAATATTCGAAGGTAGAGGCACCCTTTACTCTGTACAACACGATTCACTGCAAAATGCCACTGAACTTGACACCCGATTTGAAAACTCAAACATCGTTGATGTATATGGTTCGTGCAATGGCTTAATTTTACTGTCGATGTGCAAAAGCACCATTGCCATGTTCAACCCGTCAACCCGAAGGGCATCTGAACCACAAGATATGGGCATCTGAGAGGACCTCACATCTGAACCGCAAGAACGGGTAAATCACACAAAACTCACAGTAGCAACCTCTTCTATTTCTCACAGTAACAACCAGTCAACCCGTGCGCGGGGGTCGGAGAAGACCTTGTAGGCAGCGGCAAGCTCCTGGAAGGCGGCGGGGGAGACGCCGAACTGGGCGAGCTTGTCCGGGTGGCGCTGGAGGGCAAGCCGGCGGTAGGCGGAGCGGATCTCGTCGGCGGTGCAGTTGCCGCCAAGCTCCTGGAAGTGGAAGCTCCTGGAAGGCGGCGGGGGAGACGCCGAACTGGGTGAGCTTGTTCGGGTAGCGCTGGAGGGCAAGCCAGCGGTAGGCGGAGCGGATCTCGTCGACAGTGCAGTCGCCGCCAAGCCCCAGCACCTTGTATTGGCACCGCTTCCCCAGCAAGGCGTTTAGGGTTTGTTTAGGAATGGGCCTTTGTAGAGTACTTGTATTTTTATTTTTTTTTGAGAATAGTATATGTATTTTCTGTTATAAAATGTTATAAAGGGGGGTATTTTGGGTATGAAAATTACATAAAGGAGTGTGTCAGGGAATCTTGAAACGGAGTTGGACGGGCCGTTAAAAGTGTGTAGTTGTGTGTAATGCGGGTACAAACCTCAGGGGGACGGAGTGTAATTTTTAAAGATAGCGGTAGTGGAGTGTAATTACGTAAAACTTCAGGGGGTTTTAGTGTAATTTACCCTAAAAGATAACCATCACTACAAGGCGGACTACCCACTTAGAAAATAACTACTATCACTTAGAAAACAACTATACAATACTAAGTGACCAACTACTACTATCACTTATCGATAGAAGCACATTTTCAGAAATTAGAAAACAAATTCCTGATTTTAATCATTCATTATCTCCCTTTCACATAATATTAATAAAAGTTAATGTCATTTAGTGGCATTTAACTAAAGACATGTCATTAGTGAGAAAATTATTTGTTGGTGCAAACAAGTTTATACCTCGATTGATTGAGCGACGAGCTGCTTTGCTTTGGTATTTAAAAATAAAAGTAATTAAATACTTGATTTCTTGTCTTTTTTCACACATACAGTAGTTTCAAAACTTTACAATTTTGAATATTTTGGTATCCTTTTTGGATATTTGTCTATCCAATTCGTTTGTGCAGAAATATGGGTAAAGTAACAGTAAAAGTTGGGTTGTTATATCTCGAAGGCGACACATCAATAACTTTTCTACACCGGTACGGTGGTAATCCAAAGAAACGCAAATTGTCTTAAAAGAGCGACCTAGTCTGCCCCCCCCCCCCCCCCCAGCTGATTTTACTTCATTTTTTGGGAGTTGTTATTACCTATCTCTTGCAACACTTCCAACAAAGGCTGAATTCACTTTTGTTTTCGATGGCAAGTGTAGTGGCTTTATAATGAATATCAAATGCCATCTTTTTGTTCAGAGGTCTCATGTAAAGTCTTATTAAAATAGAAATTTTAAATTGAACTCTATGTAGTTGTCTTACTTTTATTTTTCAATTATAACCTATTAATTAAGATTTGTCTAATAATTACAAATTGCACGGAATCAATTCAATATATGAATTCATAATTATAATATAATACTAATAAGTGTAATAAACTAAAATAATATTATATAACAACAAGTTTATATTCGGTTTTGCAACAAATGTCATCTATATTTAAAGGGTTAAATAGCGAATGACTCCCTCTACTTTACACGTTGTGTGATTTGCCCCTCTCCACTTCAAATTTAAGTACTAAACCTCCCCCCCCCCCCCCCAACAGTTACAGAAAATGGGCACCTTAAACATGTCCATTATGAATAGCGTGAAATTACCAAAATACCCTTATTTTCTTATTAGCTAATGACCCCATGTACTATACACAGTGTGCAATCCCCCCCCCCCCCAACACACACTTATAGAAATTGGGCACCTTAGATGGAAACCGTTAAATTTAAATGACAATTTTACCCATGCCCCTCCCCCCTTCCTTCCCCCCCCCTCTCTCACACCCGTAAGACCAGTCCCCCACTCCCTTCTGCACTACCAGATTCGCCGCAAACAAGGGATTTCTGTAATATGCGCCTCCTCATCTGGTCAGCCCCGGCCACAATCGGCGCATTCACTGAGCACCAGGGAGTTACAAAAAAAAAGGAACCACGATCGTCGTTGGTATATCATTGCCGGCGCAACAGCTACCATGATCAGCGTCGCAGTAACCACCACGACCAGCACCACTCCGGCCAACTCCCCCAACTTTGTACTGTTCGGCTACACATCATCGCGAGTTGCCTCCTTGCCACCACTTCCTACCGCCTTGCTTCTGCAAGCCAGTGGGGCTTTTTCATCGGCCAACAACTAACCGGCGCAATCAACACAGGTAGCAGCAATCCCCACATACGCACGCTATGGACGTCTGACTGCCGCACATCCATCCAGATCCGTGCTACCACGATCGACGACCCCCCCCCCCTCCACTTCAAAATTAACCACTAACTCCCCCCCCCCCCAATACACACTTACAGAAATTGGGTACCTTAGATGAAAACCGTTAAATTTAAATGACAATTTTACCCATGCCCCTCCCCCCTTCCTCCCCCCCCCCCTCACCCGTCAGATCAGTCCCCCACCCCCTTCTGCACTACCAGATTCGCCGTAAACAAGGGATTACCGTAATATGCGCCTCCTCCTCTGGTCAGCCCCAGCCACAATCGGCGCATTCACTGAGCACCAAGGAGTTACAAAAAAGAAGGAACCACGATCGTCGTTGGTATATCATTGCCGGCGCAACAGCTACCATGATCAGCGTCGCAGTAACCACCACTCCGGCCAACTCCCCCAACTTTGTACTGTCCGACTACACATCGTCGCGAGTTGCCTCCTTGCCACCACTTCCCACCACCTTGCTTCTGTAAGCCAGTGGGGCTTCTTCATCGGCCAGCAACTAACCGGCGCAATCAACACAGGTAGCAGCAATCCCCACATACGCACGCTATGGACGTCTGATTGCCGCACATCCGTCCAGATCCGTGCTACCACGATCGACGACCACGTCCCCAAATCGCATATCTAACCTCTGTCGTCGCGCCATCCCAATTCACAACATCGCGCCAAGCAGCGTCCCATGACCACCATGACCTGTTACATGTTGCTGGGGCTGCACCATATTCGCGATGAATTTGCCACCACAGCCGCAGGCGAGCCGTGTGTGTGTATGTTTGCAGTGGGTGGGTGTACGTGTGTGGGTTTAGGGTTTAGGGTATGTGTGTGTATGTTTGTGTGTGTGTATATGCGCGCGCGCGCTTTGGGTGTGCGTGGAGTGTTTGTATGTGGGATTGAGTAAAAAGTCTGAGCGGAGAGAAAAAGAAGTTGAAAGAATGGTTTTAAACTTAAATAGGGTGAGGAAATAATGGTATTTTGGTCATTTCACGCTATTCATAACAGACCCGTCTAAAGTGCCCAAATTTCGTAAGTGTGGGGGGTTTAGTGATTAAGTTTGAAGTGGAAGGGGGAAAATCGCACACCGTATATAGTACAGGGGGTCATTAGTTAATTATCCCTAAAAGGGAAAAATTGTCATTTATAAAAAAAAAATCGTTGGTCAACGCGCGTCTTGACCCTGCACTGTTAAATTTAACGGTTTTCGTCTAAAATGTCCAATTTCTGTAAGTGTAGGGGGTTTAGTGGTTATTTTTGAAGTGGATTGGGGGAAATCACACACCATGTTTAGTACAGAGGATCATTCGCTAGTTACCCCATATTTAAATTGCACATCAGATTGACGTCTACGTAACTGGTTTATATAATTTCTTTAGATACATTGTATCATGACCTAGTAATATTACCGTCATAGTCACACTAATTAATTACTTTTTATCACTAGATCCTAATATATAATAGTCAACTAATTAGGTTGAATGCATTTTACTGAAATAAAGTTTGAGTAATTGCACCATATGTTACGTATAGATAGTTTTCTTTTTGCCCTCTAACAAAGTGCCCTGACAAGTTGGACATTTAAGACTCCACCATTTGTAAAAGTATATAAGTAGTAGGACAATATGTTTTTCACCATTTTGTTATTGTTAACAACATTTTGGTGATATTAACTCACTTGCCTTATCTAACTTTAAAGTGATACATATAAAAGTGACATTAGTAGGTATCTTCAAATGAAAATAAGCATATATCTTCCCTATGACTTCAAGTTCCATCTGAATAATACTAATAAGTTTTGCATGTGTAAGAAAAGCATTCTTTCATGTTAAATTTTGCATCGTATGTGTGTAGCAATGTTTTGTAATTCCTTTTTCCTTTTGTATATGAAATAAGTAAAAAAAAAATTATGCTAGCAGTGTTAAAAATTTCTAACAAGGTTATTGTGTCGAAATTCTTTAGCACTTTTTTTTCTGAACTTGTGATAAATTCTGTTGAAAAAGTAATTAGATGTATTCAATAATTATCAATGTTAGTCATGCTTATGGGCATGAATTCAAGAAACTACAACCGGGGAGAGGGAGAGAGAGAGAGAGAGAGAGAACAAATAACAATTGGAACATGCTATTATATAAAAGGTACGTAGTAGCTTCGTCTCAAAAATCATATACTTCATCCATCCCTAATTAATTGATCTGTCCCAAAAAAAATGGATCACTTTTTAAATTAAGAAAGATTCATAAGTGTTTCTCTGTATTTTGCCCTTCTTACACTTTTTTATTCAATTTTTTTCTCCACATTTAATCAGTCATCAACTGTTTTTTATCTCTCTTCACCCACTTTCTTTCTTCCCTCGTTCTTTCTCTCTCTGGGGGTAGAATGAAAAATTCATAAAATATAACTCATATCCTAATAAACGAGCAAGTCAAAGGTGATAAAAAAACGGAGGAAGTATTATTTTAGTACTGGTACATTCCAACTATTTAAGGTCTTACCTCAATAAAGAACTCTAAAGCATATATGGACTTCAATTTTTATTTTTATTTTTACTGAAAGTGAATGAGCGAAGATTAACTAATGATCATTCCGCAAATGATAAGGGCCACAACAAACGAGTGAATTTTATTTCATTTGTCAAAATGTAGTTAAAATGGACTACGGAGTTACATTTTTTTTGTAACAACTATATCATATGCACTTCTCTTGGTCAGCAATTTTTAACCCTCTCCAGAAGGAAAGGCGTTTTTGCTCTTACGTTTAATCTTTTACTTCAAAATGAAATCCTTTTTGCATTTAATCTTTTCTTGAAACCTTGTTAGAGCCATTTTTTGTTGCATTAGTCACTTAAAAGCGACAAGTTAGGCGGCAAAAGCCATATAAAGTTCATCGCTAAATACACTTTTGCAACAAACAATACCCCTGTACTGTGTCCCCTTTGCACAATGACCAGTAGAGTGATGATAAAGAGGCGAAGGAAATTCTGAAAAAATAGAAGGAAAAAAGAATGACATGGCCATGATGTATAGACATGGAGACAGAGTTGGGACATGAGCATAAGGTCTATTCCATGAGACATTTTCAGTTTGTTTTAAACTTTAAAAATGAAAATTAAATATAACTTAGCCTATGAAGCTATAATACAGTGAAGCTCATTAGCTGTGAAGTTATTTTTGTTTTCTCTCTTTCTGTCATCCTACACCTGCTCCCAGCTTGCCTGGTTGATGATGCTCCTTCCACAATATGTACAGGTTATGGTTCCTCTTCACGAACGGTTGCTGGAAGCCAATTGTCGGCTGATAATGCTATTTTCGCCAGCACAAAAAAATGTTCCGAAATTATTTTCAATGGTTCAGATACAAAATATTTCACGTGCTATAATGTCTCAAACAAGCTCTTTCCCTCAATCATATCAGAAACTACTAAAGTACTCAATGACACGATATTAGCACTAAAATGTATGGAACAAATGTAGCGTGCGTGAAGCAGACGAAATGAAACGAAATGACAATGCTAGGAGATATCAATTTGGAGCCAGAGTCAAAGGGATATCGAAAGAAGAAACAAAAACCTCAATGGATTGAGCAACTACGAAGGAACGCCAAAAGCAAAGGCGACTTGATCTCTGGGTAAGAATTCGTTTTCCATTGACTTTGTGATCTTATTCTCATGTTTCTCGAGCTCCTCTATAGCAGACTTTGGTAGGAGGCTAGCTTGATGTCGCTTGATGTCACTTGGGTGGAACCAGTGGCCAGATTGAAACATTCGTGATGGAAATTCTTCTCTTTGGAGGTTTAAACATCAAACGTTTTCATTATAATTAGCAATAGAAGTCTTTTCTTTATCTAATATTATTCTATCCCTAATACTTTTTCCTATTTTAAGTTTCGCAAATGTCCAGCATCATATACAGGTCAACTTGGGAACGTCATACAAAAATTCATCATATTTTCTTTTTGAGTCGTCCCATAAAAGTTGCTCACATTTCTATTTGTTTCTCTACATTTAACTCTTCGATCACCAACTCATTTTCTTTCTATCGGCTCACTTTCTTACCCTTTTGTATTATATTTTTATCTTTACATTTAACATTCAACTAACTCATTTTCTCTTACATATCCCACTTTTGTCTCACCCTCTCTCTAAATGGTAAAATGAAAAACACGAAATATATGTCTTAAATGTTTAATCTGTAAAAAAAGGTGATCAATTTATGTGAGACGGAATGAGTATGAAAGCAAAGTCAATTAAAAAACAGAAACAAGAAACTTTTATTCAAACACAAAGTAATTCAACCATGACATCATGACCGCATTGTTATATCTTCACTTGGTTCATCCAAGTTGGCTAAAGTAGTCATATTTTATTCCTAGATAGACGTGCATGCGCTAACGAGTATCTTCACTCCAGGGCAGAAATTGCGTAGTAGTCGACGGTGATTCTGTCTTCATTTCTTGATGGTGGATGAGCCTTCTGTTTCAGCCTCAAAGCAACGTAATCCTTCTGCAGATATCCTCTGTACTTTGGTCCAGTCCCTTGGGTGAATTGTGACAATGGTTCAACCCACGTGTTACCTTCTAAGTTGTAGCTGTAGACAAATGAGAGGCGATTTCTTCCTTTTGGGCTCACAACTCTGTGAATCCCGCTCATGATCTTCTTGTTGGTTAGCACCTGCACCCGTTCATCATTTTCAAGGGCCAAAGAAGAGCAACCAAAGCTAGTTAACCAAAAGGGTTCCACATGATAAGAGCATGGAAAACACAAGAGTTCTTCTCATCTAAGCAATTCTACAAGCTGGCTTAGTTTTAGTCGCATGTTGGGCACCTTTAAACTTATTTGTTGAGTTTTGCTTTCACGTATAATATTTAATTCTTATTTAGGGTGTTATTGATAATGCAAGCACTTAAAACTTAAAATTTTTAATAATCTTTAATTAAGTGCTTTTGATAACCATTAACCTAGTTGCAGTTAGAAAATTAATTCCTACCAATAACAGAACAGAATTTTAAGTCGGGGTGAACTTTATTTTAAGTGAAATAAGTGGTCAAAAGTTATTGAGCAAAACTTTACGTAAAAGAAAAATTACTACCATGACACACAACAATTGAAATATTGAATAGCAAAACCACCCCTACATACTAGAGCCACCACCACAACCACTATGTTCCTTTTGACACCACCACCATAATTACAACGGCTTAGTTACCGCCACTATCACAACATGGCTACCACCAACGCCATCACCACCATGAAGGACCTTGCCATCTCCAGTACACCACCGTCGCCACTACCACCACCTCTTGCACATCTGCCATCATCTCCATATCCACAAAATTAGGGTCGCCGCCATTTTCGTCATGCCTCCATTTGTTGCCACCACCACAATTTTCAGCATTACATCTTCAACACCACTCACCTTTCTGCCACCAACATTTTGTGCAATAAATATTGTAAAATACATACATAGATATTTAACTCCGGTAAAATTGATCATTTGTAAGAAGGAACAATTTTTAAACATATGGTTTGGTTTACCAAACAAGTTAACTTATTTTTCAGTGTTAAAAGTTAAGTTGCTTAAAGTTTTCAGGTTAACAAACTTCTTTAAGTTTTCAGCACTTAAATTTCAGTTTTATAAAAACAACTCCTTGGTGTCCAACTAAAACTAAAAAGCATGATGTTGAGGAACAAGAGCCCGCCGAGTATATATAAGAGCCAAACTTGATCCCCATCTAACAGCGATGTGAGACTTTGATGCACGCCCTCTCTAGCCTCAATCCGAGTTATGGCAATAACCTGAAGACCAGGGCCCAATACCATGATAAAACTCGTTGTCCAACTCAAAACAATGCGCTCTTGAGGAAGAACAATCTGCCACGTACTAGTGTCAAACCCGCTCTTCATGTATATATAGTCCATGTGGGACTTCAACATAAACGTTAAGAACATGGAATTACTTGAATAACATCGCCCACGTTGACAACTAAGGCACCTTGGACAGGAGTCACCGGAAGCCATTCTCCACTCTTTTGAAATTCTAGCCCGCCAACTTCGTCTTGGAGCACTAAGGTAATACTAGATGAATCTGTGTGTGAGACAGCTCCAAGATCACCAACTTTTGTTGCTGGAAGGTAGTTGAACACCGCCAAGAGATCCGCGTCGCGGTTATGATTGTAGTTTTTGAGAAAATTGGGAGGAAGACCTAAACAGTCATTTAGGATGCTCTCCACCAGCTGGCCTAGATTGCTGAAGTTGGCAACCAACTCTTCCATGACATTCCTGACAACGAATACTGGCTGTTAGTCATGCAATTAACATCTGGATTATGAGTTTCAGTGCTCCATCGGCCTTTCGATTGCAGTGGTACATTAATATTAGTCAGATAAGGCAGCATTTATTTCCACACCTGATATGTTGATCTATACTTTGTCGCTAAAATCTATTAATGGCAAAACATAAATCCTTTTAGCGATGGATAAGGGTGTGAAGAAGTATAACATGGTTCGAAAATAAACATTTGCATTTGATAATGCATGTTGTTATCTATTTGTTGGACTTAGTTTTATCCTCATCATTTCTTTGCTATTCATATTTATGAAATTGCTGCTACAGACAACTAAAAAAACTTCAATAGTGATAACGTGATGTAACTAACGGGTAAAATTAAATTTTAATGAAACCTTGACCCCGAAAACTCTCCATCTCCTTAGACCCACTCATCCGTCACACGTTATGTTATGCAACTGACTTGAATGAAGAAGTACATACCGGAATTCAGGTGGATCACTAGGGAAGACATTGTGGGTGGTACTAGGTGAACACATGAAAAAGTCCTCCTTCAGCTTGTCCCTCGACTGGTTGTAACCGGCCGGAAAAATCGCGAATGAATCGGAACTTATCTTCTGCTTCTCTCCGGCTGGGTAGGCGAAAAATGTCTTGGACATGTCCATGGCTCGAGACAAGAGACCGAGGGGTACTCCATGGTTCACAACCTGGAACACCCCATACTCAGAGCAGCCTTGGCTTAACATCTTTCTGGCCTTGTTCTTGCCCTCCTCATTGCCCTCACAGAAGAAAGGAGACAGATCAACTGTGGGAATAGTGGTGTTTGTCATTTCAACTCAGAATTTTTATCTTGATTTTCTTGTTCTTGCACTTGCTGCTTATAGACACTGCTATTTGTAGAAACTTTTTTATTTCTATTTTCGTTCTTGAGCTGCAGCGTTTTGGCATTGGCGCCTAAGGTATTTGTCCTCTTGTAGGCTTGGAATATGCAAGCATGAAAGAGCTTGAGCGGTGTAGATTCCTTCTTCTTCTTCTACTATAGTCAAAATCTTGATTCAGCTTGCTTGGCAAGAGGGTATGGTGTAGCTGTCACGAAAGTTATTTATCTATTAAAATCTTGTTTGACTATAGTTTATTGCATTTGTAGTGATAAGCAAGTACTAGTTTCACGCCGGATGGAACCTAGCCACACCTTCATTAATGATTCGTTGCTGCTAAAAAACAAAATAGTTTTAGTTTTATTTTAAGTGATTGGGAATACTTTCTTAAGGCTCATTTGGTGCAGATCCAACTCATTTGATAAATTATTTGGTGGTTGTCTAACATCACATCATCTGTTTGTAAGTGACATTAAGCGATTGATAAAGTACTTGTCGCTCAAAGAAGGTTGTAAATCCCTAGTTTTTACAGGGCATTGATAGTCAAAAATAGTCGCTAGCAGTAAAAACCTTATGCATGTTAAAATCTTGTTAGAGCCATTTTTTGTTGCGCTTAGTCACTTAGAAGCGACAAGTTAGCTGTGCAGCGGCAAAAGCCATACAAAGTTCTTCGCTAAATACCTTGTTGCAACAAATAACACCCATGTAGTGTGTCACCTTTATACAATGACCAGTAGATTGACGATAAAGAAGTGAAGGAAATTCGAAAAAAAAGAAGAAGGAAAAAGGATTAACGTGAAAATAGTCTTGCCTTATCCAACTTTAAAGTGATACATATAAAAGTGGCATCGGTGGGTATCTTCAAATGAAAATAAGCATATGCTTTTCATATGACTTCAAGTGTTATCTCAATAATACTAATAAGTTTTGCATGTATAAGAAAAGTATTCTTTCCTGCTAAATTTTGCATTGCACGTGTGTAACAATGATTTGCAATTCCTTTGCCTTTTGTATAAGTAAAAGAAAACAAATGCCAGCAGTGTTAAATTTCTGAGAAGGTTATTGTGTCAAAATTCTTTAGCACTTTTTTTTTTAATTAATGTGATAAATTCTGTTTAAAAGTTGTTTAGATGTATCTAATAATTAGCGGTGTTAGTCGTGCTTATGGGCATGAATTCAAGAAAGTACAACCGGAGAGAGAGCAGATAACAATTAGAACATGCTATTATATAGAAGGTACTTCGTCTCAAAAATCATATACGTATTATTTTAGTACTGGTACCTTCCAAATCTTTATGTTTTTATCTCAGTAAAGAACTTGAAAGCATTTTTTTGGGGGGGAGGGACTTACCATTTTTATTTTTATTGAAAGTAAATGAACAAAGATTAACTAATGATCATTTCGCAAATGATAAGGACCACAACAAACCAAACGAGTGGACTTATCTCATTTGTCTAAAATTTAGTTAAAATACACTAAAAAGCAACATCTTTATGTAACAACTATATAATATACACTTCTCTTGATCACGGCAATTTTCAACTCTCTCTAGAAGAAGAAGTCGCTATTGCTCTTATAGACACGGGAGGAAAAGAGAGAGAGAGAGAGAGACCACCTCCAATCATCACGTTGTGCTTCATTCGTTCTACGTTATGTTAGAGCCATTTTTTACGTTTAGTCATTTACATGAAAGTTACATCGTTTATGCATTTAATCTTTTCTTGAAACCTTGTTGGAGCCATTTTTTTTGCACTTCGTCCCTTAAAAGCGACAAGTTATTTGTGCAGCGGCAAAAGCCAAACACCCTGTATCGTGTCCCCTTTGCACAACGACCAATAGAGTGATGATAAAAAGGTGAAGGAAATTCTGAAAAAAAGAAAAAAGAACGAAAAAAAAAATTGACATGGCCATGATGTATAGACGTGGAGACAGAGTTGGGACATGAGCACAAGGTCTATTCCATGAGACATTTTCACTTTGTTTTGAGCTTTAAACACGAAAATCAAATGTAACTTAGCCTATGAAACTATAATACAGTGAAGCTCATCAGCAATGATTTTTTTTTTTCTTCCTTCTCTTTCTGTCTTGGTTAAAATCATCATGCCAAGTTTGATGATGCTCCTTCCACTGTATATAGGTTAACTAATTCCTATTCAAGAACGGTTGCTGTAAATGTCGGCTGATAATACTATTTTTGCCTGCAACAAAAAATTGTTCCGGAATTATTTTCAGCGGTACAGATATGAAATATATCCCATGATATAACATCTCTCGAACAAGTTCTTCCCCTCAATAATATCAGAAACTACTACAAGTACTCGATAACATGATCTTAGCACTGAATGTTTGGAACAGGCGTAGTGTGTGTGAAGCAGGCGAAATGAAACGAGACAACAATGGGAGGAGATGTCAATTTAGAGCCACGAGTCAAAGGAATATCAAAAGAAAAATGGTAAAACCTCAATGGATTGAGCAACTATGAAGGAATGCTAATAGCGAAGGCAACTGTCTGGGTAAGAATTCGTTTTCCATTGACTTTGTTATCTTATTCCTCGTGTCTATCGGGCTCCTCTCTATAGGAGACTTTGGGCCGGAGGCTAGCTTCATGTCACGTGGTTGGAACCGGTGGCTAGATTGAAGCCTTCTTGATGGAAATTCTACTCGTTGGAGGTCTAGTACATTGCTAGCTAGCGGACGGAGTCTCTTTCCAATTCTGGATGTATAAACATCAAACGTTTTCGTATCGTTAGCAATAAGGGTCCTTCCTTTCTCTATATTATTCTATTCCTAATGCTTTTTCATATTATAAGTTTTGCAAGCGTTCATTAGTTTCAAAACTCTACTTTCTAAAACGATTTGTGGACAGCGTCATATACAGGTCAACTGGGGAATTATCAAATTAAACGTAAAGTAAACAACACCAACAAGAAACTTTTATTCAAACACAAATTAAATAAACCGTGAAATCATGACCACGTTGTTATATCTTCACTTGGTTCATCCAAGTTGGCTAAGTAGTCGCATTTTATTCCTAGACAGATGTGCATGCGCTAACGAGTATCTTCACTCCTGGGCGGAAATTGCGTAGTAGTCGATGCTAATTCTGTCTTCATTTCTTGATGGTGGATGAGCCTTCTGTTTCAGCCTCAAAGCAACGTACTCCTTTTGCAGATATCTTCTGTACTTTGGTCCACTCTCTTGGGTGAATTGTGATAATGGTTCAACCCACGTGTTACCTCCTAAGTTGTAGTTGTAGGCAAGTGAGAGGCGAGTTCTTCCTTTTGGGCTCACCACTCTGTGAGTCGCACTCATGATCTTGTTGTTGGTTAGGACCTGCATTCATTCGTCATTTTCAAGGACCAAAGAAGAACAAATAAGGCTAGTTAACCTAAAGGGTTCCCCATGATAAGAGCATGAAAAACACAAGAGTCTTTATCATCTAAGCAATTCTACAAGCTGGCTTGATTTTAGTCACAGGTTGGGCACCTTCTTAATTTTTGAGTTTTGTTTTCTCATAAATCTTTAAGCTGTAAGACTTGGTGTCCAACTGAAAAGCATGAGAAGAGCCCACCAACTATAAGACTCGAACTCGATCCCCATGTGACGTTGATGTGAGACTTTAACGACTACTTTCTCGGGCATCAATCCAAGTTATGGCAATGACCTGAAGACTCGGCCCCAATACCATGATAAGACTCGTTGTTCAACTCAAAAGCATGCACTCTCCATCAAGTACAAGTGTCAAACCTGCTCTTCTGTTATATATAGTCCTGGTAGGACTTTAACATAAACGTTAAGAAATTTACATAGGATTACCTGAATAACATCGCCCACGTTGACAACTATGGCACCTTCGGTGGGAGTCACCGGGAGCCATTCTCCATTTTTTTGAAATTCTAGCCCACCAACTTCGTCCTGGAATAGTAAGGTAATACTAGATGCATCTCTGTGTGGGGCATTTCCAAGATCACCAACTTTTGTTGCTGGAAGGTACTTGAACACCGCCAAGAGATCGGCGTCACGATCATGGTTGTAGTTTTTGAGAAAATTGGGAGGAAGACCTAAACAGTCGTTTAGGATGCCCTCCACCAGCTGACCTAGGTTGCTGAAGTTGGCAAACAACTCTTCCATGACATTCCTGACAATGAATGCTGGTTGTTAGTCATGCAATTTATTTGGTAACCAACATCTGTGTAAGGCTATTAACATCTGGATTATGAGTTTCAGTGCAACATCTGCCATTTGGTTTCATTGCTACATTAATACTAGTCAAATAAAATAGGGGAGCATTTAATTCCACACCTGGTATGTTGATCTGTACTTTGTCGTTACAATCTATTAATGGCAGCACATAAATCTTTTTAGTGAAGAATTAGGGTGTGAAGAAGTATAATATGGTTCAAAAATAAACATTCGCATTTGATAATGCATATTGTTATCCATCTGTTGGACCTAATTTTATCATCGCCATTTCTTTGCTATTCATATCGGTGAAATTGCCGCTTCAGACAATTGAAAAAACATCAATGTAACGATAATAGTGATGACGTGGTGTAACTAACGGGTAAAACTAAATTGTAGTAAAACCTTGACCCCAAAAATTGTCCATCTCCTTAGACCCGCTCATCCATTACACGTCTTTTTTAGCATCGGTGCACTGAAGAGGATAGTTATGAATATCGTATCGGAGTAAGTACTGATTTTCTCTGTGAATGGTATATACCGGTATCGATACCATATCGGTATTGGCACGGATATTTCAATAGTTATGCCAACATATAATGCCCATTTATTAGCGAACTAAAAATATGTACATATATTTTCTCCCTCATAGCTCCGCTAGGATAAACTGTTTGTACTTATATAACTTGAATCAATCATTTTCAACTAAGTTACTTGTTCTCGTACAGTAGCATTAGTAACAAATAGCTTATTCAATTGTATTGTCTCCTCTAAAGTTATCCCCCTTTTCAACTATCTCATTAGCGAATTCTTATAAAAGAATAAGATGTTTATTCAAAATAACGTCTTAAGGTAAGTTGTGCATGTGTGCACGCGTGTGTGCGTGTAAAGCAGTACATCATATAGAAGAAATAATATAATGAAAGCTTTCGGTTATGAAATAAATCAAAAGTTAAGAGGAAAAGTAAAAGCAAACTGAAAATTATGATTAAAAGAATTTGAAAGTTGTAATGGAATATTGTAAGAAAAATGCTACAGAGGCTTCGATGAATATAATAGTACCTACGCTTTTTTATCTATTTAATCTTTATAGGTCAATTTTCTAACTTTTCTAATAAATTTTGTATTGTTGGTAATTTTTTAAAAACCGGTACAAAACACATTATTTCGGTTGGTACGTACTTGTCGGCCAGTATTACCTGTCTCGGCTGGTACAACCGGTACAAAACGGTATTTTGACTGATACGAAATGAAAAACAAAATGTACCACTAGAAGAAAAAAGTGGTATGTACGTACCGGCCAGTATGATCACTACCGGTACGATATTGATAATTATGCTAAGAAAAAACAATGGAACAGGTTTTATATGTTATGCAACAGACTCAAAAGAAGAAAGTACATACCGGAACTCAGGTGGATCACTAGGGAAGACATTGTAGGTGGTAGTAGGTGAACACATGAAAAAGTCCTCCTTCAGCTTGTCCCTCGAGTAATTGTAACCAGCCGGGAAAAGCGCGACCGGATCAGGACTTATCTTGTGCTTCTCTTCAGCCGGGTACGCGAAAAATGTCTTGGACGTGTCCATGGCTCGAGACAAGAGACCGAGGGGTACTCCATGGTTCACAACCTGGAACACCCCATACTCCGAGCAGCCTTGGCTTAACATCTTTCTAGCCTTCTTCTTGCCCTCCTCATTTCCCTCACAGAAGAAAGGAGACAGAACAACAGTGGGAATAGTGGAGTTTGTCATTTCAACCCAGAATTATTCTTCTTGATCTTCTTGCTCTTGCACTTGCTACTTATAGACACTGCTATTTGTAGAAACTTTTTTGTTTCTATTTTCGCTCTTGAGCCATAGCGTTTTGGCATCGGCGCCTGAGGTACTTGTCCTTTTGTAGGCTTGGAATATGCAAGGATGAAAGAGCTTGAGTGGTTTAGATTCCTTCTTCTTCTTCTACTATGGCCAAAATCTTGATTCAGATTGATTGGCAAGAGGATGTAGCGTTAAGGGAATGGATATATACCAGCTAGAGGTGTAGCAGTCACAAAGTTGACTTGTGTATTAAAATCTTGTTTTAGTTTACTAGCTCAAATCCCGCGCATGCACAGTAAGAGAGGTAGTTAATTGTGAAGTGAGGGAAAGGAAGTCGTGGCGTGCCATATATAATTAAAGTTCGTAACTTGAAGTTAGTTTCTGACCAATCATGGTTTAACACCTAATTAATTAGTTGCATTTTAAATTTTTAAAAAATAGGATTAGAGATTTGGAAGGTAAAGAAGGCGTCACTTGAATCCAAATATATAAAGTATAGATTGCATTTGTAGTGATAAGCAAGTACTACTTTAATGGCTGATGGAATCTATCTACACCTTCATTAATGATTCAATACTGCTAGAAAACAAAATAGTTTTAGTTCAAGTGATTGGGAATCCTTGCTTAAGTAAGGCTATCTGATGCAGTGCAAATCCAACTCTTTTGGTGAACTATTTGATCGTTGTTTAACATCACCTCGTCTGTTTCTCTGGTGCTAAATTACGACTTATCTTGTGCCAACAAAACAATCTTGATATATGGCAGGCCAACTGAGTGAGGCTTACTGCTTACATGCATGATGTTACTGTATAATTCTTATTCCTTCCTGATTTTCACCAATTTTGGTGCTTTGTAAAGTTTTCTTTGTAGGTGACATTAAGTGATCGATAAAGTATTAACACGACGGTTGCAGATCCCTAGTCTTATAGTGCGTGGATAGTCAAAACTAGTCGCTAGCAATAAAAACCTTTTGCATTTAATCTTTTCTTAAAAACTCGTGAGAGCCATTTTTGTTGCGCTCAGTTGCTTAGAAGCGACAAGTTGTGCAACGGCAAAAACCATACAAAGTTCATCGCTAAGTACCTTTTTGCAACAAATAACACCCATGTTGTGTGTCCCCTTTATTCAATGACCAGTAGATTGATGATAAAATAAAGTGAAGGAAATTCGAAAAAAAGAAGGAAAAAGGATTAACATGACCATGATGTATAGTACTCGTGAAGAAAGAATTGAGACATGAGCTTAAGGTCTATTCCATGAGACATTTTCAGTTTGATTTGAATTTAAAAAATGAAACTTAATTATAACTTAGCCTGTGAAACTATAACACAATGAAGCTCGTCAGCTATGAAATTTTCTTCTTTTTTTTCCTCTGTATCTGTCTTCCTTAAAATCATCATGCAATCGCCTCCGACTTGCAATACAACGCTAATCGCAACTTCTGTCCATCTTACTCTTTGCCTATTTTGATTATGCTCCTTATACTAATTCTAGGTTAACTCGTTTCTCTTCAAGAAGGTCGCTGGAAGCACCAACTGCCGGCTGATAATGCGATATTTGCCTGCACAAAAGGTTTGGTCCGGAATTATTTTCAACAGATACAAAATTTCCCATGAAATAACATCTGTCAAATTAACAAGTTCTTTCCCTCAATCATGTCTGAAACTACTACGAGTAATCCGTAACCTGATATTTGCACTATATGTTTGGAAACAGGTGCAGTATGTGTGTAGCAGGCGAAAGAAACGAAGCAACAACGTAAGCGGATATCAATTTAAGAGCCATGAGTCAAAGGGAGCTGGAAAGGTCCCATAGTAAGGCTGCATTCACGTTTGTTTGTCATGGCAAGTGTAGTTGCATTCGAATTAGACTCATTGCTAAGATCAAGTCACTGAAGTTAATCAGCGCAACCTGAACGTAAGAAGAAGAAAGTTGTAACGTAGACTTTAATCCTCAATACAAAAGATTAATCTGCCACGAATAATGAGAAACGGGTCAGAAGCAAATGACAAGAAAAATGTCAATCATGAAAGAACTTAGATGATCTTTATGCAACAGTGAGATATAGTCAAAAGACTAGGGATGTAAAATTAGCACACTGTTAGCCATGAAGATACTGACCCTTCAAAGACATATGACAGTATTGTGTATGCTCAGATGAAACACATTTTTATTTTCAACCAATTCAATTTGATCCTTTCTTCTCAGAAAAGGAAAATGTCCAATAATTGACTCTACTAAAATACTTCAAATATGGTAGTCCCCCATGCCCTGACAATATACACATATCAACTACTGCAGTATGTGCGGTTCCCTTTCTAGTATCAACTTGTGCGGGGTGCTTTAGATTAGTAAAACCGAACATCTGCTTATCCTCAAAATGGAAAGGGAGAATTACCACAAGAAGATAGAAGATTGAAAATATAGCTCCATGAAACTTCAAAGCTGGACCATAATGCTCCTCCTTCCCATATGGCAGAAGTATATACATCCTAATATGGAAAAAGAAGGCGGAAAAGAAGCGGAAAAAGAAACTGCCAAACACAAAATTGATCACATAAGTACCAAATGCAAGTTCTTATCGTATAATCGTATGCCATAGTAAAGCATAAATGAACTTAATGGCGTGCTATTGGGAAAGTTGCCGTCCCATCAGTATTGCTTCCAAGTATTTCAAAGAGAGAAATGGATTGTAGAATATGAGTACCATCAATGTTTTAAGGACAAAGGTCATGCATCAGTCTCCTCAGTTTTCACTGAATGCCGAAGCTTTCGCAGATTTTGAGCTATCTCTGTCAAGAGTTTTGTTCCTTCACCACCCTTCTGGAGTGTCATGGCAGCATGCTTTAAGAATCCACTATCCGCTTCAATGGCTCTCAGCCTTTCTCTAATTAGAGACACTTCTCTTGTAAGGGTGGCCTTATTATCATGTCCTGCCACCCAGGAAAATCATTTGACCTTAGAATGAGTTTGTAATACAAAAATCAAGCAACTTCTACCACACCAAGAGCAAAGTAGAACAAAAAAAAGGACAATAGGAAATAAACACCACCACCTGTGTCTTCATCTACGGGCTTAAGCATGTCGCAGTTAGACTCTGAGGGATGAATCTCATCATCTGAGAACAAAGTAAATTTTTTCTCTAGATTTGTCAACAGACTGAAAAGATAAGATCTCTCGCTTTCAAAATCTAGCAATGAATCGTCAGGGGTCACCCCTCCATTTTCTCCAAAACGTGCAAAATTAGGCTCATTTTCTCCATTATGATTCGCGTTGCTGGGACTTCCACACTCGGATTTTTCACCAAGAGATGAGAAAGATTGAGACTTAAACTCTTGGTAATCCTCATCAGCATCAACTTCACATTCCTCGCTCCCCACTTTCTTTATGAGCCCATACTTTTCCCTATAGGCCTCAAGATCAGCCTCTAAGACCTTGATCTCATCCTCTCTCTTCACAAGCATATCCTTCATGACTTGCAGGGCTTCTTGGTCATACTCTGCTTGTTCATCCATCATTCTCTGATATTGTAAGGCCTCCATTTGAACAGATGCTTTCTCTGCTTGCAACCGTGTGATCATGGCCATTGCATTGTTCGCTGCAACTGCAGAAGCACTCCGTTCTTCGTCCAATTCCATGTACAGTGCTATGAGGGACTTGCGGTCCAAACGAACTTGTCTCTTCAGATGATGCAGAATGGAGTCACCATCTGCTTCATTTGCAGCATTCGTGTCACTAGACTCCAAAAAAAAGTCTGGCTTATCAAATTGCAGTTTTCTGGGAAGCCTGTTAGACCATCGAGGACTGGCTGAAGCTGAATCTGTAAGTGGGATCCCGAAAAACTTGTTTCCTCTAGAAAAACTTGGGGTTTTGCAAGCGTCTTCATTTATATCATCAGAATTTTGTAGCAATGGCATGGTAGCAGCTTTCATATCCTCTTTACCTACTACACATGATCAAGCCAAATATCTTTACCTTAGTAACATACTAATGTCCATGAACCATTTCTCCGAATCACAATATATACACAGAGGAAAAGGCACTTCTATATCTTTATAATGACAGAAAAGTAAAGATCATAAATGAATAGTTGTGGAACAGGATTAATACTAATATGTCAGGTCTTATCTATGTCATTAAAATGGGATCATAGCAAGTCGTCTCCTTAAGTTCAATGAACTCGGAGGGAGGATTGTATAACTGCACGAAGTTCCCGCCATTGCGAGGTCTTGGAAATCTTAGACATATGTGGTCTTTTCTTGCCCATTGTGAATCAAGAGGCTGTTTCCTCATTCCGGCTTTTGAGCGTGTGACCTCCATGTTGCAAAGCAACCAGCTTACAGTTGGCCAAGGCTCATCGTCTAGTGTTTAACATTATCATGATCATGTCTTAGGAAAGGAAAAACCAATTCTCAAGAGTAACCACAGATTGCAACAGAACTCACGTGGATAATTAGTGTTTGAGCCAGCCTCATCCTCTGGAATCTCCGATTCATTGTCCGACATAAGCCTGAGTTCTGAGTACCGAATGTGAGGCAATTCCAAACTGCGTGCCTCCTCATTTCTCCATGTCATCATTGGTGCTCGAGGAGATGGAGCCGGAGCTTGTGAATGTACTCCAACTTTCATTGATGAACTCCTGGCGTAATTATTCAAGGTGGGTCTCCTTTTTAGAGGTTCCCCACAACAAGAACATCGACCAACGGTTACGGTATCAACTTGCACCAACTCATCCCTCTTGCCAGGTCTCAAGTATAGTTTTGCGTCATCCTCCATAAAACTATCAACATCCTTGTGCAAAATCCCAACCAATGACTTGTACGTATCACAACCGGTTTCTTTCTCCGTTGCAAACGAAAGCAGGCATCCCTCACACATGTCCCTAATATCTGAAAGCTTCCTATGAACATGACAATATGCAAGGGATGAAATGTCCTTCTTGTGACCTTCACATATGGAATCGTTGTAGTGAAAATTAGGGTTCCTATGAACAAGCACGTGATCGATCCTCGTGCAGAGCAAGCACGGTATCCTCAATTCGAAGAACTTGGCGAATGCGTTGCACACAAACGCAAGAAACCCATCAATGAAAAGCAGGAATATCATTACCCATTCGAGAATGGCATACATCAAGAAGTGTGGGAACCTGCCCAGCTCCTCCCGGACGAAACGCCTGAACGAACGTGATGCCATTGTACATGCATGTACCGAGATATCCCCAGATGATAAAAACTTTAATTCTTGATTATATCACAAAATAGGTGTTGATTGGAAGAGATTGAGATTGAGGGATCAAAATGTGGGAAACCCAGATCATGACCTGCCTCTTTCTCTCTCTTCTCTCTCTCCCTGGATGTATGGAGATTGAGATCGAGGCCAATGCAAAGGTTTCAAAATCTGGATGGTGGTGTTGGGTTTGGCTGTAAATAGTAGAGAGGTCGCTAGATGACCATCTTACCTGAATTAACGGTCTATCGCGCACTTTCCAACCAACTGATTTAAGCTTTCCAATTTGGAAGTTAAGGTAGCGGATTGTGGGGGATAAAAGGACTGGCAACTACTTCTTTTTCATTTCATTATTAGCAAGTATTGGCCTCCAAGTCTCTGCTTCCTGTACCCTTAGGCCTTAGCAGATTGGAAATTTTTTTTTTTTTAGGTTAATCAGGAGAATGATCGTATTAATATGCGAATCAAGTTACAAGAGTAACCAAGCTACTTTCTTGGAACGCTATATTTTCTTAGTTACATGAGTAATTAAGTTACTTTCCAAGAAGATCAGATAAATCTACACTAAATTAAATCTATTCTAAACCTCTCTCTAAAGTCAAAAAGTAATTAGATCATCTGCTCAATACTAACTCATTTGCTCAACATCCAAGACTTTAGAACCCCAGTGATGATGATTAATCTGCGGTGGAAGTTGAAACCATTTTTTAATCATCTTTTTCTTTCGTGTTCTGAAGTTTCAAAACTTAAACATAACCAATTCTGTAATTTTTAACTCTTCAGTTCTTGTGCCAACATCGTAACGATGTTATTTTTAGTAACTCTTCGGTTCTTGTGCCTACATTATAATGACGTTATTCAAACATAATCAATTAAATTTGTTATTGCTAAAAAAAATAGAGAAAGACAATCGAGAATCAAGGTCTTCAAAAGAGTAAAAGAATGATAATGAGTGGGTAAGTGCAGCTAAACGAGTAGAATTCTTAAAATGAAAAAAAAAATAGTGTTTATGTGGATTGCCTCGTGTTACCTTTTTGCATATTCTCCAAATTCAAAGCAATGCCTATTGTACCTTCTGCAAATTTGAACCACTGTTGGTCATATTTCTCTTTATCGAGAAATTGAAGAATGGACCCATTGGACCAAAAGCTTCTCAAGCTCAAGCATTTACTTGGATCCGTCGAGACTGACGGGCCTCGACCCGTAGCTTCCGCCTTTACAGGGCTGTGCTATGACCAATTGATTAATCATTTTTGTTTCAAGGTCAATCGATTTATTCAACCCTAGAAGCTAAAAAATGGTATATGAACAGTTTTTTGAAATTGTCAATACAATGGAATGGCATGGCGAATTCTTCAGAAAAAATTGTGTTTTCCACGATAGAATCTGATAAGTGAGTTCTTATGTGCTTCCACGCCCCTTCGGGATCCCAAAAAATGGACAAAAAGTGATTGGAATGATGGGATTTGGTACAATACTTATGAGACTAGTTGCATTAGAATCGCAAATGGACTTGGATTCAGTTCTTTGAGAGGCAGGTTAAGACCTTGCTACCTAGGATTGTTTACCAATTTTGACCATGTTGTTGGCGCCAGAATTTGACCATGGATAAGTCCACGTGTCGCGATCTAATTGGAGGTAATTCGAGTGATATTTTTAGAAGAGTCAATGGGATTGTCGTCCCTCATTAGCATCAGTAGAGGAGTCACAGTCAACTGTTTGCACTTTGCACCACGTGGAATCTTAAATTAAACGTGAAAAATTATATGTAGTTGTTATACCATTGTTTGATGATTTTTGTTGCTCTACATCACCCTTAGATGGTGCATTGTTATAAATGGGTAACAACAATCTTTTGGTTTAATCCGGAGAATTGTAGTTTAAAAGCAGAAAACAATTACAAGAACAGAGATTTTTCGAGCGCAGCTATACTACGGGCAATACACATTGCAACTACAGCCTACACAAAAAATCAACTACAAGAGAAGGAACTCCTCGTGCAAAGCAAATACTATATCATAGATATTACATCACTTTCCAAAACCTTGTGAAATTACAACTAAAAGTGCGTTAAAAGTAAAGTCAAGAAAAACTCGCCCTCATTGATAGAGACTACACTACCCAGATTAATACTATGTACAACATATCCGAAAAGCTTATTAATCACTATGCAAATGTGATGTTTGCGAGGGGGTGACGCCAGAGCCTAGACTGACTCAAGTGATTTCAAACACAAGCCCCTAAATCGAAATGTGCGCAGTGTTGTGTTTGGATTTGTGACCGACTTTTATCAAACGTAGAGGATCGGGGACACAAATCTTGGAATGGTTCTTCATGCCTGTTTTGCCTGAGCTTCAGGATCGACTTTCCGCTGGACTACTTGATCTACTCCCACTCTTCACTGAGTTAAACTAAAGTAACTTTGGCTGGTAAAACATGAGAAGTTACCCTCATTTCATTGCATATGATCAACTTCAAAACCCTTTAGATCCATGGCTGAAGCACTAAGATAGTACGATATCAAAGTGTATAATCCAACGCGAGTCTTCTATAGGTAAAGAGCGGAATTACGCAAATAGATAGCTAGGTATTGCTCTATGTTAGCCTAATTTTATTTTATTATTTGGTTGAAGAGAGGTACTAAGCTGTGTTGCACCGAACCCAAAACCAGTCAATCTCCAATTCATACCTGTACACATCTAATATTTGCCTACTAATAAACTATCAATTGCCCGTAGCTATACTGAGATGATACCATTGTCACACATGAAATGAGGTTATGTTCTCTGGGTGTACCAAGCAAAAGCCTAAAAAGAACCGCAACAATTGCTAGCATAATCAGGCAACCTGCAATAGCTGTGTGTGAACCAGGCCCTAATGTGCATTCAGATAGAGAGAGCAAGAAAAGAAATGTTGTCATGCAGAAATTTTAACGGCAACAGCCATTTCAAGTTAAACAGAAGTAAAACACCTGCCCCTGTTTTAAACAGACTACTAAGTACAGGGTAGTTTCAGCTGGGTTAGAACCTTGTACCTATACTCCTATCTATATGATCTGGTGTAGATTTTTAAGCTAAACTGTAGCAAAACATGGCTGGAGTACCATTAATGCCTGCAAGCTATCCTCAATTAGCTGTGAAGGAGAGTGTCAGCAGTTCAGCACTACAAACTTCTAATTCACAGGCAAGACATTAGAAGACATGTAAGGAGAAACGCATCCCTGAACCTGAAAGAGGTCCAAAAGTTGAATTATGACATGGCAAAAGAAGCATCTGCTAGAAAATGTAAAAGAGAGGAGTTCACAGCTGTGTTATCTGCAATATGCACAAAAAGGTGGTCATAAACCATGTTAATATTTCTCTTATATAACACATATTATGATATATATATATATATATATATAGACAAAATTAAAACCAAAGCTAAATAAATCTTCTCCAGATCAGATACTTTGTCACGTCAAATGTGGCCTACAGTTTTCGGTTCCAACCATGTTGAATAAAAAGAGCCTAACTGGGAGTGCAACCCTTACGTCAGGGTAAAAACACCAAGTAAACAAGTTCTTTGTGCGCGAGTGATGCATTTCCATCTTTTCCAAGCAATTCTCCAATCTTTCTTCCTCGTTGAAAGTTGTATGGCACTTGATATTCCACAAAATACCTAAAAATGCGAGTTGCCAACTAATTTCTCCACGCCACGTCCCTCTCCAAAATAACAAAACCAAGTACTGACAATGTTAACAAATGAATTGCTCCGATATGGGCAGCCCTGCTGTCTGTTTAAGAGAGGGAAGTGTCACAGCGAGCTCGTTTGCATACACAAACGAGCATTACGACCTGTACAAAAGATTGTTCTGCCCTTCATCTGTGTGTGTGTGTGTGTGTGTGAGAGAGAGAGAGAGAGAGAGAGAGAGAGATGTGGTGAATGAAGAAATCTAATTATATATATATGAAAGCCGAAACTGAGAGAAAGTGGCCACGTCACGTCCTACGTAGACACTCTCTCCTTCTGCCACATGAAATAAAAAATTTTAATAATTATTTTTACCCTTTTTATCACATGTTTTAACATTTATTATTTTCCAATCTCTCTGACAAACACCCACGTGTTCAAATATCTATTTATATGTAACTTCCCTATATATGATTTCCTTCCCTAAATTATCTCCTTACGTTGACTTTAACTTTTTCTCATTACTTTAATTTTCTCATATGTTCTCCTTAAATCCCTCCCTTGCTTTATTTGAAACTCTCTTTTCTATCATCATTGGTGGATATTATAGCTAATTTATTACATGTTTGCTTTAATTTCATGTATTTTTAATATTAATCATTTTTTGGTTCCTGTTAATTCGTTAATTTTTTTATTTTTTTTATTTTTTGATATATAATTAGATTAGATTCCAATCAGATTAAATCTCTCTCCTTTTAAACCCCACTGATTACATATTTCTAAAATAACAATCTAAAAGTTTACACTAAAAAAAAAACTCTCCAATCACATGTGGTAATCACCATTTGCCAGCATAGATTATCACCATCTGAGGTAGCATAAAAATCTATCCTCCTCTTTTTCTTGATATATATGTATATACAGGCTATTTTTGAACATTCACTCCTTCATATTTTCATTATTGTATTTCACCCTTTATTGAGTATATGCAAAGAGAGGAATTGATTCATCCTAATATGCAAAAAAATGAGGTTGTTTTGGTGAAAATTTTATCTTTAAGCTGGATAGTCAATCATATATAACAATTTCTTTTATTTGTTTAATATCATATGCTTCAAAAAATAAAAGTGGTTCCTATTACCGGTTGTTAATAGTTTCATCAAATGGTGGGAGTATTGGTCTTATTTTGTATTTCTTTGACCTTTCAATATTTTTATATTATATTTAGTTTTATACGTTGGTTGGTTCTCTTTGTTATTTTTCATCATTTCGATACCTTAGGTGATTTTATATACTTACAATAGTATGCTTAATTTAGTTTTCTATGCTAGCACCTTTTTGAAAAACTTTTTGAAAAAGTCCCTATTTGTTTCACTCAATGTGATTTTTACATTATTTTAATGATTCTAAATTCTCAAAGTGCCTATACTCCCGTGTGCAACGCACGGGTTCAAAACTAGTAGGGGTATAAAAGTCTTTTCCCTCACAAAAAGAAATGATCCAATGGCCAAGTCTAAGCTTTAAACCACACGCAATGGACCGTTTACAGGACCATGAACATTATTACTAGCGTTTCTCAATAAGTGAATGTGAGGATGCAACGAGAGGAGAGTAGAAATGCCATGCTAACCCTCTTCTACTAACGTTCCCCGTTAACAGAGCACATGGATTTAAAGAGAGGAGAGTAGAAACGCCATCTCAGGAAACAGTGCGCCTTGCGACTATTCTCAAATGCTAATGCACTCCAACAGAATTCATTCACAATTATAGCTATGAAGAGCGTAAAAAAAATCATGAGACTATATGAGTATGCTACAAGGCTATATGAGAAAATGCATACGTCAATTTTCAGAGTTCATTGACAATTACCTGCAACAAGCAAGTAGGAATATGGATGAACCCTTGTAGTAAAACGTCAACTTTCTCCAGCGTGCTCTGTGGAACAGGGGTGATTACATAAAGTGCATGCTTGAAGGTGTCGACACCCCTCACAAGTCCTGGTTCATAAAGTATATAGTTGTCAAGAAAAGAAAGAAGTCTTTGAAATTTTATTTCATTTTTTGAAGTTCTATATCACCACAATCAGAACTGAGAAGACTATGAAAACACTATTTGTTGCTTAAAAGTGTGGATTAAGATCCTACCCTTGTTCAACAAAAAAAAGTGTGGAAACTACAAACTGAGGTGTGGTTTTAGTATTTCCTATAACCTAAGGCAAATGAGAGATATAGAGAAGTTATATTGAAGCAATAGTGAGAGGAGAAGACATTTCTTTTTCTTCCCAAGATTTTGCAACTTAGAAACATTTATGCCACTTGACTCACTTCATAGCCTCATTATGAAGTAGCAATATATTTGCAGTCAGAAGGCGGCAACAGTCCTGTCAAAGTTACATCTATCTTCCATATATATTATCATCCTCAGAGTGAAAGACTAGCATCAAAATGTTTCACGATGCCCAAAAATGTTGAAGTCAGTTGAACAATGCTGAAAAAGCTAACTGATATCTTGACGAAGCCAAGGTCGACAGTGTTGTAAGATAACTTACCTAGGCCAACACACCGCGGAAAATGTTCAGAATCTTCAGAACTAATCGCCAAGCCAACAATAGTTGCATTCAAACTATAGAAAATTTCACTACCTGGGACCTAGCATAAATACATTGCACAATGAGAGCCCAATCGCATACCTGAATACAGTTTAAAATGCAGTGTATGCACTGCAAGTATTACAGAAATTTGGAAATCATCATTGGCGGCATAGGTAATTATTGTAGTCCTAAATTCAGAAGAGAAAACCCCCTCGAATACAAGAGAGAAGCGTCTATTTTTATACCCTACTATTATGCTTTTTCACACCTCATTTGTTGCTAAGAAGGGCATTAGAGACGAAATAATGAAAATATTAACTTTTTAAGCAACAAAGGAGGTGTGAAATAGTAATCATTTCGACATTGATGGAAGATGCACCAAAACAAATTTCCTTGCCAGAGAGCAACACCGAGAGTTCCAACTCAACCTGGCAATGGAGATGTTTAATCTTGATAGTTGACACAGCAATTTCATAAGGAGGATGAGCAGCCAATGCACGAGCAAGTTCCTTAATCGTGGTGATGTTCATCTCACTTGAAAAGCATTGCCTAAAATAAGCCATTATACGTAAATCCCGTAGAAGTCGTGCATCCTTTTGCACCAGCACCCTGGAAAGGAAAAGTGCATGATAAAAAATATGCTCCCTACTAGGATGAAAGAAGTCATGAGAATCACACATAACACATGGACGAACCAACAGCCTTTTCCCAACTCACAGATCAACAACTATCATAGTCATTTTAACATAAATCGGAGAAACAACAAATTCCAATATTTATTTTTGGAATCTAGCTAGTCGAATGCAGAACATACTAAATAGAAACAGGTGTTCTGTTAATAATGCATTTCCCAAACTTGGAAACAAAACAAAGAAAATTGAGCTAAGAAACAAGAAAAGCGATCAGAAACCAAAAAAGAAATGAGTTGACTGATAAGTGATTACAATTTAATGCTTTTCCTAGGGCACGGTCCAGGGAGGCGGCATATTGACAACATATTTACCAGGCAAGCAAAGCTGTGATCAAAGTGCAGACGTTTCTCATGACACGTGGAAAAAGTAGGAACATACGATCTCTGTAAAGAATCCTGACGAGCTGAATTGATCTCCACTAGGGTCACTGCCGTACTATCTCCCTCATCTAACCAAAATGACCCGGATGGTAGGTTCTTACTTTCAGCAGATATACAAATCTTAACCACGTGGGTAGGAGCAATATATTTCAACATATCCACCAGTATATCATATCCAATACCTGGCACAACAAGGCAACTGGCTTAACTATAGAAAAAAAAATCAAGTGTCAAAGAAGGTGATTTTTACAGATTAGAAGCAATGATACCAAAACAACTAGCTTGTTGTCATATATTAGGATGAGAAAGGGAATGAAGCAAGTAAGCCTACCTTTCACCCACCCAGGAGTATTTATGACAAGGGGCAATCCGGTGTCGCTGGGGCTGTTGTTCTTGTCAAGCATGCAGTACTCTTTCCGATAGTGGTCATACAGGGCAAATATATATGACAAATACATTTTTGGATCCCTTTTTGAGGATATATCACCAAAGAAAAAGCATCTGGAAGAAAATTTTGGAATCTAAAATTCAGCATTCACTTTTTTCTTGAATAAAAGATAAATTAATTATGCATTCCCCTAACAAAATACGGCTCAGGCATGCAAACTTGTACAATAGTAGTTTATGCACTGCAAGTAGCACAAAAATTTGGAAATTTTCAATTATCAGCATAAAATCTTCTAAAGAAGATTTAACCAAACATGAGGTTGTATTTTAAGGATCTGGGTTCACGTAGAAGGTAAAGCAAAGGCCGAAAGGTCGCTATGTATGATATGGAGATGAGAGAGATCAAATTTTTCTCAATTGTCTAACTGTTCTCCCCGTCCTAGATAGGTAAGTGTTAAACAACTGCTTAATTTTTTTACCGCCAAAGCCGTAAAGAATGTCTCAATTTCTGGGATATTTTTATTATCAATTTGTTGCACTATTCATCATCGCCGTGCTTATGCCGTTTAACCCTTGACTAGAAACCAACTATTTAGGCCCAAGCATGGTGTTGTCTGCTTAGAGGGCTGATCAGACCAGTTAATGTCAATAATGAATAATCACATATTCAGCTCATGTGAGAAGGGGATCCTTCCCAGCACATAATATTTCAGAGCAGAAAACAAGCATAATAAGGTGATAATGAGGTCAATGCCTAGTTATATTCTTCAAATATTTGCTCACTTCATCCTTTCCTCTTATTTTAAACAACAAGTTTTAGAGCAAGCGACTCTGCTGAAGGAAGTCATCCAGAACATGACGATCGAGATATATCTCCAAAAGATAGAACCTCACATTTACTATATTTTGCTTCTGAAACAAGAAAAGGCAACTAGGTAATCATTTTTAAGATGTTGCCAGTTATCGAATGTGAAACACAGACATAAACAACAATACTAACCCACCGTATACAATTCCAAAATGCCCAACATGCATGCTTGAGGCTCCAAAAAAGGGCATAAGCCCAGATGTAGAAACCAACATGACATGTGAAAGTAAACACGAAGAGGGGAATTCAGGTTTAGTTCCCGCTTTTGGGAGATTTTCTAGCTGATTTGTTGCTCTATTATTTTAAAACTTCTAGATGATCTAGCTTGCCGATTTCCTGCAAATCCAGCTGCAGGATGTTGAATTCCCTTCACAATATTGTTTGTACACATATCTAAAATTCCACTGGATTCCAGCCAATATTTTTTGTTTCTGCTGTAGCCTCTTCATGTATAACATGTATATCATGCTTACTGTACAGCACATAATCATATAATCAGGATAAGTTATGACACTCATACCTCTCTGGCGTTTTGACGCATGGAATTGTCAAATCTATTTATGAGAGGAGGAACAGAGAAAAAAAAATATTATTAGAGGATAAGCAATAACGACACTGCAGCTAACAAGATGTAACCTCATGGACGGATACCTGAAGTTAATTTGTCAAGTACAGTAAGTGACAGACAACCAGGAGGGGTAAACTCAGTCTGCCCAACATCGGTATCCAAATAAGCTACCTTTTTGTATCTGCACAGTAATCATAAAATGTCACAGTGGTCCAAACTACAAGCCCGCATCTAATCTGTCAATACGTATAAATCTGTAAGGGAAAAACATTGTTTCTTGTCAAACGTGGCAATATTAGCGTCAGACTACAGTTGTCACATTGAACTGAGGAGAACAAAGGAAAAAAAAAATCATGTCAATAGCAAAAGGGCAGGAAGGCATATTGACATCTAAACAAACCGACCTGAAAAATTCATAGTCAGAAAGAGGGTTGCAATAGAATAAAGAATACGTATGTGAAATAGATCATTCCAACTTTAAGCCCAACATCTCAGAATTCTGGCATAGCCAATGTAGTCCCAAGTATAACACCACATCATGGACAGAAATGAAAATTCAAGAGAGAATACATATTTACCACATTCAGATAAAATTACGGGATCCTTTCCACCCAATGGAATCGAATTGGACCAATTCAATTCAAATTTTAGCCCAATCTTAATTTTCAGGCTTAGGTCTTGACCTAGAAGTTACAATTCCATGTTTGACGAAAAATAACTAATCACCAGGCCCACTGAACCAGCGGCAGAGCCAGGAAAAAGATGCAAGGTGGGCGAAGCATGATATTGCGACGAATATTTATCTCATCAACAAGACCGAAAAATTTTAACTTGACACGACTAAATTGCTATGTTGTCGGATGGGACTAGAGATGTTCCATGACAGTGGCGCAGGGAAGGGGGTGGCACAGGGCACGTGCCCACCTCCACCCTTTGGCGTGAAGTAAATTTTGTACAATGAGTCGTATTTTAATGGTTTTGTTACTTTGGTGCCCCTCCAAAAATTTATTGATTTCAAGAATTTTTTTGAAGTCATTGTTCTTTTTCAATATACACGAAATTATTCCTACCACATTATAACCAAGAAATTCTAACGCTTCAATTTATTGTCACTTTTGTTACTATAGATCTATAGTAATACGTCTATTCCTTTTAGGGATACTTTATTGATTTTAATGTCCAAACTGAAGTGCAACTACAAATAATAGAATGCAAAATTTATTTCTCAAAATATCATTGTAAGCTTCGTCTTTATTAATTTCAAACCGAACACATTAAGATACCTTTAAGACCTTCGCAGCCACCTCACACGAGATTTCTGGCTCCGCCACTGTTCTACGAGCTAGGCAACTCTTTAATCATTTGGGTAACTTAAAGTGATTAGTTTAGCACTAACCCCTTATTTCTCTTAGTTTCGAGTGGTATTAATGACAATTCATGAAGCCTTTCATATCCAAAGGGAGAAGAAACAAAGAAACAATGTCAATCAGAATAAAAAAAAAGGCAGTTAAGCAAATTGACCGACAAATAAAATCATTTTTAAAATCAGAGAAAGCACAAATAAATGAAGCACATTCCGCAACAGTGAACCGAAAATAAATCGCAGACAGGAAAATATAGAACCCCGGAATCATGGAAGTACGAATACGGGCTAAAGTTAGTGTCAATTTCGTTGAGACATTAACACAAACAGATGGAGTGCGTAACAAGCAAGAGAAACAACCTTGGCAAGAGAATGTTGAGGAGGTAACGCGAGAAGGTGGTCTTGCCGCTGTTCTTGGCTCCGCAGATTAAGGTGATTGGCGGCGGCGAGGTGACGGAGTCATAGGCTATTGCGTCGGCCGCGTCAGACCACTCCACCGGTATGAAGATGTTGGCCGGTGGGCTCTCTTCAGTGTCCGAGTGTAAACCCATTGCTCTGTCTTTGTTTTGTGTGTGTGTATGTGTGTGTGTAGAAGGGATTGGAGAAAACGTTGTTGGCGTGTGATGAAGTGAAATTGCAGCTCATGTTGCTTTTGTGAGACCCAATGATTCCACACGGGGAGTGTTCCTTTTGAAATTTTACGTCCAATTTTAATTAATTTTCTTGGTGATATTATGAATGTGTTTAACAAAGACAGCGTTTAAAATAGTTTTTGTTTTTAATTTTTTATTTAAAATTACAAGTTAAAAAAGTATTTACATTTGATAGGCAATTTTAGTTTGTTTTTTTCTTTCAGTTTTATAAACGGAACTCTTTTTTAAAATTTCATTTTGGAGTTTTTAGTTTTGTTTTCCTTTTGAAATCCACCTTTTAATCTTCTAATTATTTTATATTTCTTCTTTCCTTCGATCTTCATCACCGACACCTATCACCCAAGAACATCAAACCACCACTACCACCACCAATGACCAACACCTCCGAACAACAAACTACAAACATTGCCAACTACCACAATCACTGACCGTCGATCTGCTGCCACCACTAATCAACACGCCCGAACACCAAACCTGCCAACACCGCCAACCACCATAACCACTGACCCTCGCCATAGCAGTAGTTGGACGGTGGCGCTTCTGATTGTTTTACATATGAGCTCAGAAGAAACTCTCTAGTATATATTGGAAAACGAAAGAAAAGGAAGAGAGGAAAATTTGAAAAGATAAGAAAGTAAAATTTGAAAAGATAAGAAAGGAAATTTTGAAAAAATAAAAAACAAAAGTAAAAACCAATTAAACAAACTGCTATCAAACAACCCATCAGTTTTGTAAAAAAGAAAATTTAAAGAGATTTTGGTTTTAGAATTTTGGAAAATAAAAACTGAAATGGGTTTCAAACACACCTCTTGTGTTTTGTTTTGTATTTTGGGTTTTAAAAATCAAAATTAGTTATAATATTTTTATTTTGAACAAAAATTTATGAATGTTTGATTGAAGTTTTGTCAAATTTTCACTTCCTTTTTCTTTTTTTCTTTTTTCTTCATAGTTCTAAATATTATTCTCGAGCCCAACACACAGACTGCCACCAACCACCACTTGTCGCCATGCTCGCCAACAACCACTATTTATTGCCACCCACCGTAACCACCCAACATCACCACCACTACAACCACCACCCAAACCCATAGTGGTAACTGCCAACCTACCCCAGATCCACTTCGATGTCACCATTGACGAAGAGGACTTTGTCGTCATCTACAGATCCGCAATGATTTCCTACAAAATCTAGCAAACTTGCAAAATGATCTGTTAAAGAGATATGATGTTTAGTGTGCTGGTGTTGGTGTTTTAGGTGGTGGCGGCTGGTTACGGCGGCGGCACTATGTACGGTGGCGGCGATGGGTATGGATTAGGTGGTGGTCTTTTTGCAGGGACAATGGTGGTTTGTCTGTTGTCAGATTCATGTTTAGAGAGGAGTGGTGATGGTTTACGATGTTAGAGGGTTTGGTATTTGGCGTGTTCAATGTGTGGTTTGCAAAGGGGTAGTGCCAGCAGAAGGAGGCCAGCTGTCAAGAAGGGTCGACTAGAGCAAGTCAGGGGCATGGCTTGTGTTTAGGTGTCGATTGGTCATGTTAGGGTTAAGTTTCATCTCAATTGAGTCATGTGTCTCCGAAGTACTCGGAGCAAGGGTAAGGCGTGGCGCCGTGGGCTAAGGTGTCGGGAGTCCTACCGCCAAGGCCCCGGAGCACCAAGGTAGCGGTGGTCATGACACTGGTACCTGGGCAGTGTCCAGAACTAGCCCAGGCCTTAAAGGTTGGATCTGAAGAGGAGATGCCAACCTTAAAACTTGGGATGACATAAGGTGAGCAGCGAGCACGGGGCGGGGAGCTCTGAGGCCTAAACTGTGAAGTCAAGACTTGGATTGATTTTTGCATTTATAATATCACAGCCATGAGAGATGACTGGGAATCTTGAAGTTTGGTGATGGTAGGAGTGAGGCGTTAGATTGTGGCATTGACAATCGCAACAACATTGGGTGCATCTGTTTCGGGGGGAGCCTGGAGTTGGTTGTAACGGGTCTCCTCTTAGTCCTCGAGGTGATGCTCCTCTTAGATGGCTGGGTTGAGCTTGTGGCTGGTAGTCCTGGTAGCCCTGTGTTGCAGAGGCATGATTGATTGGGGTGTCAGACATGGGACGAACTGCACTTCGATGCTTACCTCCCCAGCAGAGTCGCCTAAATAATGCCAAGAAAATGGGTTCGCAGTCGACGTGGAGGTGCCACAAGGAATGCAGTCTGAGTCAGATGCCAAGTATGCTGATGTGGGGCACAACAAGGATGGAGCAAAGGCAGAGAACAAGGGCTTCCCAGATAAAGCCTGAGTGTGGCAGTGTTGTAAGGGCAATGGCATGGGGTGAATACACGATGACAGTCACATTCTGATGCTTAGGTCCAGAGGCAAGGTCATGTATGTTTGCCTCTAGAATTCTAAAGCGAGAATGAAAGTCTGAAGTCCTCTAAATGAATTCTCAAGACTCTTATTTATAGAGATGATGATGTCATCAATCAACACTGACACTCCCCAGGAGTGGCTCGTCACCAAGGGGTCCACAGTTGTCGGTGCTCCACAGACTATCGGATCGCATATTCACTAGGCTTGCCCCGCACAGCGTCACTCTTTCTGTCTGGAAATACTAGCCTAAACAGCATTGGTGTGGCCAGAGAGCCCCCTTGATCTAGCCACCAGTCCAAAGCCCTTGCAAAGTGTCTTACAGGGCGTCGAGAGATGCAAAAGACCTGGTAGCGGTGGGGAAGACCCGATGTCCAACTGGCAGGCTAACTAGGCCCGATGCCCTCCGGAGACCAGCTCCTGTATCGGAGTGACCCGGGGGTCATAGTCCCTACGGATTCCGGTGAAATCCCCCAATGTCGAAGCACGTAGACTAGTCACGCAGACACCCTAGAGAAGATAATGTCACAAAGGTGTTGCCTATCTCGCGGGTGAGTCCTTGTGCAGGAGCACTCGAAGCGCATGAATGTAGTGTCCTGGAGGAGTCGGCTACTTGACGGGCTAAGGTAACATCCCGGAGGATCCATATATCTGGCAGAATGGGAGTTGAAGCTCCCTAGTGGAGATTGTGTCCCAGTGGAATCGATTATCCCCGCGGGTGAGTCTTTGTAACAGAACACTCGAAGCGCGCCAAAGTAGTGTCCTAGAGGAGTCGCCTACTCGACTGGCCGAGGTAGCATCTTAGAGTAGCTGTCTACCTGGCGGAAGGTAAGTATTCATGCCAAAGCACTTAGAACTCCTTGGCGAAGATAGTGTCTCGGAGGATTCGCCTATCTTCGCAGGTGTGTCCTTGTGCCAAAGTATTCGGAGCACGCCAAGGCAGTGTCCCAGACGAGTCGCCTACCTAACGGGCCGAGGTAGCATCCGGGAGGAGCCGTCTTCCTAGTAGAAGGGGAGTCTTTATGTTAGAGACTTAGAGCTCTTCTGGTAGAGATAGTGTCCTTGAGGAGTCACATATCCCCGCAGGATGTTGTTCACTCTGAGGAGTGGGATGAAGCATGTTCCACGACCAAGACAAGGTGTACATGGTGTGGTGAAGAGATCGACCAACGCTGGGGCATGCTAGTGTGACAAAGAGCCTGTGGGCATAACTGTATCAGCGGCGTGGTGCATGGGCACGACGGAATGTGTGCGATGCAGGCTGCACGATAGTGTGACAGAGAGCCAGGATGAACGACTGTATCAGCGCATGGTGCATGGGCACAGTGGACTGTGTGAGGTGTCAGGGGGCATGGCAGTGTGACATATAGCTAAGGGGTGCGACTGTATCAGTGGCGAGGCGCATGGGCACGATGGAGTGTGTGAAGTGCTGGGGGCACGTGACATGGAAATGGCGCACGGGCGCGGCGACTGAGTGTCACGGAGTTAGGCGTTGTGCCAGAGGCGCGTGACGTATGAACGGTGCATGGGCGCCGCTACAGTTGTCGTGGAGTAGGAGCTCGGGTGCGACAACAAATGTCGTAGAGTCAGAGTGCGGGCACAGGCGACATGGGTCATAGAGTCGATGCTCAGGCTCGCAGGTACAATGGTTCAAATGTGCGCAGTCGGACATGGCAGCCGGCCGAGGTAGGCAGGCAGGCAGGCAGACCGGCCGGTGCAGTCAGTTGACCGGGGCAGCCGCCCAACCAATGCAGTCGGCTGACCGAGGCAGGCCGACCGACCGAGGTCCCTAAACAGGATAACAGATGTCCAAGTGTGCGTAGCCAGGATGGGATAGCAACACCAGTGAAATAAGTCGAAGAATGTTTTCAAGTATATTTGAACAAAGTTGTTGAACTGTGGCAAAATTATCGAAAATTCAATATTCGAAAGAAAATGCTAAAGGTTTAATAAGAATATTATGATACTTTACTTGGTTATGGAAATATGACTAATCAATAACCGTCGTTCTCTTTGATTACGATCAATCAGGCTTCTTAAAAATGATTTGGAGGGTATTTCAGATTGACTATAAAGTGGTTAAACATGTTTTAAACAGGTTTACACAAATATTTGGCAAAACAATTAGATGATTTAAAGCATTCCTAAAAACAGAGAATTTAAAGCATTCCTAAAGCAATTAGATGATTTAAAGCATTCCTAAAACGGTAAATCCCACTTTTGTGGTTTGTGGTCCTAAATACTTGTAGCGAAACATGTGTTGACCAACAAGATTACCTCGTAATTTTTACAAAATGACATTGAATGGCCTTTTTGAGATTATTCGCTAAAACAAATTAACCTTTTTGTTCTTATTAAAAAGAGACCATTGAATAGGTGGCTAAAGATAATGTTATAAGCATTACATGCTTACTAAATATTTTGGGGGATAGCTATATATACACCATTTTTTTTGCTCCTTGCACTTCTTTTAAAGTAATTGCTGCTCCGTTCATCTTTGTTTACTAATTATTCTTTTATTTAGGAATACTAGTATGGAGCACATGAGTTACACAAGGACGTGGTCGAGAGCAATTTTTGAAATGATATCATTAGCTTTTTTAGAATCTAATAATATAATTCAACTATGTTCTTATTTATTTTGTAACTTGTAGAAATGCATATTCGATGTTCGCAATTGTAATCATTTCAATGTTTAAAAATCTTCTTTATGAGTTTCCGAATTGAAGAAATATTTAATGATGCTGCTGAAAAGAATAAAAAATGGAGAAATTAAATAAATGAATTTACGTCTTTGTTTTTGTAATCAGTTAAATAGGTTTATAGTATATACTTAAGACATGATCTTCAACTGCAATAACTGAACATATTTTAAGTTCAAATTGTCGTCGTGTTTCAGTGTTTTTTTTTCCATTTTTTTGATGCATATTTAACCCCATTTTTCAATTTTGTTTTTCAACAATTTTTTGTTTCTTAAATGATTTCTCATGTATTTTAGTTTCTTTGTTTTGTTTTTCAGTTTTTCAATTGGTTAATTGTTTGCTAACAAAAAAATGTAAGGGAAAAAAAATCACAGTTCTCATTACCCAATTCATTCTCCAATGTTTATTTCATTTCAACCAAATTAAAAAGGGAGTAATAAAAGGAATTTCTTTGTTTTATTTTTCTTTCTCATCACACTTTTCATTTTCCCAATGTTTAGAATAGATTTATTACCCAATATTCATTTAATTTCAACCAATTTTAAAAGTGTATCATAAAGGAAGGGTAAGAATGTTATTGACCTAATTAACGGAAAACATAATTGTCCAAAAATGATTTACACATTCGTACTTTTATAGGTGGTATATATATATATATATATATATATATATATATATATATATATATATGTTAAAAGGAGGCATGACAATGTAAAAGACTAATGACATATATAGCCATAATATGTAGCTTCCTTAGTTATTTTCATTAACAGTTAATGGAAGACGTTGAAAATCTTGCATGTTTTTTGATGTCATTTTTGGTCATTTTTCTACATTAAAATTATTGTCAACACTTTTTATCCAAACACGTTCCATAGCTTTCAGCAAACTGTTTCTATAATTTTTGCCAAACAAAAACTGATTTTAATAGAAACTGATTATAACTGCTTTTTCAAAACTTTTTAGTTCTAAAAACTGTTTTTGATAAGTAATCCCGTACGAGCTTTTAATCATATTTATATGTTTGTCAAAGACCTACTGGTTTGAAGTTTGATCACACCAGAATCAATCTCAAAGATGCTCTAACATGTTTTGAAAAATTTGTAGACTCCTTTTTTTATAAATTTCCAAGATGAAGATACTCGCATCAATATTAAATACTCTGTATTTCTTAGTATGTCACAATTTTTTACCATAGAAACAAGACTAACTCATTGTTATTACCCGAGATACAGGACACACATTTTTATTACCCTAGTTTAGCTTACCAAGCTTTTAAAACCTTTAATTGTTAATCCAGTTCAATTGATCGTTTTCACGTACACAGTCAATCATAAAAGTTTGCAAGAACTAAGAATCAAAGAAAAGATTCCAATCAAATAAAAGGAATATGAAATTAGTAGCTTCCTTTATACTAAGCAAGCAAACACGCAATTGAGAAAACTCCAGGGTTATGAAAAATTCGCAAGAACTAGGAATTCAAAGAAAAAATTTCATTGAAACGGAAGGAGTAAGAAATTTGTGGCTTCCGTTGTATCGTTAAGTAAGCGAATACGGAATTGAGTAAACTTCCATACTCATGATGGCACAGTTTATTCCCCAAGGTACGTCCTTTCTTCTTTTCTATTTCTTCAGAATGTAATTCTCTTAATTAATCCAATGACATTTGCTTGTGGAAGAGCAATGACAAGCAGAGCAAATGGTATTACTCATTCTCCCGGAAAGTTGGAAAGTTGGTTAAGTACTGCTAAGGCCTCTTTTACTTTTGTTCAGAAACTTTTTTTTTACCTTGCTCACATTTTCTTTTCTCTTGACTATCCTCGAGCTTAACAATTCTTTTTTTTCACAGCCATCAGCAACAATTCTTTTTTTTCACAGCCATCAGCAATTAGAATGAATGTCTTTAGGAGTCATTTTCATACCATCTTGCAGATGCATTCTTAATAGACCAATTAACTGCAAGCTAAATTTAAATAAAAGTAACTCAAAGGAAATTTGATAGTTGTTACAAATCACTTTTGTATCATTAGGTTTTAATGACTGTGGCCCGTGTACCGTTCTCATTGACGGCGCTCATTTACTTCCATGCGAAAACATGAGTGGCAGTGTAACTTGAATTGGACAACGCAGGAGAAACTCATGCCTAACCGTAAAATATGGTGTGCGTTCGCTCTTATCGAGGCCGTGGTGAACATGATGTCAAAATTTTGAGCCTCAAAAAGATAGGCTGGACATGGAGAAAAGTTTTTAAAAGTCAAAACAACTTGTGAAAAAACCAGTCTGTCCGACTTTTGTATAATAGTTTTATCTAGGCTTAATTGTACTATGAATCCTGTGTTTTTCAAAAAGTTGTAGCCAAAACCCAAACGATTTCTATTAGGCAGTGAAAATCCTAATGTTTGCTATGTCTTGCATTTGCTAGAATTTTTTATGGATGTGACAAAATCCATTATAGTTGTAAAGGGTAGAATGGTCGACTCATTATTTTTTCCTATTTGTCATCTTCTTCATCCATCACTGCCCGCTCCAAACACCACCACCACTACCACCGCATATGACCAACATATATTCCATAATCTTACTAGACTTAATACATATGGTTGTTTATTGAGGTTGCTTTTATTATCAGTGGAGATTTTTTGTTTAACCATTTTTAGCACTGTTAGTACCACCAACACCCGAATCACCACCATCAACAAACCACCATTCATCTCCAGTAGCACCACCAACACCAACAACCACTACCACAAAACCCTAGCACCATTCGCCGTTAGTAGCACTGCCAACACCCACAACCACCACCAACAACAAACCCATCATCATACCCCGCCATCTCACTAATGAACCTACTGGTGATCTACATCCGAGTACTATCCAACAACACTGAGCCCCCACAAATCCACAAACACCAAAGCCACCAATATCACCAACATTAATCAACTTATAATGATGGTTTAATGGATGTGGTGGCTTTATATTTGAGCAGATTGAGGAAAGTGAAGTTGGTGAGGTGGTGCAGGTTGTGGATCTAATGGTGGCAATAATGTCGATCAATGAATGGGTGTGGTGGTTGGTGATAGCAATGTACAATATGATAACAATGGTCGGACGTTAGGATTTAGGGAGGTAAGTCTTTGGGCTTCATAATGGTGGATGGTGGTGGTGGTGGTGGTTCGATGGTCGTGGTGGCTTTGGATTTGAGCAGATCAAGGAAGTAGAGTTAGTGAAGTGGTGCAGGTGTGAACGATAGGGGTTGGTCACTGGCTGGTTGTTTGGGTTGAGGTTAAAGACGAGGGGGATAGGGGTAATTGACCATCCTACCCCTTTCTCTCTAACCTCTGCAATCACACGTGATTCGATCTCAACCGTCAAACTTGGTTGACAAAACTTAATTGCTGATAAAATATGAAAATGAACCTAATAAGTTTACAAAAATACTCTTAATAACTAACAGATGCAATGACTATCGCTAGTGAATTCTACTAGTCGGAAGACATGGCAAACCTTAGAATTTTTACTTCCTAATAGTAATCGTCAGGATTTCAGCAGCACCTTTTTGAAAAAATACGGGATTCAGAGTGCAAGTAAGCGTATAGTCTATGCCTATTACCTATACATACAAAGTTTTATGCGTATATGAGATATTTTTGTGCATCTCATTCTTCAGTTTTCTCTTTTCTCGATAATTATTATAGCACATGCAGACACAAAGCATGACAAGTTGTTCCAGTTCAGAAGCAAGTAAAAAATTGAACATTAAACACTTGAATTATATTCTTTGTGTGTTGGTGGGTGGATCGATGGTGGTGGTGAGTTTTCTAGGAGGCCAATGGATGGGAAGAAGAGGCAGGTAGGAATAGAGAGAGATTGTGTTTATGTAGGTGGATTATATTGGTGTGTGGTCCGTGTGGTGATGGTGTTTTGGTTGTGATGTGGTGGATTCTTTGTTTATGACGGTGGTGGGTCGACATCTAGTGATGGGTTGTGGTTGGTCGTGAGTTCACTATATATTTTTCTTCACGATCATGACTAGCCAAAAGAGTTGGATGATTGTTCATATGCTTATAAATCAAGTAACAAGAAATACATTTGCAATCATGGATAACCCATCGACACCCAGTACCAATCATAGTTTTCATAGGCTGGGTTGGAGAAATATTTTCAGCCCATAGACGGGTTGGACTGTGAGTGGGCATGAACTTTTGTAGAATAAGGTGAGCATGATTTGACCTTTGGGCCTATCCAACCCGTCCAATTTACAACCCTAAACATGACCATGGGAGCAACTGACATACCTTTGTTACGAAGTCCAATAATTTATGTGGCAAAACAAAGACTTTAAAAAGGTGAAAAAAAAGAATGGAAGAATCTTCTATCACTTTTTAAAACCACTCTTGGATGGTCACCAGAAGTTGGATGATCCGTAGAGTTGTCAAACGGGCCGGGCCGCCTACGGGCTAGCCTTATCCGGCCCGAAATTGGTCCGGGCTAGCTCGACCCTCTTTGTTGTGAACAGTGTCGCCCCTAACCCATAGGGCCTAGGGCTAGGGCCATGCCTTATTTTTGTCCAAAAAAATCCAGCCCGACCCCGCCCTAAAAAATGGGCTGGCCCGAAATCGGCCCCTTTTTAGGGCCCGACCCGGTTTTGGCCATTTTCTGGCCTGGTTTTTGGCCCTATTTTCTGGCCCAATTTTTTGCCATATTTTTGGCCTAGTTTTTGACTACTTTTTTTTTGTGGTGTTATTAGAACCCTTCAACTGATTGTACTTGCTTTTTATTCTTTTTTGGTTTCTGGTAAAAGTACTTCTTTGATTTGTAATTACAAGTGGAGCAACGCAAAGATACCAAGAATGTAACTCACTAGATAGGCGTAAATCATTTTCTTATACACAATATTGACTTCTATGTCCTTTCACTATTAATTTACAGTCATGACAAATATTGAATTTTTTTTTGCTCATGTAGGTCTAAAGTAACAATATGCTTTTGAAATTTCGGTTACCTTAGGTCTGAGCTTACTCTTAATATATGAGTTCCTCACAATTGTTTGCTTAGTTTATTCTTCTTGTCTGGAATCGCTGATTGTGAATTTTGGATGTCATTGTATTGTGAATTAAATGCCATTAATTATGTAACTCATGCATAGCCTCATAAGTAATTTTGCAGATAGGAAAAACAATTAGTTTTAGAAATTTTTAGTTCAGCCAGAAGCCATTTGGCCATTGTATTGAGCTGAATAGTGCACATTGTTTTCATTTTTTTTGTTTGTGTTGCATATATTGCTTGAGGAATTGTATTAATGGACAATGTCGCAATACTATTCTTAGTATTATGGGAATGTTGATTTTGACAATATGTTATGCTTTTTTCACGCTTTTGTTCGTTGTTAATTAAGAAATTTATGTTTTGCTGCTAATGTACTTTTTAACGAGAAAAGTGAGAGTATGGAACAAGGCATGGAAATAGATGATATTAAGGATTAAGGTCAAGCAACGTGTTAAAGTGTATCAAAATTTGCAGGATGAACTACTGGTGTAGATGATGAATCCTAGTATACATGCACGTATGTTTTTCAAAGGAGGCTAGCAGCAGACTGCTTGATCTCCACCTGGGAGAAGCTGATAGCATGCTCTCATTTCTGGAGATAATACGAAATAAAAAAGCAGTGGGATGAAAATAAAAGGAATTGTCAAGAGAAAGTATGAGTAGATGTATTAGATGAAAGTGCTTAACTAATCAATTGCTAATCATTCTTGTTTTTCCAAAATTACAAGCATCCGGTCCCAAACCCGGATAATAGGAGGAGGGCCTATCAAAAAATTTATTTTCTGTGTTAATATTTTCGCAACACAAAATAGGAATATAAAAAAAAGGCCTGGCCTTAAAGTCAGGGCCTAGGGCTTGGGCTTGGACATCCTAGCCTTAGGCCCTGCCCAATTTCCCAGCCCCGAAAGCCCTGTATGGCCCAACCCTTTTTCGGCCCTCTAGGCCCGGGCTGGGTCGGCCCAAGCCCGACTCTTTGACACCTCTAAAGTACCGTGTAAAAATTTTTTGTCAGAAAAGTGTGTTTATCATAATAATATATAGGAAATTTTGGGAGAGAAGAATGCTATTGTAAATAAACAAACTTGTTCACGTTGGGGCTTGAAGATTTGCTTTGAACTTTGCTCGACCATGTAAAAGTTAGGCTATATATTAGTTGATAAGCCTAAACTTTTTCGTTATTCGCGTGACTTAGTTAATATATTCCTTCCCCTTTTTATGTCCATCTCGTGATAAGAAAAAGATACAAATTGTCTCATAATTTGACTTGGTGACGTTAGACATTATCATTACATTTCCTCTAGACTCAAAAAGAGAACACTGCATATGAGAGGGGGGGGGGGGGGGTGCACTACAAGCAATCAGAGCCAAGATTTCAATTTTTTGTGCTTAAAAGAGAGATGGAGAGAGTACAACATTAGCAAACAACGTGAACTTTTTCAATTTTTTTCTTGCTCTTTATCATTCGCATTGTAATTTTTGAGAAGGTTCAAATTGAGAACAAGAAGAAGAATTCCACAAGTGGAGTTAATTAACTAACTACAATGAGAGTAACAAGAACAATAACATGTTGAGGATAATGAAAGGAGTAATTTTTCCAAGAAAAATCTAGGGTCATAAGATGGCAAAATATTAAATGAGTCTGCTTCTTTTATGAAGAGTTTATAAATAAACAATGTCTCACTAAGTTACCGTATGTTTCAAGTCCATCTTGATTTATGTTCCTTGAAATACTTGATGGATTGAGTATGGAGTTTTCACATGCGAATTCCTTGTATGGGTTCCAAAGCAAGCTTAAACAAATTAGTGAAGAGTTCATTGTTATGTAGCAATGTAAGGCAATAGTTGAATTTGAAAAGAGTAGTTGAGTACCTATCGCATTTTTATGGTGTATAGGAATAGGAATTACTAGGTGTTGTTTATGTACATTTTTCTTATGTGCTTTTTGACATCACTTTAGAAGATCCAGACTGGGTATACTTGTCATACTCAGCAAATTAGGTCGACGGCATATATATTGCAATTATAGTTGCAACGATGAACCATCGTATCGACCTCAAAATGATGCTTTGATTGTGGATGACGAAACTTGGTTTTTTGGAGAACGAGCCAACACATTGTGAGCCACAAATGTAAATTTGGCTTGTGGACCTTTTTGGTCTCTTTGTAGTAAAAAAAGAGCTTTGTTTTTTTGTAGCAAGCTTGCAATGATTATAAGGCGTTTGACGGTAAATACAACTCCTTACCACATTTGTTTCTCGATTGAATCATTAAAACAAGCCGTAAAACATAGAAGTCGTATTTACTTTTATGCATTGTTGTTTATCTTCTTATAGTTTCTGGACAATGCTTTCACCAATTGGGAAAATTACACTCATCACTCCTAAGTTTTTGGTTAAGTACACGTGGTATCCCGGCCTTTTAGAAAATGACATTGACCCTTCACGTTTCTTTCCGTGTACAACAAACCCCTTCATGGTGTCTTACCGTGTCCAAAACTAGCCTTACTACCATCGCCTTAGAAGCTCAATAAAGCCCCAAAGTCAACAACACCACCACCCAAACCAAGGCTTCTAAAATACCACCCATGGTCGCCCCCCATCTGCCTAACACTTCCACCACCTCTCCCATCCCTACCCAATCCACTTTCACACACACACACACTCACACTCACACTCACACACACACACACACACACAGTCAATACTTCAGCCACCCTCCCCCCTCCCGACACAACACACACAGTGAATACCTCAGCCACCCTCCCCCCTCCCGACAGCCACCCATTGGCACTAGACACACACACACACACACACACACACACACACACAGTCAATACCTCAGGAGTTGTATTTACCGTCAAACGCCTTATAATCATTGCAAGCTTGCTATGACAATTCGGTGGTTTGTAGTGGTGTTGGTGGCAAATCGATAGTTGTGGAGGATTTGAGTTATTGGATCAAACTTTTGTGGTGGTGGTGGTGGTAAGGGAATGAATAGAAGTGGCGGGACTGTTTTTGTTTTGTTGTGGTGATGTGATAAGCTAGGGTTGTGGGTCTACAATGATGATCAGTCTATGGTGGTGGGTTTGTGGTTGGTCGCTAGCGATGAGTTTTAGCGTGGGTGTGGTGGTGGCGTTACAACAACGGTGGTGATGATGGTGACTCGGCAACTGCTGTCGGTTTGTCAGTGGTTTTTGTTATACCGGTGAATTTGAGATTTTTTTTATTAAGATCTGAGTTTTTGTGGGTTATGAGATATAGTATTTTGAAAAGTGTTAACATTAAAAGTTTCTTACATCCTGTAAGGGCAATTGAGTCGGTTTAACTCAAATTAACACCATTCACCAAACTAACGACACATAGTGTAACTTTAATTTTTACAAAAGGAGGGGTAAGAAGTTCATTAAAACATAATCTCATAGTGAGTATAGCTTACCCTTACCAATGTTTTTTCCTTCATATCGAGCTTATAATAAACAATCATCACTTCAAAGCAAATTAATAATATAATAGCAAAGAAGATTAGTGATAATATAAAGGAATTAGCCCATTGGTAGATCTCCCTCCCTGTTAGAGCTTTGAGAAAAAACCAATAACAATTACAACATCAAGTGTTTTTCTGTATAATCTAACTCTGAAAATGACTTACAAAGTAATTTAAGATAAACCCATGGCAAGTCCCATGGTCCAACAAATAATCTGTTAAAACCAACTTTCTACAACCCCATTTATGCGCTTGAACAAATTGGTTTGTGCGTTGGAGCAAATAGTTACATAAGTTGATAATGTGATTCTCAATTACATTATGAACTATATCAAAAGTTTCCAAGATTGTCATTCTTCCTTTGTTAGTCCAAGGTGTGGCCAAGTTTAACCTAATGGTGGTCCGATTGTTTTTTAGAGGTCCCCCCCCCCCCAAAAAAAAAAAAAAAAAAAAAAGAAGAAGAAGAAGAAAGAAAGCAAAAAGGATATGGAACATTTTTTTGTTTGGACGGTAAGATGTAAGCTTCAACTAGCCTTCGCATCAACCGAAACTACGTCTCTTACCTTACCCAGACGATATTAAGGGCACACTTCCACTGTCGATTCGGTTCATTCGAGAATATGAAATTTTGAGAAGGGATCAAACTTTAAGAATATGAAACTATGGGAGCGATTAGGTAAAATGGAAAATAGTCCGTGACATTTGAAAATTGCCTTTTACTATTATATTCTTGAAACTTTGCCTCGAGAAAAAATCCCATAGATTTTACTTTGATTGAATCCCTCAAACGGGGGCGCCAAAACCTTGTTTTCACTCCACAAACTCTAAGAATTCGTACTGAATTACATCACATCACACACATACAACACACAGACTCAGACCTCTTTGTACACATCTGGAGCAATTCAATTTGCATATTTCAATCACGATTTGTGGATTGGGCCAGAAAGCATGGAGCTGCAGAACACAGTGAAACAAGCCCTAAACGTGCTCTACCACCACACCGACGATGCCGTTCGATTGGAGGCTGATCGATGGCTTCAAGAGTTTCAAGGCACGCTCGATGCTTGGCAGGTATACCCCCCCCCCCCCCCCCTCTCCCCGGGTCTGAAGACGATTCTCCCAATCAGTTTGTTTTTAAATGCACTGTTTAGTTGTATTGAGTGTTCAATTTGGAGTGATGATAGTGGAAAAGTTCTTGCACCAAAAAAAAGATAGTGGAAAAGTTCGCAACAAGCGGGGAATTTTTTTAAAAGATTGCAACTTTAGCTATTTTTTTCCTAGGATTATGTGCAACTGGGAGGCGAAGGTCAATGAAGTTAGCTCGTTTGGTAAACCTTGAATAGAACTCAAATAACAATTCTGGATTGGATAAATATCATTTGGCAAGTTAAGCTAGGGTAGAAGATGAGTGGAGTCAATTTGGAATTAAATCTTTCTTTTTTCATGCTTATTTCATAAATATCTTCCTAGTAATCAACTGGTTTGCAAGTAATGGAATTGGTTGATACACATCTGTGTAGTTGCATTGAGTGTTCAGTTCGAATTGCAGGTCTCTCATTTGAATTCATAGTATAAAGTTCACCAAAAGCAGAGAATCACATTAAAGGTGGCAACTTTCTAGTGGTAAAGAATTGGTCTTTAGTGTTTTATTGGACCCTTTCCAATTGGGAGGCAAAAATTGATAAGGATACTTTGTGCATGATCTTTATATCGAGCGCATGAGAGGGTAGTCATATTTCTGTTGCTTGTTTTCAGGGACTAGGGACACAGAAGTTGTAGGCATTTTTGTCAGTTGAAGGTGAAAATAATAGAATGTTTGAAAGGTTTAGCTGCATGGTGACTTAATTACGATAGATAGATAGCCAAAGCTGTTATGGCTTAATTAAGGAGTTGCTGTTTGATTCTTGTCCCTGAATTGTGGATAGCTGAATGATAAGGGACTGGATTTTCGGAGGAAAGGAGGTTCATGAAGGATTTTGTTATCTATGAATGAGAGCGATCTGATACTAATACGGAGCAAAATATTAAGGTTAAATACTGGTCCATACTCTTGGTTGAGCTACAAACCTTGATGAGCGGGACTGTTATTTGGCAAATGCGTCTCTCTGTTATAGCCCAGCCAAAGCCAAACAGCAGGTCAGATCGACCAGAATTTGTCCCCAAGCTCATCTTCCCTCTGTTTCATTGGATTTGGAACCCTTTGACTTTTTGTGAATTCCTAGGATTGATTTTAATTATGGAGACGTTGAATTGAACTCGAATTTCGTAGATTAGTGAAAAATCGGAGTAAAGTTCTCATAAAGGCACACACATAATAGGGATGAACTGCTAGCTGGGGGAGACTTGAACCTAGACCTTGCCAAACCATACTTTGGTACCATGTTACGTAACCACTTAATCTAAGGCCTATGATGTCAGATAGTGGGCCCAACATGTATATAATGCTTTAACACCCTGAACAAGAGACGAAGCAGGAGGTAGGAGACACTTGAAATTTAGATGAACAGTAACAAGCCACAATTTTAGCGTTCTATATTGAGATGCCAATCATTCTTGCTCCCATCATTCACGGAAGAGTGATATATTTGGTTAAGTTGGAACGGCGAAGCACATTAAGTAAAGACTAAGCTGCATATAGGCGAGCTGGTGTCTCAAGTCACCTCAGCAGGCGAGTACAATTCATGATGATCGTCATATCTGATTGAGTAGCATGTGAACCTGCTCCGTCCTAAACTGGAGCTTATAACCTGGTTAACACGTAAATTGTTAATGAGCTGTATTTGGAAGGGGTCGAGGTCGAAGGATGATTTTACATTTCTGATAGTGCCTTTTGTAGTTTGTTATACTAGGGACTAAAGCCTGCCAAAGTCTTAATCATAGAATAAAGTCTGATTAATGCACCTTTCAGCTTATGGGGCAGTTATCATTCAACACCAATTATGAAGTGAAGGTCAATATGAGGGCTAACTTCTCTGGCAAATAGTCCAACTACTGTATTGTGTTTCTGCTGTGTAGGTGGTTGTTAGTGTTTGTGCATCAACTCTAGGTTTGTTGTTATTTGTCGACAGACTTTGATGAATCATGTGCAGCAATGCACGAAAGTGCAACTTTTCGATAATGCCTGAAATCAAACTTGGCCTAATTTTTGTCGTGAAATTTATCAATCCTCGAGAGCTGCCAAAATAGTTGGTCTTATGTTTGCAGAATTGGTGTCATTTACTTTCCTAATATGTATGTATTTTCTCGTTTCGTTCTGTTCTGATTTCTATGAATTTTCTTCTGCAATCATTTGCTACACTGTCCTGTACTACTTTCCTCATTTGGTTGAATCTGATTAACGTTTCCCTACGGAGGTACTCCTATTTTATTGTGGTTGTTGAAAATTTAACTAGCGTCTTCCCCCCATTTAGGTTTGTGATAATTTGCTTCATGATGCTTCCAGCAATCCAGAAACTTTGATCTTTTGTTCTCAAACCCTTAGAAGCAAGGTAATTATTCGATTTTATTTTTATTTTTTATTTTCTGGTAGCAAATGTCTTTTGTCAAATATGATCTAACTAAATTTGGTTCTTATTTCTGCACATGCAAATCTTTCGGGTTTATTTTGTATTTTACGATAACCAATATGAGTCAGGTCTTGTGCATTTTGGATCTGACTAATAGGTACAACGATATTTTGAAGAGTTACCTTCTGAAGCTTTTCGTCCACTACGGGATTCTCTAAATGTAAGCATGGTTTCTTCTCACTTTTTTTACGAATTAGAGAAGTTTCGTTTAGTTTTACAAATTAACTAGCACAAATTATGACATCTTTATGATTATTGCTACTTTTTACTGTTTGAGGGGATATGTTTTACTGTGAAGCCATGGTTTCCATCTCAGTAGCTAAAATGCTTCTCTATTTTGGGTTAAAGGGCAAACTTTTGATTCGCTAGATACTATTGGCACAGGGGAAGCCTTATATGATATTCTTGTTCCACTTAAATCTAAGACGTCCCTTTTTTAGGTAGAGACCACTGGCATTTCAATTTTTACTGAAAATAAATGTCGCCGTCTTGGAGAGAGATAAAGTTGGAAACTAGAATAGCTATTAGCTGTATCCTTGTATGTGTATGTATCTTGCATATAGTCCAGAAACTCACACGTTTTGATTGTTTGTGTAGTATTTTGGCTACCTGTCGATACTAACTTTGACAGTTGTTGACAATGATGAGGCTAAGGCTTCTCTATTTTGGTCTAGAGGGCAAACTTTTGATTCGCAAGATACTTTTGTCACAGGGGAAGGCTTATATGATATTCTTAGTCCACTTAAATCTAGGACGTCCCTTTTTTAGGTACAGACCGGCGGGCATTTCAATTTTTACGGAAAATAAATGTCGCCGTCTTGGAGAGAGATAAAGTTGGAAACTAGAATAGCTATTAGCTGTCTCCTTGTATGTATGTATCTTGCATATAGTCCTGAAACTCACACGTTTTGATAGTTTGTGTAGTATTTTGGCTACCTGTCGATACTAAATTTGACAGTTGTTGACAATGATGAGGCCTAGGCACTTAATTTTGAATAGACTGATTATCTTGTGTAAGGATTTAAGTTTTGAAACTTCGTAACAAATGTTTTTCGTCAGGTTTAAAAAATTCTCTTTCCTTCTAATCTCTCTGTTAGCCTTACATTCTTACGCTAATGAAAGAATGGTTGTCTCTTGGATGAAAACGTATGTAAAGAGTCTGATATGTGGTGGCTTTGAATGCAGACATTGTTGAAAACGTTTCACATGGGCCCTCCTAAAGTTAGAACTCAGGTATTGTTGGTATGCTCATTCACATGCTTTCATCCTGCCGTTCTCCCTATGAAGAGGATTTTGCGCTTGTTTTTCAGATTAGCCTTGCAATAGCTGCATTGGCTGTTCATGTCCCTGCAGAAGATTGGGGAGATGGCGGTATTGTTAATTGGCTTAGGGATGAGATGAATTCTCACCATGAGCTCATACCAAGCTTTCTGGAGCTACTCACAGTCTTGCCTGAGGTATGTGCTAATCTAGTTGTATCCAGAGGAAAAATGGTTTGTAGCTCAACTTATTGAACTCACCTAAGTCCTTGCCCAAACTACTAGGATTTAATTTATTTTTGCAGATTAAAAGTAATTTTTGGTGAAGGATTAAGAAGAACTCCTATTGTGCCATCATTCTTTGTTAAGAACTATCAGGGGATTTTGTAATTTGTGAACTCATAGCATCTGGTCCACTGATTTTCCAAATATCGTAAAGTTACTTCTTCTGTACTTTATGAGTAGTTCTATCTATTTATACTACAGCAAAGCCTGGAGTGTAAGAGGAAATCTATCTGCATATTTTGAAGTGCCCTGAATTTGTGGTATTTAGTAAATGGAAACCGTTAGTATGGTGTACCTATGGAAAATCTTATACCTAATGTTGAACACTCTTGGTCGTTTCTTTTCACTGCTTATTCCGTAATTGTCAAACTTTGTAATCTATGGAGGGTCAACTTGCACATAATGCTTTTATTTTAGGTTTCAAACCACAATTTTTATCCATGAGCTGGTACTATTCTGTATCACATCGTTCTGGTATGCTACCTTAAATAGAGGAGGAAGAAAAGAAACGGAAAGTTAGCAAATATGATTTTCTTGATTTTTGCATAGCTGAATATGCCAATTTGATAACCTTTTGACATGTTAAACGTGCTTTAAATTGTCTCCAATGACTGCAGACTATCAGATCATGCAAGTATTGTAGGTCGAGTGTCTCATACATGATTGATGCATTTCGCGTTGCTGTTTTCTTCTGGGAAAAGCAATTTTATGGTTGTTACTATTTCAGTGAGAATTAGAATATATTGGCCTTACTCATGAGCTTCTTTGTAATTTGTCTATTAGCCGTTGCTTCATGTCTGTGGAACTCAGTAAGTACTACTTTCTCTTCGCAATCAGGAAGTATTCAACTACAAGATAGCAGCTCGTCCTAATAGACGCCAAAAATTTGAGAAAGAACTTTCTTCTGCAACTGAGGTTGCTACGGGCATCCTGACAGCTTGCTTGAGCATTAATGAGCTAAAGGAGCAGGTTGGGATTTCCTTCTTGTACTTGCCTGATGACGTACTGCTTTATTGAAAACCACATCTAGTACCTCTTTATTTGGTCGTTTTAGTATGCTGTTAGTTCCGGTAAGGTGGACTTGTACAAACTCAAAAACCACGGGGCAACTTTGTCTTTAATTTTCTTTTTTAAAACTTGGAAACTAAGTATTTTTATTTACATGTGTCTGCATCTGCAACGTGGCTAGTCCATCTTTGGGTGTCAATTTTAAAATCACCTTCATCTTTCGCCAAGTTGCATTTACCTGAGTTGGAAAATACTCTTACAAAATAATAGTCATACTGGAGTTCAGGAGCTTCTCTGAGCTCTCAAATTACAGCTGGAAGACTGGAAGATATTGGTGACATTGAGCCTGAGAGGTTGCTCTTAGCTGCATTGGCTTATATTTCTTCGCTTAAGTGAACCTTCAACTGGGAGAGCAAAGCATCATGACATTGCTTCATTATAAACGTTATGTTAGTTAAGCAGAAATGGTGGACAAGAATCATCCTTGACATAAAGTCAAGGGTTCTAAATCTGAGTAATCTTTGACATCTTATACATCCAGTTACTTCATTTGTCCTGTTTCACAACAAAACAGGTAGTTCATTACACAAAGAACATCACTACGCCTTCATGTCTGATTTAGTTTAATCTGTTAGTTCATTATATTTAGATAGTATTAAGTTGTTGTACCTGGCAGTCCTGTTTTTCTTGTGCGCTACTTGAATATAAAGGGAATGATGGGGTAGGGTAGTACAATAGAAACACCTCTTCTGTTTCCAACTTCATTCTCCTTTGCAATACCTTACTGCTCAAAAACAGCAACATATAAGGGCTTCAATACTTCTTCCCAGTAATGGTTTTGATGAACCACTCTCATCTTGGCCTCCTTCTCCAAACCTGGTACTACCTATTTGCACTTTTTTCTGCAATATATACTTCTCCTGCTATTGATTAGATGTGGCTGCTCGCAGAGTTATTTTGGATCGTCTGTTAGATTTACATCACGACCTCAGATTCCTATCAGCTTGAGGCGGTTGAATTTGTACTTGAGAGTTTATAAACTAGGCTGAAGTTTAAACCAAATTCTGGAAAAGTAACCATGGTGTTTGGTTATTTTAACTTCTAGATCATTTATGCTGACAATCAAATTATAATAGATTAGTTAGCCAGTGGTATGTCCTCGTTCTTCTTCTGAAAGCATTCCACTAAGCTAAATGATGGAAGCCTCATGGGCCTTAGCAAGAGTGGGAAGTTATCTTTTCAAGTGCGTGCGAAGTATATTCTTGCGGTCCAACTTTTTTGATGCAAGCTTGAAATAAAAGAGAAGTTTTAAGTAACTTCATGCATTGTGTTTCAGGTTAAGTTTTGAAGCTTATGCTTTTGTTTTATAGTCGGAACTTTTACATGTATAAACTTGTGGATAATTACGGAAATAGTATGCTGTACAGTTAGATTTATCTCCTTAATATTTGCAATTTTCTGGCTTCTGCTGTAATGGACCTGCAAATGCTTTTGACTCTGCTAGTTGGCATTTAACTCAATCAGTTCGTATAGTTTAGTAAAGGCTTTCGACAAAGGAAGTACTGCTGTCAATAATTGAATTTTGACTTATTATGTAGAAAAACATGTGCTTCCTCTCGAATCATCTTATTCAGAAGGCTTATTAATTATCTGAAACTATGCAGGTTCTTGAGGCATTCGCCTCTTGGCTTCGGCTGAGGCATAGGTATATCTTTCCTTTTCTTTTTCTCTTTGGACATTCCAAATTATGAAGTTTGGTGTATGTACCGTACTAATTTAATTTTGTCGTTGGTCAATAATTTCCTTTTTGTTGGATAGCTCATGTTTTAATATATCGCTAGCCAACAAGGAACTAATTATCAACACAATTTGGGTCGATAAATGTAAAACAAACCAGAGTTCAAAGTAGTTCCTTTTGCGCAATGCAGTGCATTGTTTAATTTTGCGTTTTGAGTTGCTAACTCTGGTGAATATGATACACTGTGTGGAACTCATTGACCATCTGGCTTTCCCAGGATACCTGCATCTACACTTGCTTCCCACCCATTGGTTCATACAGCTCTTTCTAGCTTGAATTCTGATGTGCTTTCAGAGGCATCAGTTAATGGTACTTTGAAAACTCAAGCTATTTGCTTTTTATCATTTAACCTGTGTTACCTGATATATGGGTTCTTTGGATATTTCATTGCTCATGATGGAAAGTAAGAATGTGGGTTTGTTAGAGATTTTATGTCAATGACTTGTTCTTGGTTATAGCAAGCACTTTACAGCCTTCCCACATTGGGAGTTGGATTGTGGGCCTTAGCCCATTAGCTTTGTGTTGGTTTTTAGTTATGCTGTCTCTCTGAACTGGTTAAGGATGTATTTGGTTGTCTATGGGTCGAGTTTGGGCATCTTCATCAGGTCAGTCCTTCTAAATTATTAAGCTACACGAAAAGGTGGAAAGTAGGTGGTGAGGACTTGTTTCTTGCTGGGCTTTTTGGTGCTTTTGGGCTTGGCCTAATGGTTGATATTGGGAGACGCCTTGAGTTTCAAGTTGAATGCATTTTGATGCGAGGGGGAGAATTAGGGTGGCATCTCATGGTATAACGGGATTTGTTTGTGGATTCGTTCTTGTTGATATGATATGAGATCAAATTCTTCTTTACTACTTTGATCTGGTCTCCAGTGATTGGAGAACTCTTGCTCGTTTCTTAGGGGAAAGTAGGGCCATAAATGAACGAATCTGTTTATGAACATCTCGCTGTTTGGTTCATTCAAAGCTTGTTCACGTTTGTTCATATACTTATGAACTGAATATTTTTTAGAGCTCGTTTATTAAGCGAGCCGAGTTTGAACATTTACAACACTTCATGATTTTTCGTGAACAACATGTATGTGTGTATTATACATTTATATACATTCATGTAATGCATTTGGATGCTTAAGTACAATGTATTATGACCTTTTTGACACCCAAACAGAATCTATTTTGAACTCAAAATGATTTCCAAGCATAATAAAGTCCAACAGCCCAAGAACCACCTTAGATTTCCATAAGTTTGATCCGATTATTTCCATGAAAAATCCAAAAGGAGATCTCAAACACGAAGACATCAGAGATGACTTCGACAGTTCGAGGGCAAACTGAGTCTTCTTCTCGGACAATGATCCTCATATATGGCATCAACGCCTCTCTCTTTTTCTTCCTTCGTCTCCAGAGAACAACTACAAGGTAGATCAGGCTGTTCCTCTTTATTATGTCGCCTCAGCGCTGATGCGACGTGAGGTCAATTTTGGTTTGCCTATGGACTATTTTCATTCAATTCCTCCTCGTTTGTTATTCTTTCTGCAAATCAGTACTTGATTGCTTGAAGGATTGAAGGGATCTGAGCAAAATTAGAGATTTCTTTAGACATTGAAACAAAATAAGCCGAGCTTTTGAACTCGAGTTCGGCTCGTATAGTTAAATGAGTTTGTAGTATTTCTGAGAAGAAAAAGATGGAGGAAACTGAATTCATTCTCCATTACATTATACTGAATAAGGTACACAGCCTTTTATAGGAAATCATACCACCAAATAAGGTATGAACTATGAAGCACCGGTGCGGCACTTAGGGTGAAGCACCGGCACCGGATACGCGTCGGGTGCGGGTGCGCCTCGGGTGCGGCACCGGTGCGTGTCAGGTACCGAGATGTATTTACTGGATCTCCCTTATTATCTCCAAGTTTCTAATTTGGATCAATTGGTGTTTCTACAGGACGACACCCACTGATACCAGTTTAAGTAGATCAAGTACGTACTTCCTTTGTTACACTGCAATCCCTTTCTTTGATCAAGCTATCTCCATTCCGGAAAAAAACTTTAGTGATCCCAAGTCTTTAATTTCAAACTCGGAGGCTAGGCATTGCTTCAACCGCTCTATCTCAGCTGTGTCATCCCCAGTTAGAATGATATCATCAACATAGACTATGAGAATGGCTATCTTTCCATCAGTCGAATGCCTTGTGAACATAGTGTGATCTGCCTAGCCTTGAATATATCTTTGTCTCTTGACAAATTGTGTGAACCTTTCGAACCAGGTTCTCGGTGATTGTTTTAGTCCATACAGAGACTTTTTCAGTTTACATACCTTTGGTCCTTACTTCATTTCAAAACATGGAGGTGGATCCACGTAAACTTCCTCTTCTATGTCACCATTGAGAAATGCATTCTTCACATCTATTTGTTGTAGGAGCCAGTCTATATTTGTCGCAATTGACAGTAGCACTCTCACGATATTCAATTTTGCCACAGGTGCAAAGGTTTCTGGATAAGATAATCAATACCATATGTTTGTGTGAAACCCTTAGCCACCAGACGTGTCTTGTACCGCTCAAGAGATCCATCTGATTTGTATTTTGTCGTGAATACCCATTTGCAGCCAACGTACTTCTTTTCCTTTGACGGCTCTATTACCTCCCATGTCCCATTCTTCTCAAGGGCCCTCATTTCTTCAAGAATAGCCTCCTTCCACTTAGGAACTTGTAAAGCATCCTGTACAATCTTTGGAATCTCCACACTTGACAAATGTGAGGTAAATGCAGAAAACATGGGTGGCATGTTCTTACAGGACACAAAGTTTGACATTGGGTACTTGACACATTTTCTAATACCTTTGTGATGAGTAATGAGTTTATTAAGGTCAGACATACTAGACTCGGACTGAGATGACTCAGAGCTAGGTAAACTCAAATGAATAGGTTTAGTATGAGTATCACTTGAAGCTTCAATGTAGTTCTGAATAGTCTGCGGTACAAAATCTTGACAGTACTGTAAAGCATAGGTCTCATTTCTTTGAATATGTTTCCTCCTTGAATAAACAAGAAGTTGTTTTGTACCTGTTGTTCCTCCATTTTTGTTCCCATCAATATCATGAGATAGCCCTATGGATTTTGGATCTAAGTTTTTATTATTTAAACCACCAAGTTCCGTGTTTATTAAAAAGTTTGGGTCATCAGTCATGGTGATGTTTTTGGGTGATATTGTGGGTTGAGAATCAAAAAACTCGTCAAAAAATTCCGAATCTTCATCCTTATTCTCCCCCTAAAGATGAGTGTCAAAAAATGGTTTAGACTAAAAAAAGGTGACATCCATTGTGATAAACATCTTTTTAAAACATGGATCATAACATTTGTATCCTTTTTGAGTGGGAGCATAGCCTACAAATACACATTTCCTTGCTCAAGGATCTAATTTCCCACAGTTTTGATCATGTAAATGAACAAAGACACTACAACTGAATACTTTTAACGGTAAGTCAGAAGTCAACCTAGAAGTAAGAAAACTGGGATTTAGAACACTGAGAACCTTTTTAGGCATACGATTTATAAGATATGTGGCAGTTAAAAGAGCTTCACCTCAAAGTTACTTAGGAAATCTATTTTTAAACAACAACGCCCTAGTAACTTCCAAGAAGTGTTTGTTCTTTCGCTCAGCGATGCCATTTTGTTGGGGTGTGTCTTTACAAGAGCTTTGATGTACCATACTATTTTCAAGAAGAAATCTCCTAAAACTTTGTTAAAAAATTCTCTACTATTATCACTTCTAAACATCTTAATGTTTTCTTGGAATTGTGTCTCCACCATTGTGTAGAAAATTTTGAACACCTTTTCCACTTCAGATTTATCCTTAAACAAGTACACCCAACTTACACGTGTATGATCATCAATAAAGCTAACAAACCATTTTTTTCCAAAAATTGTTGAAACCCTAGATGGTCCCTAAATGTCACTATGGATCAACATAAACGGTTTTGAAGCTTGATATGGCCTTGAAGGAAAAAATGAACGATGATGCTTAGCCAATTCACAACTTTCACACTGAAACAAATATGGACTTTTATTTTTTAAATAGACTAGGAAACAAGTGTTTTAGATAATAAAAACTTGGATACCCTAATCTATAGTGCCAAAGCATAACATCACTAGAATCAGAAACAGATTTAAGACAAGTACTCTGAACATGTTTTCCAGAGTTAGTCCCATCTTCAAAGAAATAGAGGCCGCCACTTGCTCTAGCACTGCCAATCATCGTACCCGAGACCATTTCCTGAAACTCACATCGAGAAGAATAGAAATTAGCTTGACACGAGATCATTAGTTAATTCACTAATGGACAAAAGATTACAAGAGAGTTTAGGAACATGAAGAACATTATGCAGAGTTATAGATGGAGATAACAAAATGGATCCAGTCCCAACAATTGCCGAGAGAGACCCATCGGCAATCTTGATCTTTTTGTTCCTTGCACAAGGAGTATACGTAGAGAAAAGATGGGAGCAACTTGTCATATGATCTGTTGCTCCCGAATCTTTGATCCAAGAGTTATTTTGACTAGGAATGACGCTAAGAAGAGCAGAGACATAGTTACCTTTCTGAGTCAAAGAACAAGAGGGGGTTTACTTGAAAATGTGGCGATTAAAAATGTGTACTAGTGTTCTAGTTGTTCCTTTGTAAATGGGGATGCTTTTTGAGTACTTTGCTGTCCCTGATTTCCTTCATTAGACACTTGAAAGGCACAGTTATCAGATGCGTTTTTCTTCTTCCAGTTTGGGGGCTTCCCATGAATCTTCCAACAAGTTTGCCTTGTATGCCAAGATTTTTTGCAATGATCACACCAAGGCCTTTTTTTCTTGTCATTGTCATATTTATTCCCTTGTACAACTAGAGAAAAATTCTCTACATCTACTGCAGGTTTTGGGTTCGGGTTGGTTAACATAACCTTCCGTCTAGTTTCCTCCCTCCTAATTTCAGAAAAGGCTTCACTAAGGGAGGGCAAAGGTTTTTTTCCAAGAATCCGAGACCTAACCTCATCAAAATCACGATTGAGACCCGCTAAAAATAAATACACTCGGTCACACTCCTCCTTTGTCATGACTTTTACACTGTCACTTGGACAATCCCACTCATCGTTGTAACATTGAACTAATTCCTGCCATAGAGAAACTATCTCATTGTAATAAACAGTAACCTCACGCTCTCCTTGTTTAGACTTCCACAATTTAGTTTTCAAATTGAAAATTTGTGAAGAGTTTTCAACATCAGAGTAAGTCTCAGGCACGGCTTCCCAAACATCTTTGTGTGGTAGGAAGGAAGAGATTTACCTATGGTTGGCTCCATGGAGTTGATCAACCACGCAATGATTAAGGAGTTCTCAGATGCACACGCTCAGGGAAGGATCGCCTGCTGCTGGTTGTCTCATGTCTCTGGTAAGATGTCCAAGCTTGTCCCTGCCATCAATCGCCAACTTCACGGACTGGGCCCATTCGAGGTCGTTCTTCCTGGTCAGTTTATGAGAGGTAAGTTGGAAGGAAAGCTGTGAGAGGTGGTCTCTTCCGTTAGCCATGGTTGGTGTGAGTGTCCCTCCCAAGTGTTGAACTTGTTGCCTCAGAGGAATCCAAGGATCTCCATGCTCCAGTCATGGCCGTTTTGACCATAGGAAAAAAATTAAGGCTGCTATGATACCATGTAGTATTTAAGAGAAGAAAAAGATGGATGAAACTGAATTCATTCTCCATTACATTATATTGAATAAGTTACACAGCCTTTTAAGGAAATCATACCACCAAATAAGGTATGAAATCCCTCTAAACTAGGCCTAATCGAATCCCTTATATCAAGGGATCTACTTTCCTAATAAAACCAAATTAAATCATTGACTTGACATGATTTGCAAATCATCCGGCTTGACATGATTTTGCAAATCATCCGGGTCAATGGCCTAATCTTCCTCATATGAACGAGCCGAGGCCCAGTATCATGGAAACAAACTCGAGCCGAGTTCGAACATTATCTTTCTGCTTTTAGACGGACTTGAGCAGAGTTCGAACATACCAAAACTTATACGAACCAAGCTCAAACACTTACATGTTCGGCTTGAACTCGGAACGTATATACAGCCCTAGGGGAAAGTCCATGGGTGACTTTGCCATATTGATTGCAACCTCATGGGTGACTTTGCTTGCTGTTCGCAAGCCCAATGGATGGTTGTCTTTGCTAAGGTCAAGGGTGCAAGAAGGTTTGGTTGTTTATTCGTGATTCTTACTCAACCGTTGGTGTTTGGTTCGAGATGATCTGGTTCGAGTTTTTTGTCTGGTCTGACTGTCCTGCGGTCTGTTGCTGGTGATTTCGGCATGCATGGTGAGACTTGTGTGATCTTTTAATGGTTCCGGCACACCTTTGGTGGTGATCGTTTGCTAGTTTTGCTAAAATAAAGGTACTTTTGCTAGTTTTGTTATACTTGGTATGGACTTTTTTTTATTGATCTTAGAGAATACAATTAATATTCTAGAAAGGTTAATTGGTCTTCTTGGGTGTTATATGTTTAGGTCTTCTAAGGTCATTCAAGTCAGTCTTTTTTATCCATAGACTTCACAGATAGTATGGAGCAAATAGCCTTCACTTAGACTCAGTGCGTCAGGCATTGGTTGTAGGAGAACTCTTTTCCTTAAGGGTGAATTGCACTACAAACGTATGGGGTCTGTGGCGCTTAGTGAATGGGGTGCTTTTCCTTCTTTAGCAGTACAAGCATTACTTTGATTTTGGAACTGTGGCTAAAGGCCGTCCATTACTGACAGGTGAGCAATGCATACGAGTCATTAAAGAGGATGGTTCGGGGAAATATGAGACTATGCAGTATGCCTTGGCAGTTATAGAGCAACTATATACTTTATATCTATATTGGCTTTCAGATTAATGAATTGATGCAGAAAGTTCGTCCTTATATTAGGATGTTGGCCAGTAGAGTATTGTGCATTTCCTTGGATTCATTATCAATGATCTCAGGTCACCAGGTCATTAGAATCTTAGGCTTTTTATTCCAATCCTAGAGTTTGGTCAAGAAGTAAACTGCGCTAACTTCACAACTTCAACAGAATAGTGATGTGATTAATAATTGTAGAAATTGAATTCAGAAAAGGAAATGCTAGCTCAGTTGGAAAAGTCTGAGGTTGCATTGATCTTCTTTAATGGTGCATAAGGGGATATTGTGATCCGTGATTTCTTTAAAGGTTTCTCCCATGTTTTTTGGATGCATGGTCCATTGGTCCTCTCAGACATTTTGGGATACGGGATGTGTGGAAGATCCCTCAGTTATGGTTTGTTTTTCATTGGTTTCTGCTATTTAAGTTCAGCTTGTTTGAGGAAAATGTCGAAAGCGAAGAAGGCACTACATCATGGAGGACCTCTGACACAATTTTCTCATGATCTTTCTTTGATCTGCTTCTTACTTTTTTGTAATCAATGTGTCCTGAAATTTTCCATGCTTTTCACATTGTACACAACTTTGTTTGGAGGGACTGCTGCTTACATCACCTGTCCTGATTATGTTCTGTATTAGGAGTTGCTCTGGTTTACAAAAGCACATGAAGTTTTGGTGTTACAAGGAGAATTTATTGATACTGCTGCTTGTTTCTTTATTGCTTCCTGCAGTCATTTCCGAATTGATACATTACACAGCAGCAAGAAACTCGGGTGGGTTTTCTGTACAGATGCCTTTGATTCAACTAATTGTACCGCAAGTTATGAATCTTAAGGCACAGCTTAGAGATTCTTCAAAGGTAACAATTTACATGGTCTCTTATTTTGATGTGAAGATGTTGGAGTGTTACCACTCTTATTGGCTAGTTTATCCAAAAGAGCTCTTTTTTATTTATTTTGTTGGTGTTATTTATGTTCATGAGAGGTGGATTTATCATAAAGGAACTTTCGGAAGTGCTGGAATAGACCCCATCAAAAGTTGAATGCAAATAGTAGTTCCCATATCAATTTCACATTTGAGTGATTGATCTCCATGCCCCTTAGCCCTTGCATAGCAGATTGTGGGGCCTTTCAGCTTCTTTCTACAGCTTTGAATTTAGTCATTAAATTAAAACTGAAGGCTTTTGATATTCTGTATTGAAGAGTAAAAACTTTTTATGTTCCAAACACATTGACAAGCCGCTTAATGCATATGATTGGTTCATATTGGGAGGGATATTTTCACCACCTCTTTAGAGTAGTTGGAGGAAAAAAGAGGACTTTAACCTCCAAGTAATGGCTACATTAATAAGTTTGGGATTTCTAATCGATTTTTTCCTCATCTTCTTCATTTCTATCTTTAAGAATCTGCAAAACTGTAACGATTCTGCCATATTTGCTTTTCAGTCTCTATTTTTTTTTTTGGCACTGTCCATCTCCGTCTCTAGTTGAGATCTAGGTATAACCAAAGCTGACACAGCGTCCGACATCAACACCGACACTGACCAGGACACTGGATACCGCAATATCCCAAAAACCAAAATTTGGACACTGCGGGACACTGCTGAATTTTGTACACATTTTTGTATGTGTATGCATTTCCTACGTTTTAAGCACATTCTACATCTCAATTTGCACCACCAAGTCATGTTTTCTCCGCCTTCTGGAGCCTAACGTAATTAGAAAAGTTATAGTCTTTGTTTTTCGTTACAAAGGGAAGAACAGGGAGTGAAAGGAAACAATAGGAATTAAAGGGAAAAAATATACGAAATAAGAAACAGAAGTAACAGTCCATTAGAACGAAAAGTGAAAGAGATGAAAATGAAAAAGAGAAAGAAAGAAGAAGCAAGCGAAATCCTCTATTTCCGTTGTCTTCGTCTCCTTCTCAAATAGGCAGCATTGCAGCAGCCAATGAGAACAAAGGAAGGGATATACGATCGGTCGATATTTTAGCCCCAACTTTTCCTAATATTTAATCCCAACCATTGTAGTAAGTTTCAAATAGTAATTTCGGGCCCATACATTGAGGTGTCCGATAATGAGAAAGATAGTAAATAATTTTGACACCTGCCAGAGGTGTCCGACATGTGAGATGTCGGCGAGGTGCCTGGGTGTCGGTAAGTCTCGGACACGATACCTCTATCCTTAAGACGTGTCCGTGCATCATAGGTTGTGATGGAGGCATCAAATTAAACTCGATAGCTTCTTTGGCCAAGACGGTGGGCGGATCCTAAGCAAGGAGCCTAATATGAGTAGCTTCTGCATTTTTGTTGTCACGGCCTTGCTGTCTGTCATATTCTATTGTCTCAATGATGATACGTGACAACTCCCAATTGACATTCTAATCAAAGCTCCAATTCAGACCTCAATCTCAGAGTACTCAAATTTTGCTTTTCAATTTTTTGACTTGGGTACGAACTCTACTCACTTCCTTCAGAGAGAAATTCTGGTGGGCTGCTTATTGACGGGGAAACCCGGTGAGCGGGAAAAACTGATCTGAATCTGCATTTTTCCAAGTGAGAAGCTGAAGATGACGAATTAAACATGACTAGTAAATTAATGAAGAAAGAAACAATGAAGATGATGAAGCAAACTAGATTTATATCGGCCTTTCAATTACTTTAGGATGGTTGGAGTTAGTCGCTCCCATAGAGGCACTGAAAAACCTTAATTTTAGCATTTGGGAGGAAGGCCAGAATTGTATTTCTCATTTTACGATGCATAAGCCAATATAAAACTATATAAAGAAAATTTTCACTCAAAATAGACGTAAAAGTTGTGGAGTTCCTTTTGGATCTATTAATCATAGCTTAGAGTTGCTGGGATAAAGTGTACTAACATTTTAAATGGTTGTTGGGATCTATCTACTTGATTGATTGGTTATTTGAAAGGAATTTTACATTATTTTGGAGGTTATATATTCACATATACGGCTTTCTATAGAGATGAAAATCTAGATTCCTCGGGAGTTCCCAAAACGTGGTAACTTTGACTGCCATTAGCATTATCACGTGTCCTACTTTACTTTCAGGATGAAGAAGATGTGAAGGCAATTGCTCGCTTATTTGCTGACATGGGTGATTCATATGTTGAATTGATTGCTACTGGTAAAGATAACCTTTTCTTGTTGGTTATCATCTGGTGGCCCTTTTCATTGCAAGCGCATCTTTATTTATTCAGCTTAATTTTCTTTCTCTTGGACCAAAACCGCATTCTATTTAGGTTCAGATGAATCAATTTTGATAGTGCATGCACTGCTGGAAGTTGCTTCACATCCAGAATATGATATTGCTTCCATGACATTCAACTTCTGGCACAATCTTCAGATTATATTGATTGAAAGGTAAGTCATGCATATCTGGTATGCCTATGCATGCAAATAAACATGTATTAGATCTGATGATTCTAGTCTTGCAGGGATTCCTATGTTTCGCTTGGAAATGAAGCAGCAATTGAAGCAGAGAGAAATCGTCGACTGCAGATCTTTCGTGCATCATATGAATCACTTGTATCCTTGGTGAGGTTTCTGGGGTGTGGATTTGCTTATCTGATATAAGTTGCTGTTTTGGGTTACAAAAATTATTTTGGTATCCCCAAGTATTTGCGTCTGAATACTTGAATAACAAAGAAATCAGTTTGGGTAATTGTCGTACCCACTTTCTTGGTTGTCATAGGAGTTGCAGATGTCCAGTAGAATATAGCTCTTTGATGTCCTTCACATAGATATCATTCTCCTCTGCGTAGAATTTTAAATCGAAATTAGTAGTAACAAGTTTCATCAATAGCTTGTTAATGCCAGAGACACAATCACAATATTCATTCAGTTTTTTATTGTTTGTACACAGGTTAGCTTCAGAGTTCAATATCCACAAGATTATTCTGGACTTACAAAGGAGGACCAAAAGGATTTCAAGCAGACTAGATATGGTATTGGGTTTGCTTTGAATAGGGGACTCTCTCTCTCTCTCTGCCTGTAGTGTAGCTTTTAGCTTTCAATTCCCCTTTGAAGTAACATCCAACTTTTTTCTAGAGGTTTCTATCCTTGTTTCTCTTTTGGGGTGGAATGCAGAAGCATACTTGCTGAACCTATCTATAGTATATCTCAATGCACTCAAAACTTTGCTCGTCCAGTTTATAACTTTCCATGTTTCGCTGTTTTCTTGACAACTACAAGTAACACTGTGGAGTGCCTAATGGGGTGGGTTCGGTGGGGTATGCAGTCTATATACAGTGAACTATGGAGGAAGAAGAAAGAAGAAAGTATCATCAAGGATGAGAGTGAGCTCAACCCTTTTGGACAGCCTTCTTCACTCCTTCCAAATCAGCCACATTCCTCCCCTCCAGTAGCCATCCAAGGAAAGGACTGATCTTGACAAAACTGATTAAACACCAAAAGGGAATGCAACAAAGCCCACATATACTAGCAACCAGGAAATCTAGGAGAAGGTAAATTGGAGTTTATTCTGCTTCCTTGCTTATAAAACAGTGACTTATCGAATTCATTAATTCTTACGCCATTCATAAGGTTGCTGACACTACTGCTGAACAACAGCAAAGGCCAACTTGGGAGGAGTTTGGATTTCAGACACTTCCTCAAAGTTCCATTTTTAATTTTTCCCACCATAGCCATCTAGAATGATCCATAATTCACCATGTGGATCCACGACTCACATCAGATTACAAATTCAGGGCGTTGGATGTTGTCTTTCAAATGGCCGATTTGCTGTTAAGTCCTTTTACCAGTTTCTTCTACGACGGTCTGGATGAATTTTTATCTTTGAGGGCCATCTGGATCATACAAGCACCTGGAAAGGTGGCTTTTTTCATACTTGGTCTGCCACTTTGCAGCATCGTCTCACTCTAGAAAATCTAAAGAGAAGGAATTTGTCTATTGTCAACTGGCTGTCCTACGTGCCTAGCAGTTGAGGAGCCTGTTAATCAACTTTTGCCTGTTCGCGTGCTTGATCAAGAGCCTTGGTCCTTTGCTTCCGCTATTATAGTGTCTTGGGTGATGCGCAGATATGTTTTCGGTTGCTTTATTACTGGGCTCAGGGATGTGTTAAGAAGACTTGGTGTTACAGTTCGAGAGCAGCACTTTTATGTCGCTGGTGGTATCTTTTCCATGAACTAATAGGTGTCACTTTGAAGGGTTGTGCAAGCCATTTTGGATGTGAGACAGGTTTGAGGTTTCTTTGCACTTGGACGTCCGATACTAGAATCACTTCTTCAACTATTTGGTAAATTCTTTAGATGTTTTTGCCTAAATTTTTAGGGTTCGTGGTCTGTGATCATGCTTCTCGCGTACAAGGGTGGATCCCTTATTGGGGGTTTTTCGCTTCTCAACAAGTTCTTATCAAATAAAATGAAACATAGAAAACCACATTAAAAAATACCATCGCCTCCATTAACTGCACCCAAATCATGTTAGAGAATAATATGCATCGTCTCCCCACCCAAAGCCTTAACGGCAACTTCACCTTTGTCCCAGAGATGGGCCTCAAGTCTCCAGACCCTCCCTAACTTTTCAAGCGCCATATCCAACCTTATCCCTTTTATATTGTGCCCGACATTGTTTGCTGATTTGCTAGGCAAAATATTAGTGTTGTCATCCCCTTCTTTGGGCCAAACTGATGCAGGAAGGAATCCCTAAATAATTCCGTAAGGGAGGTGGATCAAAGGCCATTTCTAAACATAGAGATCTTTGAGATATTATTTTGGCCAGAAGCCAGTTTTAAGTATAGCCTGCTTTCACCCCTTCATCCCTTTTTACTTCTTGTTCCTTAGTGTAATTATTTGTCTTTTTACCTCTTCAACATTTTTTTGAGTCTCTTCTTCATGTCAGAAGCATGGATTAGTTCATTGGAAGATTTCCCTTTTCATATACTATAGAATTGCTCCTTTGTTTTGGAATCATACGACTGTTAATACTGCCATTTCTCCAAATTTTGTGCCTGCTAAGTCTGACCACAGACATCTTACCACACTGACAAACTCTATGATATTGCCAGCTGTTGCAGATGTCTTGATTGACGCAGCATTAGTTTTAGGAGGTGAAGTGACACTCAAGATTCTGTACATGAAGCTTCTTGAGGTGCGTAATAGGTTTTTGATGCAGGCCGCTCTGTCTCAATGCTTTATGTGCAGATAATACTTGTAATGTCAAACATCAAGTGAGTGTGCACAACATTGAATTAGTATCTAAGCCTTGTGATATTAAGTCATAAAAGAGTTGATGAACAGGCGAAATTCATTATATGTTGTTAGATTCAGAAGTATTTGCAGTAGAATGTATATTGCATCCTCATGCTGATGTATTGTACTGAACATGGGCTTTAATCTCTATAGCAGCTGTTATTCATCTTCTTTGGGATATATTAAGAAGTGAATGTTTCCACTTCTGCACAAATTTGAGGTTATGGTTTTGAAGTTATTTCTTACATGTATTCAGGCTCTAGGTAGCTGCGGAAATAATGAAAGTTGCGATTGGCGTCCTGCAGAGGCTGCTTTGTATTGCATCCGGGCTATATCGGACTATGTGTCCTCTACTGAAGCTGAAGTAATGCCTCAGGTTCGATTATCCTTCAGCTTCCTCTGAGCTGCATTCAAAGATGCGTCCTGCAACGTGCTTATTATCTGTATGTTCTCTCTTTAATTACACCTCTTTATTTCGACGTTGTTGGTTTGTTTTAACTGTGCAGATTATGGCTTTGCTTCCAAACCTTCCTCATCAACCCCAATTGCTTCAGACAGGTCAGTTATCGTTCTGTACTACCACATACAGATGCCCTTAAGTTGCTAGAGGAGCAATGCAACTATTTTGGTCTTAGGGCCTGGCCTATTCGCAACTTTTTTCTTTGCAAAGGAACTATGTTTTGGTAGTTTGTAATAGGTTTTTATTGTTTACTCAGTATGCTTAACAGTTGGAGCTTACTCGAAATGGCTTGATGCTGCATCAAGTGGACTGTCATTCTTGCCTTCAGTCATCGATATTCTTGTCAGTGGAATGAGTATGTCTGAAGATCCAGCAGCTGCTGCTGCTTCGGCATTTAGAAACATCTGTGATGGTATAAAACCTTCTTGCGAAGTAATTTTTCCTCATTTTTGATTATGTAACTGTTAAATCATACCTTAATGAAACTAATGGAGAATACGTACATTACATGATGGCTAAAACCCAAGAATTACTGGGTCTTAAGAAGGCTTTGATATTTAATTTGGGTCAAAACTTGTTTGCTAATACCCATTCCATTTATTTCATGTTTATCTTCCCTAAGAATGTATTTAGATTGTCTTGAATTATTTGGCCCAATTATTGCTGTTATTGTTATTGGCTAGTGAGAGGCTATTTTTGCCCCCTTAGTTGCTAGTCCACCACCTCCCTTAGTTGCTAATCCATCATCCTTTTTCACGTTGCAGTCTTGCAGACCCCAAAATTTATTTTTAAGCTTTACCGATTTCTCTTCGACAAGAATACTACGATATTCTGTCAAGTAGTGGGATTGAGCCAGACTAATACCCAAATCAAGTAGAAAGACAAGAACCTTAGTATATGAGATGGAACCAGAATCAAAGATTCGCCTTGATAGAATATAAGCTGAATCCAAGGGGTAAAATCACGAACTTCAAATTAAACTGATCTCAAGACGATCCATGATGATGAGGAAGACGGCAATAAATGCCCGCTTCTCTTTTTCTGGGACGGCTGCTAAGCTTGGTTTGACTTTTTCTTAGATCTTTTCTTTTCTATTAGTATACAACTTGGCTGCGGCAAGCAATTTCTGCCAAGCCCGTGACCAGAGAATCTGCTTGGCATATCAAGCCGCTGTCTTTAACAGGAATCTGCCGCCACAACCGCTGAGGAAGCCACCATATTTACTTATGATATCTTTTGTGCCCTTAACTTCTGATTGTTTAGAAGACCACTATTTGCAGTGCAGGCTGTAAGCTTGGCAGGTTGTTTGCTGAGCGAAGAAATTGGCCAGTTTTTGCAACTTTTTCTTTGAGAGAGAGGGTCATTATGAAGAATAAGTAATTAGGAGCACTTAGGTACTATGGTCATCAATTATATTGATTTCATTTTTCGCCCTCATCTGTTTCATGGAAGGGGAAGGAAAAGTATGTTAGGAGTTGCATGCAATGATGATGATGCAACTCATGTTAGGAGTCGCCCTCATCTGTTTCTGTGGGTTGGATGACAATGATGATGATGACAACTCTCTCCTTTGTTACTGTTTTCGACATTTTAGATAATTTTCCACTCTGGGCTCATACTATCTGCTCTGACTGCAGACTGCGGGAAAAAATTCTGTGGATCCCTGGATGGTCTGTTCCAAATTTATCAAAGGGCAATGTCTGGGGAAGGTGTCTTTAAGCTCTCTGCTGAAGATTCATTGAATCTAGTTGAAGCATTAAGGTACGTAGTTTTTCTGGAGGCACACAGATAATCATAAGCTTTTATATTTATTCTCTTAAACCTTCATTTGCAGTATGGTTATCACGGAACTTCCTTCAGACCAGGCTAAGAAAGCTCTTGAGGCATTATGCTTGCCAGCTGTTACTCCGTTACAGGTTCACACTCCTTCAAAATGAAATTTTTAGTTGTATATTTGAGGGATGATGCGCTGACTTCTATGTGAACAATCAGGAAATAATCAATCAAGGGCCCATAACATTAGGGCAAAAACCAGCTCGTGAGATAACAGTTCATATTGATCGACTTGCAAATATTTTTAGGTACAGTGTCTTCTATTTGTCCTGTCCTTAGTTTGCTTCATCCATCTAATATTCTTAAGTCCTGTTGACTGAAACCCTTTGCAGATATGTAAATCACCCCGAAGCTGTCGCAGATGCCATTCAAAGGCTTTGGCCAATTTTCAAAGCCATCTTTGATCTGTAAGGATACATGAATTGCGTACTTTATCACTCTTTGGTGCTTATGTATACCAGGAATCTACCCTCAGCTGATTGCATTTGAATGCTATTGGTGCAGTCGGGCTTGGGACATGCGAACAATGGAGTCTCTGTGCAGGGCTTGCAAACATGCTGTGAGTTGTCTGAAATTTGATCATTGATCTACGGTGTGTTATGGAGATATTGGGCTTGATTATAGAGTTGACATTTACAAGGATGTCATGTGAACTTGTCTTCCAAGCTTATAGCATGTCTTCCCCCCAGCGCTGTCCTTCCTGGATTCAAGAATCTCTAGTTAATCTATTTTAACTACCACGTTGTTCTTTTTGTGCATGAGTGAAAGCAGAAAGAAAATGGCATTTGCAACAATCTTACATAAACCGTCTTCAAGTATTACTAGACTTCTTTTATTGCTAGTAGCATTTTATGAATCTGTACGTGTATGCAGTTCCAAGTATTTACCGTTCAAGACATCCCATGTACTGCTTATTTGTCTAAACTATTCTCTTTGGGCATTTTCTTGCTCCAACACTGGACTCCTACTACTTATTTAGGTGAGAACTTCTAAAAGGTTCATGGGAATTACAATTGGAGCTATATTGGAGGAAATACAAGGGTTATATAAACAACACCACCAACCTTGTTTTCTGTATCTCTCTAGTGAAGTGATAAAGGTTGGCTGTAGTCCTTAAGTTTTCGCACATTAGTTCTGATTAAATGAAGTTTTTGACATCTTTCTTTCAATCTAAAGCAATTCTTGGATCTTGTGCTGCAGATATATGGGTCTGATCCCTCTTGTGCGAACTACTT